>CM020009.1:6000000-6600000 GCA_009771035.1 Lupinus albus | reverse complement strand
ATAAGTAATACAAAAGAATGATAGTGTATATATATTACATACACTCTATATAAAATGAGGAAATATAATAATAATAATAGGGAAATGTAGATAGGAGAGAGAATGAACAGTTTGTGAGGGAAGCCTTACTTTGGTAAAAATTATACGTGTATTATTGATACATATCATATGTTGTGGTTTACCTTTTGCTCATGAAAATGTTTTGAGCAGAAGTGACACATTAACGAGCACAAGTTGTTTATACTATTTTTCTATGTCATTTTTATGTGTCATTAATTATAAATTTACATTATATTCTGTTAATTTTTTTGATTATTTATTATGATACAACTTTAATTGACGTATCAATTTGTAATTGGTGGCATATAGAAGTAATATAGAGAAATGATATAGACAATATGTGCTCGACATTAATATGTGGAAGGGACATTAACATGTGCAAAGGATTCTATTGTCATCCCCAACTAATGATGTTGTGTTAAACATATGCGAGTAAGTTGAAATATGCACCTGCTCCTTGATGAGATGGCACGCAATACAAGTCACTGTCCTTAGCTATTCAACAATGTTAGTGAAAAAGAAATGTTAATAGGCGGAGAAAAATAAGAATGATACTGACTTCGGTTCTCTAAAGTCTTAACTGCTCTACATATATGTTATAAGTGAGTGATTAATACCTATGAAGTGACACAATAAGATTTTTGTGTGAATGTAATACGTTAAAGATTTATACACAAACAATACATAATTTACTCATTTGTAAATTGTAATACTTTTTATTTAAGTATTGAAGAGATGAGTAAATAGATATGGTGTATGATGGAGTAATAGTATAAAAAATTATTATACTATCGGAGCATATATCTTTTCTCTTTTATATTATCAATGCATCATCTACTATTTATATGTCAATCATTATTAACTTTAAATTAAAAAATTAATATTCATGAATATGAATGATTATATATATATATATAAAATTTATATTAACGATGCTTAGATGTTAAATTCATGTAATCATAGAAGGGGTACTCTAATCATTTCCCATGGGTGATGGGGACATCAAATGTAGAATTTAATCTTCTAAGTTGGGTATTTAAATTTTTAAAATTATTATTGTAAGTTGTTTAAGATTGACTTTCCACTTTTGTTTTCTCACCCAATTACCCTTACAATAATGGCTAGTAAAACCCTAATTAAAAATGATGTTTATTCTGCAGCACATCTTAACAATAATTGGATATTATTTTTCTTGTGAAGTCCACACACACTCTGCCTAGATATAATTAATAGATTAATTACACACTTTGCCTCTCTCCGTAATTGCTTTTCACTCCTAAGTTTTAGGAGCACAAATATTTTATACCCATAATTAACTTCTAATATACATTTAGTTTTTTTCCTCGCACTGGTTCTCAAAGAAATTTTTTTGCACAGAGCATGATAAAAAGCAAGTCATTCACGAGCTTAGGCGCTGGTCATGTTGAAAAAAGATGTGCAGACACGATAAACAGAAGTTTAAACATGTGACAGCAACCTCCACTGGTTGGTGTTCTTTGCGATCGTTTTGCTTGAAACTCAAAAATTTAGTGCGGAATTGTACTAGGTAAATGGGAATTCGGGTTTTGGTGCTATTTTTGGTATTTTTGGTTTAAATGGATGTTTTGGTTTATGGTTGGGTGAGGCAATGGGTTATGGGGTTGTTGTTCTCGGTTTTGTGAGGAGTGGGGGTTGTAAGTAATATTTTTGGGTCTTTTGGGTTGGCTTTGGTTTATGGTTGATAGGAAATGTCTTTGGCTTAGTTTATGGCCGTGGGGGTGGATTTTTGGGCAGGTGCGTGGCTAGGAAATTCTGACCGAGACTTTTATATCCTGGGTTGTTTTTCTGGTTGAGGGTAGGTGTAGGAGATGTGTTTGGGTTTGTTTGGCCGTGTATGGTAGGTTATGAATGAGGATGAGGGGGTAGCTGGATAAAAGAAAATGGAAGAAGACTTGAGGAGAAGGTGCCACAAGCTTGTAGCTTGATAAACCAAGTGAAGTCCACCACAACAAGGATGTTGATGAGGATGATAGTAAGCACCACACCAATGAAGGTGATAAGCCAGAAACGCCACAAGAAAACTTGATAAGTTAAAAGGGTAGGAGCAAAGCTCAACTAAAACAACAAAGTGTTTTTCTCTTAAAATTCAAATCTGATTTTCTTCAAGCTTAGAAAAGATACATATATAGTGGGGCTGGCCATGAAAGGCTCCCAAAACATAATTTTAAAAGTACTTGAATTCGAAATTAAGTTAGCCTAGGAATATTATGACTTAGCTCCCAACATGGGGCTGAAAATAAGGCATTTGCACTAAATAATTCGAATTCTAACACATGTGTATTTGTTTAAATTTGCATTCAGCCTTGTATAAATCATAATTAAGAGCATGGCTGAGTATATGGGATGTGCCACTCATTCAAATTGGTCTTAAAAGATTGGGCGAGAATGGTGGGAACTTGTCTTGGCTTGATTCATCCTTTAAAGGCTTGGTTGAAAACGTGGGAAGCTTGCCTTGTAGATATTAAGAGCTGACCAGAAAAGAGGTAGGCGCATTAAATGCCATGTTGGGTCTGGGCAGAATTGATCCTTTAATTGGCTTGGCCGTGTCTAGCATTTATATCCCATTTGAATTTAGATCCAGCCATGTAAATGAAGGTTAAAAACGTGGCTGAATATATGGTAGGCTGGTTTTGTCTTGATTCAGCCATTAAAAGCTGGGCGGAAAATATGGTAGGCGCATTGATGGACATTCACGCCTGGCCTGGTCTTCAGCTTGTGTGGAATCAGCTCTTAAGTGCTTGGCTGAACACATGGTGGGCTTGCCTTGTCCTAATTCAGCCATTGAAAGTTAGGCGGATAATATGGTGGGCGCATTGAATGCCCTTCAAGACTCTAGCTGCCTGGTCAGATTTTGATGCTATTGCCACGTGACTGACTTTGTTGGTTTGGCCTCTTTAATGATGCCCCTGGATGCTTGCCTTTTGTCTAGTCGAGCCTTGATGATTCCTCATGAAGATTCAAAATATGGCCTTCATTTATTTGCACGGGTTCCTTTCAAAAGTAATCAGCCTTGTGTGAAATCAGACTTTGATGGTCCTGCCAAGTTCCAAGCTGGTTGTGGTTTAGGCTGGTCAAGACATCTTCATATGGAAATCATAAGTTACATCCAGCCAATAAGGAACACACATGGCTATAAAGCTTAAAACATAAACTAAACTTATTGTCCTAGTAAAATAAAACATAAATTAAAAATAATGGTGGGACATAAGACCCCCACTTATTTAATGCAAAATGAAGTAGAAATCATTAAGCCCTAAAGGAAAAATGGCCTCCATCGGGTGGTTCATCTAGTTGTATGGCATGCTTGATGGAATTGTTGGCCTTCTTAGATTTGGGCCTAGGCGGGTTGCTATCAACATGTTTGTGCAATAACAAATAAATAAAAGACTTGGGATTTTATCATGTTCTACACCTTTTGTATGAACATGTTTTTGTTTTCTTTTAGAATAAGTGGGGGAAAACAGGAATATATATACACACTAGCAAGTGACCCGTGCATTTGCACGGGACGATATTTTTTTATATGATTCAAAACATACATTACATATGCATTCATATGGTTAAGAACACAAGTTATTTGTGCATTTGCATGGTTAAAACATACATATTACATGTACATTAAGAAGACACATGTGACCAGTGCATTCACATGGTTAAAAACACACATGTTATCCGTACATTCACATTGTTAAAAAATACATGTTACTCATACACTTTTGTATTTTCTTGATTGATTTTCATGCTCTATAGTCTATATATTTGGCTAACTAATAAATATAATAAAAACTTATATTGTTCATTATTAATATAGACGTACATATGGAAAATTTGTTTAATTTTATGATTTATTGTGATAATTTCTTAATGTAACTTGTTTATAATTTATTTTACTTCTAAGATAGTATTTTTTAGTAGATGTTAGTATAATTGATTTATTATTTCATATTTCATATTTTTAATAAGTAATTTAATGATTAGTACTTTTCGGGTTTAATGATTTAGTATGACAACTTCGAAAATAATATTTTAATAGATAGAAATGAAATTTAGTAATAAATGATCATTGAAATAGATAAGTTGTAATTATATAGTTTAGTTTTTTTCTCAAAATAATGGAGACCTAAATTATTTAGGATTAAAAATGTTAAAATATTTTAACGACAGTAATGAAAATGAGAAAATTATAATTAAATTTATAGATTTTTTTTAAAATAAAGCAGACATACTAATTTGCATGTAGTGATTAATATACATGATTTTCCACCTTTAATAACATTATTGATATCACCCATAAAAACCACATTAAATGACAATATGTGTTTCTATTCCCTTATTTTCACCGGTTTTATTTCTTTCCTAATGGTCGATGGTATTTATTCAAAGTAATTATTAATTATTAGTTTGCAACTGATAGACAATATTTATTCACTTATTCGATTACAAATTACAATAGTATAACAAAATTTATTGTCATTATTCACCTGTGCAATTTTTATTCCCTTATGAATTTTCATTTATTGTTAGTTTTCTACTATGTATTTTTATAGATAGATGACATTTTATTATCTTTAATTAACTTATACAATACATTTGAGAGATAATTAAAAAACTATGGTGTCATTTTTTAATAAATATATAACATATGTAATGATTAATAAATTCAATAAAAATCTAAGATAAAAAATTGTATTCATAGTATATTTTAATTTGATAAAAATAAAGTTTTGTTTTTACCATAACATAGATTCAAAGATAAACAAATATATTAAGTTAACTTCCATGAAAAGTTGTACATCTCTTTTTAGAACAATGAAGAAACATTATATTTTTGACATTTGAATTATTTAAAGATTCATAATCAAATATCAAATATGATGAGAAAACTTAAATGAAATGAACATGTATAGATTGACAATGTTGGAGGGAAATGAAGGAATTTTTTTTTGAGGGAAATGAGTGATTGTGGTGATGACATGTCATGGCTAATATGCCAATGACTTAGTTTTCTTATATAGTATATAGATTAGCAAGTTACTCATGCATATGCATGGACAGTATTTTTTACCGCATGATTAATAACACATATTATTTGTGCATTCACGTGGTTTAGAACATACATGTTATTCATACATTCACATGTTTAAAAATACACATGTTATCTGTGCATTCGTATCGTTAAAAACAAACATGTGACTCGTACATTTTAATTGTTAAAAACACAAATATTACTCGTACATTCACATTTCTGAGAAGACATATGTTACCTATACATATGTTACTCGTACATTCGCATTACTCATACAAACATGTGTCTTTTAAACCATACATTTGAATGGTTAAAAATACATATGTTACATGTGCATTCGTATTGATAAGAAGAAGCATGTGACCCGTACATTTTAATGGTAAAAAACATGCATGTTACTCGTACATCCACATTGCTAAGAAGACATATGTTACCTACACATTCACATAGTTAATACATACATGTTCCCGTATATTCGCATTGTTAAGAACACTCATGTTACCCTATTACAAATTAAAGAATATTTTTTTAAAGTGATTAAATTTTCATCAATAAAACTATTCAAGTCTAATGATCAATATTAATTAAATTCTCCATACAAAGTAAAAAATAACATTTCGAAAGAGACCAAGTTAAGGAAAAAAAGTATATCAGTCTAAAGAATAGTGTCAATCTCCACCAACATAGCCACAGAGATAATGATTATGTCACACTTATGTCTCTTCCTCGCCATCATTCTTCTCTCATTCTTCTTTATCCCTAAGTGGTGATGTGATATGAAAAGAGATTGCATGTTTGTGAATTGTAAAAGATGAATACAAAAAACATACTATAGAGCTTTGACAACATAGAAAATGAAAGAAATTAGATATTGAGCTTGCATATAAAAAAAAAGCATTATGAAGTTAATATGCATAAGTTAGAATGAAAGAAGTAAGGAAAATATTGAACTAAAAATTGGAGGAAAAAATTCATTTTTACCCTTAATCATCTAGCAAAACTGGCCATATATTGAACTAAAAATTGAAAAAACAATTCAAAATAACACTAAGAAATTCATAATAAAGTGTAATGATAAATCATACAACAATGTTATTTTGAACAAAAAAATAATAAAATAAGCTTCGTCCATAAAAAATGGCCAAAAATGTTAATTTGTCAAATAAAAATGTTACATTGTTAGTAAATGTTGAAAAGACGTAATGTTATTAAAAAAAATCATTATGTAATAACAAAGTTGTCCTTGAAAAATCTAAGTGTCAAGCATATGATATCCCTCAATAATTATTATTCTTCTCATTAATTATGTTAGCCTGTGAAATTTTGACGGTAAAAAATGAATGTGGTTGTGACACATGTGAAAATGAATAGTGGTGAAACGTTTTTCTTATATATAGTATATAGATTAAATGTTATTATTATTATATCTTATTAAATAATATATTGGGTAATGGACAAGGTGTAAGTGTATATTTTTATCCTATGTGAGAAGTTGTACAAAGTAAGTTATCTTATTAAATAATAGATTAGATATTGAAGAGGTATGATGCACTTTTATCTTGTGTGGAAGGTTGTACATTAAGAAAGTGAGGTGTTTTGGGAGGGAAATTTTTTGTTGAGGTTGTGACACTTGTCATGAGATGAAATGAGAGAACATTTTTTAATTATATAGTATATAGATTCCAAAAAAGGAAAATAGCATAATCTAGAACATTCCAAGCCAATAAGCAAAAGTAAATGACGCAACAATCTAAGACGAAGACCCACTCTTAAGGATGGCAATGGGCACCCAGATCCGCGGATACCCGCAACGGGTTGGGGCTGGGTTAATGTTTTGGACCCGTGAGTAATTGAGACCAGACAATTTTAAGATCTGCTGTTAGATGTGTCTGAGTCCGGGTAATAAGGTATTCGGACCCGCTATTTCTTTCTATATATATATATATATATAACAACATAAATGTAATATCATATATATTATAATATCATATTAATCCATAATTATAATATTATATTAATTCATAAATGTGATGTTATGTTGTTAAGTAATGATATTATGTTGTTCGAATTATAGGTTGTTTGTTGTATGGCAACTCATTAAGAGTTGGGTAAGAGTTAATTTTATTCCATCTAACCTCTCTAGTCTCTATGTTGCTAGCTCCAAGATTGGAAGAAAACAATAGGAATGAATATGAAATTAAGATACTAAAAGAAAGGAAATATTGAATAAAGAAATAGTATAGGGTAGTTACTTGTTTTTATATTTATAACTAAGATTATTTCGTATCATCGCCCTTTGGGTAAAGAATAAATCTATTTCGGAGTGAATAGTTGTCTCTTCCAACAAGTGTTAATCCTAAAATCAAAGTTTGACATTTTGATCTATTTAAGGATCTAGTGGAACCTTACACAACTAGACAAACTCATTTTTTGATAGTGTAGTTACTTTTTGTTTAAAAAAAAGAAAAAGGAAAATTGCAATTTAATGTAGTTATATGATATTTGACAAATAAAATCATACAAAACTTTGGAGTGTTCCTTCATATTTCTTTGTATAGATATTTTATATTTTTTATTAATTGTGTCTTTCATGAATTATATATTTCATTTTAACTCTGGTCTTGTAATTGCACTACACATCTATTAAAAGAATCAGAATTTTAAATACACATTTCAACCTAGAAAAATATATCTAATCATTAAAATAACATTTCAAAATGAAAAGGTAAAATAGATCCAATAAATGAAATAAATAAATGGTGGTTTAGGGTTGTTGAGTGGTGTGTTAAGGGTTTGGAAAAGGCGATGAGTGGTGTTCCATCCCGGTTCAAGACATGCCATCGTTAGGCAGATTTTTGTTGGATCTTGAAGGACTTTTGGGTGTGAAATTAAAAAATCTCACTAAGTCCCACATAGGAAGATTTTGAAGAAAAAAAATCATCATATGTCCCACATAGGAGGATGCATGAATTTTGACAAAATCTCATGCTATAAATAGAAGTCTCATCCCTTCATTTTTTTCTTGCACCAAATTGAGTACGTTTTTACTTAACTTTTTCTTTCTCCCTCATATTTTCCGCCGACGCATTTCCAACAAACTTCTCTCCATTTCTTTCTGTGGCACTAAGAATTGACACAAGTAGTCATATTATTGGAAGTTCAAAAACTGACACTGGTAGTCAGATTGTTGGAAAAGAATTGACACAGGTAGTCATACTGTGGGAATTTCGAGAATTGGCACTGGTAGCCATATTGTGGTGGGTGTATTCAAGATCGGTTCTTATAGTGCAGTAAGAATTCGATAACAGAGAACTGAGCTGTTTTATCCTGGGGACAGCGCGATTGATAGTCTGCTTGCACATTTTGGGCAGTACCACGAAACATCTTAAAGAGAGCAGTCTGGTTGTGACTCAGCAGTAAGTATTATTTCATATCATTTAGAATTGCTGCAAGTTACGGTAACAACAATTTTAAGCCGTTTCTTATTGCAATGACATTCGTAGATAATATTACTGGTACGAACATCTTCGACTTGAACAAACCATTTTTGGTTTGATGGGACTAATTTCAAACGCTGACAAACCAAGATGGAATTTTTCCTCACTGTGAAAAAGGTTGCCCATGTTTTGAAAACTGATGTCCCAGTGTTGTGTGAACAAGCTGAAAAAGAGGAAAGTGATAAAATTGTTATTGATATAGCTCTCTCGAATGAAAATGATTACTTATGTAAGAATTTCATTCTTAATGGGTTGTCTGATGATCTTTATGATAACTACAGCCCATACAAGTCTGTCAAATTAGTTTAGTATGTACTTCCGAAAAAATATGATATTGAGGAAGCTAGAACTAAAAGGTATGTTGTTAGCCGCTACATCAAGTATCAGATGGCTGAAGATAAATCAATAGAGTATTAGTCCCACGAGATACAAAAAATTGTTCATGAGATCATTTCTAAGGGTATGCCTCTAGATGAGCAATTTCAAGTGGCTGTCATTATTGACAAACTACCACCTACCTGGAAGGACTTTAAAAATGTCCTAAGGCACAAGACCAAAGAATTTTCTTTGGAATCTCTGATTACTCGTCTTCGCATTAAATAAGAGGCTCGTAGACAAGATTAGTAAGATGAAGTGCTGTTTGTCTTGAACAAAAGCACTAATAAGAAATTCTCAGGTGCGGTTCTGAAGCCTACGTGAAACAACTTTAAGAATCAGAACCGCAATGGAATAAGGCTAAGAACCATGGCAGCAACAAGAACTGGAACCCCTAGAATGTCTAATATGCTAAGCCACCCGCTAAGAATGACTCTAACAATCTGTTTATCTACTTCAAATGTGGGAAGCTAGGTCATATGGCACGCAAGTGCAGAAATCAACAAGTGGATCATACTGCACAAGCCAACATGATTGAGGAACCACTTGTGGCAGTGTTAACTGAGGTTACTATTGTTGGAGGAACTGATGGGTGGTGGGTAGATACTGGTGCATCCTGCCACATGTCTGCTATGGTCGTCCTATGTTCAAAACATACACAAATGCTGATAATAACAAAGTGTTGTTGGGAGATTCTCACACCACTATTGTTGCTGGAACTAGTGATGTGGGGCTGAAGTTTACATATGGGAAGACTTTGATTCTCAAAGATGTGATGCACACTCCAGAGATGAGGAATAATTTAGTTTCTGTTTTTCTTCTTAATAAGGCTGGTTTTACCCAGACCATAGGAGCAGACTTGTATACTCTTACTAGGAATGTGGTATTTGTAGGGAAGGGGTACGACATTGATGTCATGTTTAAATTAAATGTTGATGTTTTGATGAATAAAATTTCTGATTCACTTTACATGTTGTGTGATTTTAATATTTAGCATTCTAGGCTTTGTCATATTAATAAACGTGCTATTTTGAATTTAAGTAACTTAGGATTAATTCCTATCTAAAAATGATTTTGAAAATCATGCATTATGCAATCAAGCTAAAATAACTAAAAAACCACATAAATCAGTAGTGCGAGAATCTGAACCTTTAGATTTGATACACTCTGATATATGTGAGTTAGATGAGAACTAGAAATGGTAAACAATATTTTATCTTTTATAGATGACTACTCTGATTTCACTTATGTATATCTAATGAAAAATAAAAGTGAAGCACTTAGCATGTTTAAGTTGTTTGTGACTGAAATTGAAAATCAATTTAATAAGAAAATAAAGAAACTCATAAGCGATAGAGGCATTGAGTAGGATTCTAGTATGTATAATTATTTTTATAAATTAAATGACATTATTCATGAAATAATTGCACCATATTCACCTGAAATGAATTGTAAAGCTGAAAAAAAGAATAGAACTTTAACTGAATTAGTAGTTGTTATTATGTTAAGTTCTGGTGCAGTACCCTCTTGGTGGGGTGAAATTTTATTGATTGTTTGTCATGTCCTAAGTAGAGTCATATCCCTATATGAAATCTTTATAAAATCGCTAGTAGAGCCTATGAATGTATATTCATTGGGTATGCTGTGAACAACAAAACGTACAAGTTTTATGACCTTAACGCTAAAGTGATCATTGAGTCCAATGATGCTGACTTCAATGAAAAGAAATTCCCTTTTAAATTGAGGAATAGTGGGGGCACATCAACTAATCACATACCTATGATTAGAGATTGTGATGATGGTTTAGAAATAGAACCTAGAAAAAGTAAGAAAGCAAGAACTACAAAAGAGTATTGACCTGATTATATGGTCTATACATTAGAGGATGATCTATCAATTATCCAAGAAGCTTTGACATCTTTGGATACTGACTTGTGGCAAGAGACTATAAATGATTAGATGAACTCTCTAGAGTCTATTAAGACCTGACACTTGACTGACTTGTCACCTGTTTGCAAACCGATTGGTTGTAAGTGAGTTTTGAAAAAGAAACTAAAACTTGATGGCACAGTGGATAAATACAAGGCTCGCCTTGTGGCCAAAAGTTTCAAACAAAGACAAAATGTAGATTTATTCGATACGTTTTCAACTGTTACTAGAATAACATACATTAGAGTACTAATATCGCTCGCTGCGATACATGATTTAGTAGTACATTAAATGGATGTTAAGGCTGCTTTTTTAAATGGTGAGTTGGAAGAAGAAATATACATGAAACAACCTGAAGGTTTTGTAATCCATGGACAAGAAAACAAGGTTTGCAAGTTAGATAAGTCGTTGTATGGTCTTAAGCAAACACCTAAACAATGACATGAAAAGTTTAATAACTTAATTGTATCGAATAAGTTTAAGGTGAATGAAAGTGATAAATGCATTTATTACAAATCAGAAAATGACATTTACACTATCATATGTCTCTATGTAGACGACCTACTCATATTTGGTTTCAACATTGATGTTGTGAACAATGTGAAATTATTATTGTGTAACAACTTTGATATGAAAGACCTTGGAGAGGCAAGTGTAATTCTTTGTATAAATATTACTAGGTCAAAAGAAGGAATTTCTTTGGATCAATATCACTAAGTGGAAAAGATCCTAAAGAAATATAAATATTTTGATTGTAAATCTGCTAGCACGCCATATGATTCAAGTGTAAAACTTTTCAGGAACAACATATGAAGTGTAAAACTTTAGCATCATTGACAGTCTTTGGTATGCCACTAATTGCACTAGACCTGACATTGCATATGTTGTGGGACTATTGTGCAGGTTTACCAATAGACATAGTATGGAGCATTGACATGCTATAGAAAGGGTAATGAGATACCTTAATAAAACAATAAATCTTTAATTACATTATCGAAGGTTTCCAGCCGTCTTAGAAGGATTCAGCGATGTTGATTGGAACACTCTTTCAGATGATTCCAAAGCAAACAGTGGCTATATATTTAGCATAACTAGTGGGGTTGTTTCTTGGAAATCAAAGAAACATATTATTTTGGCTCAATCCATTATTGAAACTGAAATGATAGCACTAGCAACAGCTAGTGAAGAAGCGAGTTGGCTGAGAAGCTTGCTTGCATAGATTCCTCTATGGGAAAAACCAATATCAGTTGTGATGATCCATTGTGATAGTACCGGACTATTGCAAAGATTGAAAATCATTTTTATAACGGTAAGAAACCACAAATACGTCTTAAGCACAACACCATCAGAGAGTTACTCTCTAGAAGAGTTGTTAGAGTGGATCATGTACGCACTAAGAATAATTTAGCAGATCCTTTGACGAAAGGACTAGCTAGAGAGAAAGTCCATAATACTTCTAAGTTTATGGGACTATTGCCCTTAGAACGAAGATTACTCACGATGGTAACCCGACCTAACTTACTGGAGATCCCAAGAAATAGGTTCAATGGATAATAACAAGTTGTGAAGTGATATGAGAATGAACATGCTATAAAATTATGAGAAGAATGATTCCTACAATATATGTAAGGATGAGTTAAACTCTTAATGAAATTTATACTCCAATTGGAATGGAGTACCTAGACTACGGGAGTACTCTTGATAGACTCACCTATGTGAATGTGGAAGTGGGGGCCGTTTTCTATGAAATTTATGGGTATAAATTTCTAGAGCGTTCACTAAACTGGAATAGACGTGCATGACCTTTAACACATGGGCTTTACTGAATACACCTTTGAAAATGTTGTGTGTGGTTCAATGTCGGAGATAGAGTTCAAGACTATGAGTCACTCTAGTAAAATCTGGATCTTATTCACTATGCAAAGATTGAAGTCAAATGACACCTTTGTTTATGCACAATCTTATTGAGACCACAAAAATTTCCGAAAATCGTATTTTAATTTCAAGTGGGGGAGTGTTGGAACTTGAAGGACTTTTGGGTGTGGAATTGAAAAATCTCACTAAGTCCTACATAGGAAGATTTAAAAAAAATCATCACAAGTCCCACATAGGAGGATGCATGAATTTTGGCAAAATCTCCTGCTATGAATAGAAGTTTCATCCTTCATTTTTTCTTGCACCAAGTTGAGTTTGTTTTTACCTAACTTTTTCTTTCTCCCTCATATTTTCCGCCGATGCATTTCTGACAAACTTCTCTCCCTTTCTTTCCTTGGCACTAATAATTGGCACAAACAGTCATATTGTGAGAAGTTCGAAAACGGACACTAGTAGTCAGATTGTGGGAAAATAATTGGCACAGGTAGCCATACTGTGGGAATTTCGAGAATTGACACTGGTAGCCATATTGTTGTGGGTGTATTCAAGATCGATTCTTAGTGCAGTAAGAATTCGATAATAGAGAACTAAGCTATTTTATCCTAGGGACGGCGTAGTTGATAGTCTGCTTGCACATTTTGGGCAGTACCAAGAAATGTCTTAAAGAGAGCGACCTGATCGTGACTCAACCAATAATTATTATTTTGTGTCATTTAGAATTGCTGCAAATTACGGTAACAACAGTTTTTGCCCAGATTTGGTTAGATATCGAGCAAGAACCAACCTTTGGTGAAGGTCGATCATAGTCGGACAACCAATCACTCCATATGAATGATTGTATATAACCCAAACAATAATATATGGGACCACAACTCTCTACCATTCGACTATCACACCGCCAGCATATGACTAAAACGTCGTATAAAAATATAAATAACACACGGATAAAACAATCCTTGCTTGTTTGGGGCACGCTCGATAGGACAAGATTGTTGGTCATACCACAACATCTACTACAAAATATTTATTGTCATTCTCATCTATAAATAGAAGAAATCTCACATAAAGAAGTTAACACCTAACACTATGTTAAATTCTATTTTCCATAAGTTAACACCTAACAACTAAGTATATAGCATTCAAAATTCATCCGAATAAATTGTAGGGTTATTTGTAAAGCCTCCATAAGCATACATTAGGTGTGTCTAAGAGTAACACAACGATATGAAACAAAGCATATTTTAGGAAAGTAAAGATACAAAATTTAATAGAAAATGGAGCAGTAAATATTTATTTTATTCCTTAACCACCTTAATACTACACCCAATCAAAAGTTACCATTTAAAGTTCCGGTTTGTTAGTGTCGAGAGTTTAAAGTTCTTCTTATATACTTTTTGAAGTCCAAGAAATAAATCACAATTGCTATTAAGTTTGAGTAAGATTCCTCTCCATTAATGGAGAGACGAGTGAATTTTTTATATGTATTATAAGAGTAAATATGTAATCATCTTTTAAATCAACAGAGCAAAAGTGACATTGCATTTTCTACTTTCTTTGATTTTTTGGGTATTTACCTCTCCATTAATGGAGATGAGTCTTACTCAGTAAAGTTATGCTATGTTTTTGAATTTTAATATGACACCATGAATTGATTTTAATTCAATGAATATATTCTCAACTTTAATATATATTTACCTCCATCCCTACTATCATCATCTTCAAAAGTAAATTTTCCTCCATATCTTTGGAAAATAATAATACCACAAAGTTGGTGATTGAAGATGACTTCCCCTTTATAATTTTATTGACGATGCACTCTAGACAAAATCAAATCTTGCTGATATTTCCTACACAAATCTATTTTAAGACTACCTAATAAACTAACAATTAATATAATTATTTTTTATCAAATGTTAGTTGTTAATATGTTATGTTAGTATTTGTTGTGGACGAAACTCGAACCCTCAACCTCTTTCACTTCACTCATTCTCTTTAATCATCAATCCACCTTATAACTCCTTACGATTAATATAATTAATATAACCTCATCTTAATTAATAGAAATAAAATAATATGTAACCACCATCCAAATTAATAGAAATAAAATGATATATGCAACCTCCATCCAAAATGATTGAAAAGAAATGGTTTTAATATTACAAAATCAAAAAGATGAAACCCATTAACACCTTCTTAACAACTATATAAGAGGGCAAAATGAGAATAAAAAAATTTCATATGTTTAATTACATATTTGCTCCTAAAAAATATTTTAACTTTATATAATAATATATATTATGTAAACTTAAAATTAAATATAATTTATGATCAATTTATTATTTAATAATATATTGTAGTTATTAAAAAACATGAAAGATGTAAACAATAATACTTTTAAACTTTCAACTTTACTTTTATTAGGAATGAAGTTTGAGCAATTCATATTATAGAATAACGTCTTATATGTGGAATAGACATTTAGAAACCTCTATAAGAAGAAAATATATGTCAAAAAATTATAGGCGAAACAATCAATGTAACCAACTCCACCTAGTAGGATTTAACACTTATTGTTTTTATTTTATTTCTAAATTGTGACAGGCAAGATATAAACAAATTTCAAGTTAATTAGTTTAACAATAAATAAAATAAAAACAACAAATGGGTTAATTCAAATAATTCTCCAAATTGGTTTTTTAGCTATTACTTTATAAAATGATTAAATAATTCAAAAACAAAAAATGGATTTTTGAAATGATGTACATGGTGAAATAAGGGATTTTTGGAATATTGACTTTTTTGGGATGTACAAACATTTTCCTAAAAAGTGTTTGATATAAGGAATGTTGTTTTACTACATTCACAAGAATGTGATGCGAAAGCAAGTTATACATCAATTTTTGGTCTATATTTGATTATGATTAGTCATTCACACTTAATGAGATTGATTGTTGAAAAATAAGATTGACTCAAAATATCAAGAATAGAAAAGAATGATTTATAATCCATTTTATAAAAATTACCATTTCTATAAGAATCAAACATTCCCATATAAAAGGCATGACATTCTTCACATCTTAATATTTCCAAAAATAAAATGTTACTTTCCTAATCATTTTTACATTTTTTATACTTTTAATTACTGTATACAGAAAAGTTTACTAATGACATTGCTATGCTAAGGTATTAATCTCATAGAAATATCACCTAAGCAAAGTGTTTATGAGAATTTCAAATATTGATCAAATCTAATTTTTAAACATGAACCCGACCATAAATCTAATATGACCATATCTTATTTAAACCCAATCATGATCAAAATAAACTGAATGAGTGAGTATGATCGAATGATAATTATCCTAATTTGATGGATCCAAAGGTTAAAGTAACATAATTTTCCTCTCAAATAATAATTTTCCCCTCAAATAATAATTTTCACAAGGAATGGAGCCAAAAACCTCTCATTGAGACGCTAAAAAAAACTTTGCGGATGTAGGGAAATAGGGCAAACCCTTTTAATTTCTCACTTTTACTTTGATTTTACAATTGAAACAAAAATCACAATCGAGAGCATATTATTTGTCCCAAAAAATATCTATTGCTTGATATATTTTTTATTCAAAACAAGGGATATCCTTACTCTTCCCATTGCTACAATTGCTTTCTATAAACTTTAATTGATATTAAATCCTGCAATAAGGAAAAGGGAGAGTGGAATGGGAGAGAGCACAAATGAGAAGAGTCCTATTCCTCCACAAAGGAGAGTGCTTCTCACTCAAACGTTAAGACATGAATCATCACCATCATCTTAATAATACATAACCTTCTTACTCAATTTCCCAATTCCATTATGTAAACTAAACCTCCACTCCATAAAATTATTACTCATAATTTTCAATTCATTCATTTCTTCCTTTTCCATTTCTCCATGGCATTAAGAACCACCACCAGAAAACTCTCTTTTGAGATTCTCAACCAAAGCCTCTCTTTCGAAAATGAACAACAACAATTTTCCTTCATCCAACGCACTAAATCTGATCCAACCCAAACCACTAGTCGTAACAAGAAGCGAAAACAGAGAGCCTCTAAGAAGAAAAAGAACCTTCTCGATCCTTCCAATTCTATACCCGAAGAACCGTTACCCGATTCCGATTCCTTTAATTCAAATTCCGTTTCTGTAGATCTAAAGCGAGAAGCTCCGTTAGAAAACGGACGAGCGTGTAACGATTTCGAGCTTAACGGTTTGTGCTACTCCGTCACGGAGAGCGTTTGTACGGTGGCTGCGCGTGAGGATGGGAGTGAGTTTCCGGCGAGTGCTCGTGAGGGTTTTAATTTTGGGGAATTGAGGCAGAGAGCTGTGATTGGAGGCAGTTCTGAGGATTTGAAAGCTTCCACGGTGGTTGTGGCGGCAGTGGTTGATGACGGTGGGAAAAACGATGGTGGCGCGAGTGTGGCGGTCAAGCCAAATGAGCCTGATCGGAATGTTGTTACGAAATTGATGAAAGAAGAATCTTTGGATTGGAACCGTCTCATGGCAGAAGATCCCAATTGTGAGTGAAGTATTCCTTGATCTACTTGCATGGCTTATATTGTTTTGAAGAATAGACTTTATATTTCAATAGACGAATCAAGACTAATGACTATTTGTTTGTAAATTTCATAAATTTCCTTCATTAGTTACGAGAAAACACCGAAAACGTTTTTTGCGTGCATTCCAATTATTTGATGTACATGGTTATCAAATTGTATGGTTCTTTTGTTAAAAGAAGTCTTGTAATAATAATAATATAAAAAGTGACGAACCATATAGAACAGTTTACCACGTAATTATGGTTTGAACTCAAAACTAAATCCAAGTAAAAATCTGACATGTCATTCAGTGTTGTAGGAGAATGGACCCTCTGCCGCTGTTGCAGGACCAAACTTATACTTAGATGATCAATTTTATACTCTGATGACCAATCTTATATGAGATTGGCCAATCTAAAGACTTAAATGACATACAGAAAATAGGGCAATAGAGAGCAGCCTGCAGCAGAGGATCCAGATCTGTCTTCTAGGCCTTCATGGCATCCCAATAGCTACTATATAACTGTATCGCCTTTTTTATGTTGCATGTTCTGGCTCAGTATCACTAGTAATTTACGTTACAAGTTACGACTAAATTGTACATTGGCCTATAAGGGATGTTGTATGGGAAAATCGAACAGGGCTGACCCCATGTCCCCATGTGATGTTGTTGTCATTGATAGCATGGCTACACTGAATGATATTGGTGCACATACAGTGGTGCATGGCAGTGACAAAAGGATAACCATTGGAGGTTTTCTTTTAATATGTCCAAGCTGCTCGTTTATGATTAAAAACTAGTCAAATGATCTGTTTGATCCATTTTACATGAAGCTATTTGTTACCTGTGTTTCTTATCCTGTCATTGCTGTTCTATTTTACTAATTCCATGTGTCCTTCTTTTCTGCCTAGTTAACCTCGTGGTGTTACATTTTTATGTCAGATGTGTTTTCAGTGGAGAAGTCTCCTGTAACGTACTTCTTGGAGGAAATGCACAGTGGAAATTCTCTTCGGAGCACAACAACTCTTGGCAATGAAAAAGAACGAGAGAGAGTCTATGACACGATCTTCCGCTTGCCATGGAGATGCGAATTGGTATACTTCCTCTGCTCAATTAAAAAAGGGAAATGAACTAAAACTCACTATGGATACAGTTTTTGACATCATCCATGAATCTTTACTTATGGTTTAGCTTTCTGTATTTTCCAGAAGTTTTGGGGGAAGAAGTAACCTTTAGTTGCATACTTCTATTAATATATTCTACATTTTTGTTGTTATGGCATCTAAAACATGGAATGCAACTGCAGCTTATAGATGTTGGCTTCTTTGTCTGTCTCGATTCATTTCTTTCATTGTTAACTGTCATGCCAACAAGGATCATGATGACCATTTGGAGGTTTCTAAAAACGAGGTTTGTCTCCTTTCCTATATTTTCTTCCCTTGTAACAAAATGTTTGTTGGTCATGCCTGTGAGAATTTAGGTAATAGATTAATCCTGCAACATCTGTTTCTTTAATTTTGATTTGTGATTTAAGCAGTATCCATCCAGTACAGTCTTGCTAGTGCTTCAGATATCATTGTAAACTGTAAATCTTTGAATAATGAGAGCAAAGTGATTTTATTTGAACCATGTCATCCTTGATTAAGCAGTTGGTTCAATCAGACATTCTATTTTATACAGGCCTGTGTTTTTAATTTATGTATATGCTATTAGTCCCTGGTTTTCTGTTAGGTATTAGCTGAATACATATACATCTGATAAATCTCTCCATAATAAAAAATCTACATGTTCTTGTGCTTTGATATATGTCCTTTTCTTTGGTACAACTTTTTTGCTCTGTTTTAAAATCTGCAGCAGTCTGTCATGGTTTTCAGTATTACAATATGACCTAATCGTGCTTGTGGCAGGCAGTTCAAGAGGCTGTCTACAATTGAGTTATCGGATTTTGGCTGTTTTGTTATTATGAGCTCTGGAGTCATTCTTTTGGAGCGAACAGGTATAGTGATTCTCTTCTCCCTTGATTATGTGTTATATCATCCCTTTTTGTATTGAAGTATTGATCAGGTTTAATGTTATGCTGATTTTGTTCTATTCTCCCTCTCAAACATACTGCCTCAGATATCAGTTTAATATATCATATGATCCGTGGTCAAGGAACAATCAAATTATATGTGGTCTACAATGTTCTAGAGGTGAGTATAAATTAATTTATGAATTTGGATTATGGCGAGTAACTAGCTCTTCATATTACCAAATTTCAATCGAGAAGATTCATATTATTTAATGCTGATGTGACCAAGATCTTGGTGTTATAATGAAAGGGAATTTTGCTATTATGGAAGATTGGAATTTTACTTTGTAATTTGTAAATAATGAACTCTGAAACCCGAAGAGATAAAATGTTGCTATATCTGAAAATTAATATCAATATACTATCTCCTTTTCTTTGGACATGAATACTCATTTTGATGCAGTACTGCTGCCCGCACAAAAAATATACACACTTGTTTGGATTATATAAAGTAGCAAAGCTGAATTAGTGACAATTGGCAGGAAGCTCAAAAATTTTAGATATGGTACTAGGGCATATAGGAAAAAAATAGTATACTTATGTCAGCTTACGTGAGATCTAGAACAACCCAAAATGAAAATGATAGAAAAGGAGCACAATGGATGGTGTAAATCATAATGATCTATAAAGAAAGTTATATTGTAAGTTTATCACTGATCGTTGGACCTTCTTGCAGATATTTGATAAATTATGTCAAAGTTTTAATGGGGATGTGTTGCAAACGTTATTTCATACAGCTGAAGGACTTTCAAATTGCCCCCCAGAAAGTATGAGATTTTGGATTTGGAAATTTATTTGTGACCAAGTTTTAGCTGTGGCTGCTTCAAATATCCTTTTTTTCTTTGGGATGATATTTTTCTGCTATTTGTTTGGGTAATTTTTTCTTCCGAGGGCAAAAGAAAAAACAGCAGTGATAGCTTGGTTCCTTAACTAGTCTTACTTGCTCATTCTTTTATCTTATTAGCTCAGGCAATCACTTTATCAACATGTATAGTGGCTCACAATAACGCACTGTTTGCTTTACTGGTGTCCAATAATTTTGCTGAGATAAAAAGCAATGTCTTTAAGCGATACAGCAAGGATAATGTTCACAGTTTGGTTTACTTTGGTAAGTGTTATCCTTCCAACGTTAGTTTCTTTTCTTTTTTCATTTCAATTTATTTGTTATGTTGTTCTTCACACCTTAGAGAAAGACTTAGAAATCAATGTTTTGTCAATGAACATGATTTATGATATAGCATTATGGCGTTTTTCGTTCCATGTAGCCGACCCCACTTAGTGGGATAAAGGCTTGGTTGTTGTTATTGTTATTATTCTTCACTCCTTCTTTCAGACATGAAAAGACTTTAAGGTAACTTTATGGCCTCGTTGTGAGAATACTAATAATATTAATCAAAAAAAATATGCCTTTTTTATTAATAATATTAATATCAAGTATCAACCAAGAAAAGTTTCTTTGGTTTTTCAACTTACTAGCTTGAATTTTTTTGCTATGAATGCTGTTAATTGAATCTAGATTTAGGGTGTATCATTTCTTTGCTCCAAAAACAGGATCACGAGTAAGCTTTTGCTTTAAATTGCTTTACTCGATTAATGTGCCTTGGTATAATTTTAAGAATAGTACTCAAAATCTACCTTTTCAGAATCAAAATGGTATTGGGATATCTTAGAATGGAAATGTCGATTTTGTTCCAGTGCTTGGACACTCAGGAATGGAATTTTATTCCTTATAATTGTTGTGTTCCGCACCAGGAATCAACACGGAACGGAATATAGCTATACATAATGAAGATAAATGAGGAACAAACATTATTTATTTCCTGTGTTCTAGAGAATGCTGACTTTTGTCTTTGCACAGTCAAGAATTGAAATAGAGTTGCTTTCCCTTGTACTAAACAAGTAAACATGCTCTGTGCAAAATATGTTTGTTTGTCTTATGTTGGGGAAGAGACAAGAAACAAATTGGTACTCAGGTTGGTTTAGGATTCGGATTTAACATTTAAGACACTATAACTGTAGTGAAATTTTAGCACTAGCAAGATGGAAATCAAACTTAGAGGCGTACAAAAAGTATGAAAACCTTTTTAAAATGTGATATAACGATACTCAACTTTTAAGTAAAAATGGTAACAAGTATTAATGTTCATAATTTATAAACTCTGGCGCAATAGTAAGGTTGTTGCTTATTAACCATGAGGTTATGGGTTCAAATCCTGAAAAACAGTCTCTCCGCTTATGGGGGTAAGGCTGTGTACATCTTCCCTCACCAGACCCCACTAAGTGGGAGCTTCGTGCACTGGGCTGCCCCTATTTACCAAACATAAAATCGTAAATTCAAGGCGTCCTATTGGTTAAAATTATGTATATTAAAAATTAATGTATCATTTTTTCACATAATCATTATTTTCATATATATATATATATATATATATATAGGTTTTGCAAATGTTTAGTAAATATATGTAAAAATAGTGATAGTTATGCAGAGAAAGTGTATCAAATATTAACTCTTTGCAATTTTATATTGATTCTTTGAAATAATCAAGAGTTTAATAGCACATAGGTTCGGCATTTGATATTTAAATTATTCGAGTGCACACACACACGCGTACTCCATTTGGTCAATTTTTAATTTTTCCTTTTTTAATTATGGTGGCAAGTAGATTCTGTGGAGAGATTCCACATTTCAGCATTTATCTTATTCGTTTTGGCTCAAAATATTCTGGAGGCAGAGGGTCCCTGGTTTCAAAGTTTCCTCATTGTAAGATTTTGATTATTTTTACTCTATTTATCGAATAACTTTATCATGTGGGAATGCATTTCCTTTCTTGGCTGAGTTTTCCTCCTAACACATCTTTTGGGGGTGCAGAATGTCCTCTTTGTTTATGTATGTGAAATGATTATTGATATTATCAAGCATTCATTCATTGCTAAGTTCAATGACCTTAAGCCCATTGCATACTCTGAGTTCCTTGAAGACCTATGTAAACAGGTATTTTCATTCTATTGTGAATATTATCAGTGCAGTATGATCGGTTGTTTATCATAAAAAGGGTATATTCTCGTCCAAATTGCTAGTTAGGTCTGTAAACTTTGATTTATTAGCCACAACCTAGATGCTCCAAAACCCCTCATTATTGAATTGCTAATGTTTTTTAAAATCAAATAAGCTTGGTCCTTTTCTTCTGAATTCTCATTTCATTTCTGATTTCATTTTTTTTGTGGGGTTTTCTTCCATAGTTTAATTTTATAGTGATTTCATTTTAAAATTGAAATACTTAACTATGTTGCAGTTTTTCATATAATGTGCATTTATGCGTACAACTGTATTTTGTGACATAGCAAGAATATGGCATGAAGTTAACACCTAAGTCTCCAGGAACTGTGTTATTAAGTTGGTTTATATTTCATATTATGACAATCACATAGCATGAACATTTTGTCCGGTTTCATTCATGGAGCTTTTCTTCAGAATATAGCTTGACCCTTCAACTGATTTCATTCTGTAGACTCTAAATATGCAAACTGAGGGTTCAAAGAAAAACCTAACTTTTGTCCCCCTTGCTCCAGCGTGCGTGGTAAGCATATATGATTTCTGATGTCTATGTATTTTCTGGTATTTTGGTTGCTGATTCGACGTCTGTGTACCTTTTCCTTTTATTCCTCGTTCTTAGGTTATTCGGGTGTTCACTCCAGTATATGCTGCAAACCTTCCTTCCAATCCCCTTCCATGGAGGCTTTTCTGGATTCTGCTTTTTTCAGCAATGACCTATGTTATGCTCACTAGCCTCAAAGTCCTTATTGGCATGGCCCTACAGAAACACGCCAGTTGGTATATCAATCGCTGCCAAAGGAGGAAGCACCATCTTCATGCAGATTAGTTAATATGCTGTGCTACCCAAGTTTTTCCCCTTACGGTTGTGCCAGAAGAACTCGAGGAATTCTGTGGCCGGTATCATCATCATCGGAGCCTGGCACATACAAGAACAACTTCATTTTTCGGTATGTCGGTTTATTTAACAAAAGTGGTACCCCATGGATGGTTTCTCCGTGAAATTTTGATAGCAAAAATATAATTTGATGATTACAGAATAAGAACACTAAGTTATAGTTTTGATTAGTTACCATCTATATAACCTCTAGCACCCTATGTCTCCACTTCATAGATTGTTCAAAATCAATCATCTTCAAAGAAAATTAGTTTCATATACCCTATGTGTACACAACGCAGAGATATTATTCGTATGAAAAATGAAATTCCTTTCCATTATGGTTATACTATAGGTCCTCTCATCAAACCAAACGTGTACCTAACTAATTCAACATTTGTATGTTAGTATAATAATTGCAATAAGTTAACATATTCTTTTTACGGTTAAAGCAATAAACCCAACTGATTTTATCCCAAAAAAATAATCTCAACTGTATATTCAAGTCAACATATTGTCACTCCAAACATTTTATTCAATTTGTAAAATAATCCCACTTTCAATGGACTAGTAAAAATATATACAACTTGTTCTTTAGTTTGATATTAATTGATCAACACATATTTGTCAATCAATAATTATCAGATCTTGTTAAACTAGAGATCTGTCTTCGGAGATTTTTGTATAGCGCAATGGTAGAAAATAATTTTTTTTCGGAGTATTTTACTTTCTATGTAACATTTGAAGAATTCCCCTTAGTCATACGAAATGTGCAATCAAATGTTGGGAGAAAAAGGTAAGAAGAAGAGTTGTTGGGAGAAAATCAAAAGTTGATGAAAATGATATTAATCAAATGAGCAACTTGAAATGTGCAATCAAAGAAACATTACGATTACATCCACCTATTCCTCTTTTGGTTCCTAGAAAAACAACATCTAATGTGAAACTAAAAGGTTACGAAATTCCCCCCAAAACAATGATACTTTTGAATGCATGTGCAATCCAAAGGGACCAATAATTATGGGAGAATCCTGTAGAGTTCATTCCTGAAAGATTTCAAAGTAACGTAACCAAATTGATTTGAAAGGACAAGATTTCCAATTAATTCCATTTGGTATTGGGAGAAGGGAATCCAAAAAAAATAATAAAATGATAAAAGAAAATCCAAAAAATTATAAAATTAAATAAATTATCTATATAATCAGTACCCCAAAAATTATGTATACTATCGGAGGTTAAAATTTAGGTGTTTGACCATCTAACTAATATAATTAAGCTTACTTCAAAAAGGAAAAGTATCTCTATTGTATTGGAAGAATAACAATAGAACCTTCCTACGAGTACTTCATCAGTCATACATAAACTAAGCTAAAGGAAATTGAACAATGAAATATTTATTTATAAAGCCTGCAGTGCATATTTATATACACCAGTGGGCCTGGCCGGGTCGGCCCACCAAAGCCCAAAAATTTAAACGGCTTGTATATTTATATTAGGTATTTTTTATTGAATCTGGACTTTTTAGTCTGAACCGGTCGGATTATATTAAAATCGGGTTTGAGCCGAGCTTACCTGGGCGGGTTCGAGCTACCCATGTTCTTTTTTTGGGACCTTTGGCTTGGTAATTAGCCTTAGGTAAAAATTATTTTATAAAATAACTTATAATAAAAAATAGAAAATTGATGTTTTGTTCTAAATTACAATAAATTTATAAAGTTAAACATTATCATATTTTACATAATATCCTTTTAAGCATAACAACAAAATAGTGTATCAAATAAAATAAGAAGACATTAAACCATATAAATTTCATTTTTCCTTTCTTAATTGTGTATTCAATTAAATTTAACTTTTACAACAAAAGCATAATAAAGACAACATAATTGTTTACGATAGATAATTTTACACAACCAAATTTAGCATAATAGATAATTGGTTTTCTTACTTCTATTTATATATTGATAACTAACTACTTAATACTAATAGATTGATGACAATTCAAATGAACTTTGCACACGCTGTATCTGATCTTCATAGAAAGTGTGGTTTAGCAACAGCACAAAGACTTTCTTTTTTGCAATTAAGATGCCAAATACTTCAGTGAGGTCCAAGTCTTTGCCAGTAAGCACCATAAGGGGCGAAGGTAATATCTGTGCAGTTGTATAAGAGGTGCTTAGCTGCAAAGAGTTGTGGATGGTTTGCAAGTGCAAGATCATGAGTTTTTAGCACTTCTTTGGCTAATTTTGCTGATGAAACAACCAGTGTTGGGATTTGACCAAGTTGTAGATAAATTAAGGGTCCATATTTGTGTGCAAGACTTTGCAGTGATAGGTGAGGCATGTTGCCAAGTTGGTGCAGGTTTCCAATGATGGGTAGTGTAGGAGGTCCTGGAGGGAGATTGGATCTTCTCTTTCTTGATTTGTCTATTAAAAGAAACTTCATCAGCAAAATCCCAACACTGATCATGGATGATTTGACCAACACTGGTTGTTTCATCAGCAAAATTAACCAAATAAATGTTAAAAACTCATGATCTTATACTTGCAAACCATCCACAACTCTTTGCAGCTAAGCACATCTTATACAACTGCACAAATATTACCTCTTTTATATATATAAATAATATTAAATGTTAATCATCAGTCAAAAGTATATTTATTATTGTGGCAACTTTCATACAAAGTTATTTTCATTTGAGTCAAATATATATGTTGAGAATTAAAAGCAATAAATTATATGCCAAACTATATATATATATATATATATATTTGTGTTAAGCTAATAGGCTATAATATGATATTATGTGAGAATAACTGAATAAAGGTTAAGATAAGAGTATGGAGGATGATAATGGGTCTAGATGGGTTTGGGTAGTGCATTACCCGGACCCACCCCATTGCTTCATTTTTGGATCAGATTCGTGTTGATACTTGTTGGGTATATTAGTTGCGGGTCATTGAGTACCTAGCAGATCTGTGGGTATCCAAAGATTTAAAAATATTCAAAATAATTGCGAGTAATTTATGCACTTGTTTGTTTGTTTCCTACGATCTTACATGTTATTTAGGCAATGAACAAGAGAAAAAATTATAAAATATAATTTAAAGTTTTAAACTCAATTTAATTTGACTATTAAAGACAACTCATTTTACTTATCGAAAAATTCATTTACTAAGGATTCTTCAATCAACATAACATTATATCGTACATATGAATTAACAACATAACATCATTGCTTAACAATAACGGTTGAAAAATATAACAATCACATTTATGAATTAATATAACATTACAATTATGATTAACATGATATTACAATTATGTTGCTATATATTTTTATTTAGATTTAGTAAGAAATAGCGGGTCTGGGTACCCGTGAGTCTGAGTACCTCATTACCCGGACACAGACCCTTCCAACAACAGGTCTCAAAATCTCGGGTCTCAATTACTCATGAGTCCAAAAACATGGACCCAGACCCGACTCGTTGCAGATATTATTTGCGGGTAGCCGCATATCTGGGTACCTATTCCCATTCCTATAAAAGAGATGCGTATTATCAAAAACCAATTTGATTTTATAATTAATGAACATATACTAAATGAATCAAATGGACTTACACATGATTTTCAGTGATTTGGAAAACATATGATAAGATACCTAAACAAGTATTATGGAAAGCTTCATAGAAGAAAATGTGTTCGAATTTCCTATATTTAAACAATCAATGATATATATATGACTAATTTATATGAGAGTGAGATGAATAATTCTTATCCATTAGATTAAAATCAAGGGTTTAGATTAAATTACTAATGTTAACCCCTAACCTCTTTGCAAACTCAAATGAATCTCACATCATGCTCTTTCAAATTCAGTCTTTTCTCTCTATTTTTTTCACGAATCTGTCCACTACTGTGATTGCCAAGAGAAGGAAAATTGGGAGAAATAGTGTTTTTAAGTTTCTCAAGTGGGGTTTTCAAATTCTAACTTCTGTTTTTGCTTGTTTGTTGTTTATGGTTGAATTTTCCAGTATTTTATACTTGTAGTCATAATGTCTCAATGAGAATTGAAAATTATCATATAAATACTGAATATACAAAATATGTTTGATACTTCATACATATACTAGAACTGCACTAATTAAATAGTAACAGTTTTTTTTTAATCCTTTCATTAAGATTCAGCATATGAAATATAGAGAGGAAAGCATTTTATTAGTGTTGCAATGTTATGCAATGTATTTCTTGCTACACGGAAAAATGAAGAAAAGTGAAAAGAAAGTTTGAGATAAAACTAAAAACAAATCTTAGGAAGATATATGATTGTGGAAGAAAGCCAATTACAGGAGAAACATTAGAGTAGTAGACAAATTTCTGGAAATAGAGAGGAGAGACTGAATTTGAAAGAGTAGATGATATGAGATTCATTTGGGTTTGCAAAGAGATTGGGGATTAACATTAGTAATTTAATCTCAACCCTTGATTTTAATCTAATGGATAAGAATTGTTCATCCCACTCTCATATAAATTAGTCATTCTCACTATATACTATCCCACTTACAAACGGAAATTTCTAGGGTTTGTAACTCTCCCGCCGGTCGCTGATGCTCAATTTTTGCTTTCTAGCATATTAGACAACTCGAAACATATGACGCCACGTCCCTCTTCAATCCAGACCACCAAAACAATTTCTTCAAGTCTTGGTACATTTTCGTTGTCCCTGGGTGAAAGCTCATCCTACTCTTATGGGACTCCTCCAAAATACTTTTCCGTAGCCCTTCATCACGAGACACACACACTCTCCCCTTGTAACGCATCAGCACACTGGAGTCCGTTACAAGGTCGGTTTCCTTTCCACTCATCATCAACTCTCGTTTGTCCATCAACTCAATATCTCCCACTTGCAGTACTCGGATCTGATTAAATAGTTCATTCGTGACCGTCAACATACCCAATATCATACTCTGAAGTCTCATCTGTACGTCTAGGTTCATATCCCTGAACTCTTCTATCAGCTTCCCTTCCCTAATCATCAAAGCTGACATGTGCAAAGATTTCCGACTGAGTGCATCGGCTACTACATTAGCCTTCCCTGGGTGGTACTGCAATCCAAAATCGTAGTCCTTTAAAAATTCTATCCATCTCCTCTACCTTATATTTAGCTCTTTTTGATCAAACAGATATTTCAAACTCTTGTGGTCGCTGTACACCTCAAATCTTATACCATAGAGATGGTGCCTCCAAATTTTCAAAGCGAAGACCACTGCTGCCAATTCTAAATCATGCGTAGGGTTGTTCTGCTCGTGTGTTCTCAACTGACGAGAAGCATAGGCAACCACCTTTCCATCTTGCATCAGCACACAACCCAAACCCTGCTTGGAAGCATCACAATACACACTGAAATCCTTATCCGTACACGGAAGAACCAACACGGGTGCCGTAGTCAACCTTCGTTTCAACTCATGAAAGCTTTCTTCACAACGAAGTGTCCACACAAACGGTTCTCCTTTCCTAGTGAGTTTAGTCAATGGTAGGGCCAACTTCGAAAATCCTTCTATGAATTTCCGATAATAGCCTGCCAAACCCAGGAAGCTACAGATTTCAGTAACCGACTTGGGCACGGCCCATTCTGTAACCGCTTCTACCTTTGAAGGATCCACAGCTACCCCTTCCTTGGTGATCACGTGCCCAAGAAAATTCACCGACTCCAATCAGATATCACACTTAGATAATTTCGCATACAGCTGGTTCTTACTTAGGAGTTCTAGAACAATCCTCAGGTGTTCCGCATGTTCCTCTCGGCTTTTGGAGTAAACCAAAATGTCATCAATAAATACCACTACAAATGAATCCAAATACGGATGGAAAATCCTATTCATGTAGTCGGTAAATATTGCTGGAGCATTTGTTACGCCAAAAGGCATGACCAAATACTCGAAGTGTCCATACCTTGTCCTAAAAGCAGTCTTTGGAATGTCATCGGTTTTCACCCGAAGTTGATGGTAGCCCGACCGAAAATCAATCTTAGAAAACACTACCGCCCCTCTCAACTGATCCATTAAGTCATCAATCCAAGGCAATGGGTACTTGTTCTTGATCGTAATCTTGTTCAACTGCCTGTAGTCGGTACACAATCGCATACTACCGTTCTTTTTCTTAACTAGCAAAACAGGTGCGCCCCACGGCGAGACACTTGGGCGAATAAATTTCTTAGCCAATAATTCTTCAACCTGCTTTTTAAGCTCAGTTAACTCCAACGGAGCCATTCTATAAGGGGCTATAGAGATGGGTCCCGTTCCCGGCACTAAATCAATGGAGAATTCAACTTCTCTCACGGGAGGTAATTCCGGAATATCACCAGGAAAGACTTCCGGAAACTCACGAACTATCGGAATGTCATCAACCTTGGACTTCTCAATACCTTCCAGGGACGTCATCAACATGAACACCATCCCTCCTTCCTTACAGGAAGTCCTGACTTCCTTTGCCGACATCGGCCCCATACGACTGACCCCCTCCGAAATCCCTTCTGGTTTTCCAAACGTCACGGGCTTATCGGCACAATTAAGCACCACATGATTTTCTGACAACCAGTCCATCCCCAAAATCAAATCTAACTGGGATAGTGGTAAGCAGATTAAATCCACAGTAAAATCCCTGTCGTTTACCACCACCGGACACCGAGACACAACTGTCGACACCACCACAGGCACATCAATTGGGGTGGATACGACCAAGTCGTAAGGCAACGAGTCAGTTTGTAAATTCAGTCGGTCCATGCAGTCAATGGATACAAAGGAGTGTGTCGCTCCCGAATCAAACAACACTAAAAGAGGAATACCTGAAACCATGCAATTACCTTTAATCAGGCCATCAACGCCAGATGTCTCTGCCCCACTCATGGTGAACACTCTACCTGTGGATCGAGGTCGTTCAACCCTCACAGTATTCACGCTCTGCGGTAGCTTAGGACAATTTCTTCGGACATGTCCCACTTCCTTGCAATGAAAACAAGTGAGCGCCATTCCGGGACATGAGTCGCCGACATGCACTCGGCCACATTTGTTGCACAAAGAGGGAGCGTTCAACCGGGACCCTCCAGCAGTGACATGAGTCCTCGACCCATGCGAATGATAACTCCGATTACTCGTCGGAGGAAAATAAGGCTTCCTCTCTTCATGAAACGCCTTTCCCTTCCCTTTTCCGTGAGGGAAGTTTCGTTGAGGTCCAAAGTGTTTGGGAGGAACCACCTTAGATGTCGCTGCTTCATTAGCTGCCAAATCATCTTCGTACACCCTACACTTGTTCACCAGGGTAGGGAAATCAGCAATCTCTTGATGCCCAAACATACTTTTCAACTTGGGCCTCAAGACCGATTCGAACTTAGCGCATTTGGACCTTCCGTCCATTTCCAACTCGGAGTAGGGGCAAAACCGGGCCAACTCTTCAAACTTGGCCGCATAGTCTCCAACGGACATGTTCTTTTGTTCCAGTTTCAGGAATTCCATCTCCTTCTTCCTTTTTAAATCAGCGAGAAAGTACTTGTGTAGGAACTTCTCCTTGAAGGTACCCCAGGAGATCAGTCGACCTTCGACTTCCATGTGTCGCCGAGTATACTCCCGCCAATTCTCAGCCTCGGTCACCAGCATGTAAGTAGCATATGTGATTTTCTGAGCCTCAGTGCAGTTCATGGCTATGAAGATCTGCTCTAACCCTTGGATCCACTCGATGACAGCTTCAGGAGCAAATCCCCCTTGGAACTGAGTGGGGTTCCTCCTGTAGAACTCATCTAAACCCCGATATTCCGCCGGTCCTGGTGGAACAAGTGGATGTGAACTCGGACTTGGTGCCGGGTTCTGGTTCAGATTGTGCAAGTTCGCATTGACCTGCTGTAGTGCCGCCACCATATGAGCTAACAAATCATTCGGGACGTTCTGACTCGCCCCTCTTCCCCTTCCTCTTCCTACCATGATCACCTGTACTCACTCAATTGTTAGTAAGCGAATTGTATAAATATAGCGCATGCAAGGCCATACCTTAGATCGCAGGATTAACTATGCTCTGATACCATATTGTAACGACCCGAAATTCTACCCTTGAAAATTTTTCCTTATTTATTTCATTTTCATACATTCAACAGTTAATCATAAATTACTGAGTGATTAAATTTACTTTAAAAGTCTCGCTTCTCGCTCACACCCTATCCTTAAACCATAAATAACATACAACATTCGATAGCAGAAAACTTAATTCATTTATGTAACCTAGTAACCCCCGCATACAATTAGCTATGGGTTTCCAAAACACGCAAAGCTACATATATCCCGAGTTACTAGTACCCATGATCAATATCAAGTACAAAAATAATAATCATAGTATCATAAGTTACTTCAATTACAATAAATTAAAATTACAAAAGAATGGATAAAGAGACATCAAAACAAAAGTCCCTAATCCCCTACTCAAAATCATCCTTCATCGTCCACCTACCTGAAATGGGATTAACATTTACAATGCACGACAAAACAAAGGAATAAGTCATTAATTCAATAAAACTCAATGTCAGTTAATCCACATTTAAATAGGTTTCAACAGTAATATGATTTAAAAACTCTAAAAAACCTTTTTCATCATCTATACATTTGAAAAACCATGTTACATAACTCGAGCTAGAGTCGCTAACCTATTCAGGTCGGCTAAAACGAGTTTTATTTTCATTGGCACTCCACCAATACATAAACCATAAATACACCCATCATCACTACAAACATACCCATATATCTTTATAGTGATTAAGTGATTTATCATTTATGTCATTATAATTCGAGTCTTATTTCCATTGGTACTCCCCCAATAGGTTTCGAGTCTTATTTTCATTGGTACTCCCCCAATAATATTTAATTCGTTTGAGTCATCTTTCCATTGGTACTCCCCCAATAATATTAATTCATTGAGTCATCTTTCCATTGGTTCTCCCCCAATAATATTACTTTTATTGAGTCATCTTTCCATTGGTACTCCCCCAATAATATTACTTCCATTGAGTCATCTTTCCATTGATACTCCCCCAATTATAACACTTTTATTGAGTCATCTTTCCATTGGTACTACCCCAATAACATTACTTTTATTATTCATATAGAAAGTCCACGCATTTTCCACATAATGCATAAATTAAAGACTTATCCTTACCTCAGTGAGTGTTGGGTTTGGTTTTTGGTGACTTCGCAAGTTCCACCGACACCACCTACAAACTTAGGATCTCTCCTCAAGCTCTTGAACAAGAATCCAAGCTCCTAGACCTTGGGAATGCTCTCTTATCTCACCTCTCTTCAATTCTTAACCTAAAATGTGTTTGGGGTTTTCCCCATTTAATGTTCTCGTCGGGTTCTCGCTTGAGCGAGAATATTTCGCTCGAGCGAGAAAATCCCGCCCATTTTAAAAACTCAACTCTGACCCTCTCGCTCAAGCGAGGGATTCTCGCTCAAGCGAGAATCTCACAGTGTCAACAGGTTCCCTCTCGCTCAAGCGAAGTATTCTCGCTCAAGCGAGAATCTCATAGTGTCAACAACCCCAGTTTGCCATTTCTCGCCCAAGCGAGGAAACTCTCGCTCAGGCGAGAATCTTCCAGTATAGTCCAAGATTTCACCCTCCCAGGTGATCCTTTCTCGCTCAGGCGAGAATCTCTCGCTCAAGCGAGGATCCGAGGACTGATACTATAATTTTAAAGACTTAAAAATTTGGGGTGTTACAGCTGGTAGAAGAGATTGTACGAGCATTAAATTTGCTATTGCAGTTATTGAGCTTTCTCTAGCTCAATTACTCTACAGTTTTGATTGGGAGCTTCCTCCTGGTACTTCTGCCAAAGACTTGGACCTCACTGAAGTATTTGGCATCTTAATGTACAAAAAAGAAAGTCTTTGTGTTGTTGCTAAACCACACTTTCTATGAAGATTAGTGATACATTGTGTGCAAAGTGCATTTGAATTGTCTTCAATCTATTAGTATTAAGCAGTTAGTTATCAATGTATAAATATTAGTAAGAAAACCAAATAAGTCATTAGTGACTTCTATGATATGGATTCTAGCTTCCCTATTGTATGAATAAATAAAAGAATAAGTTGATTATTACTTATTCAGAAGCTCAAGTCCAAATGCACAAGGTCTACATAAGATAAGAAACTTCAAATACAAATTTTTAGGAGGGGACTTTTTCGAAGTTAATTTAACAGAAGTTGTTGTTATAAGAATGTAATGTTTGCAATCTGCTAAGGATCCGTTTGTGAGTTGGGTTTTGGAGTTGTTGTTATAAGTTGTTGTTTTGTAATGTTTTCACTTTTCTTAAGTTGAAGAATATCCTATTATAGAAAAAATTGTAGAGTCGCGCCTTAGGTGGTTGGGACTTTGGAGATATATGGAGGAGATCGTTAGAAGTCTCATTAAAGAGAGTAACATCAAATGAAAATTAGTCAAATTCATATAGGGAGAGGGAGATCAAGAAAAACTGTAAGCAAAATGTTATGAAAAATTTAGTATTTTGTCAATAAACATTATTTATGATATAATATTATCCTGTAGTTCGATCTATGTAACCGACAACACGTAGTGGGATTCATGCTTGTTTGTTTTTCTCTAAAAAATGTTTTTTTGTACAAAATTTCATATAAATTCTTCCGTGGAAGGATATAAGCATATGTTGCACTTTGAAGCCTACTTAGTTTATCAAATGGCTCTTTTCCAATGGTTGCAGGAAAGCCTTAGATTATTCTTTCTATTTGAATTTATTTTGATGGTTCTATTGATGAAGTTTCTTTTAATAGACAAATCAAGAAATAGAAGATCCAATCTCCCTATAGGTCCTCCTACACTACCCATCATTGGAAACCTGCACCAACTTGGCACCATGCCTCACCGATCACTGCAATGTCTTGCTCACAAATATGGACCCATAATTTATCTACAACTTGGTCAAATCCCAACAGTGGTTGTTTCATCAGCAAGATTAGCAAAAGAAGTTTTAAAAACTCATGATCTTCGCAAACCGTCCCCAACTCTATTCAGCTAAGTACCTCTTTTACAACTTCACAGATATTGCTTTCTCTTCTTATGGTGCTTATTGGAGGCATATCCAAAAAAATTGCTTACTTGAGCTTCTAAGTACTAAAAGAGTACTATCATACAGTTCTGTTAGAGAAGAAGAAGTTGCACGTTTAGTTCACCGGGTTGCAAGGTCTTATTCAGGAACTATTAATTTGTCTAAGATGTTAGGACTGTATGCAAATTATGTACTTTGCCGTGTAGCGTTTGGAAGATACTTTTCAGAAAGCGAAGATTACGAAAGATATGGATTCCAAAAGATGCTAGATGAGTACCAAGAAGTCCTTGGAGGATTCAGTGTTGGTGACTTCTTTCCATCAATGGAATTCATACGTAGTTTATTACAAATAGAAGAGAACACTAAAAAGACTTGCACCATCAAGAATGAAAAAAGAAAGAAAGCTATATCTTTTCATTAACGTTTTTTTGGTTTCTGTTTGTAATGAGCCGTTTCTGTTTTGGGCCGTTTCTGTTTTGGGCCGTTTAGTTTATTTTTTGTTTTAAGTTTGTTAGTTAGAATCAGTTAGGAACTAATTTCTATTTATAGCTTCTTAGTTCCCTCTTTGTATTCAATTAGTTTTTCACATTTTATTTTCATGTTTCAATAAACAAGTATTATTCATTCAAGAAGTTTCCAAATTCTTTTTCTTTCTCTTTCAAGATTCAAGGTGTGAAGGTTGAAGATGGGATACCATAAGTTTAATATGGTACCAGAGCTTCTTCTCTGAAGAGGGTCTACTACGTTCCCGCTGGTACCACTCTTCATCTCCACCTACTATTTCGTTAAAATCCTTGTATGGTAACCTTCTTTTGCATTCTTTCTTTGATTCCTATCTGATATTTTTCTTGTTGAAAGCTTTCTTCCATTAATCAAATGGATAATCGAGCCATTACATATATTAATCCTGGACAAGATCCCACATCCCCTTTCTTTATACACCCTAGTGAGAATCCTGGTGCTGCTGTTGTATCTGTCCTTCTCAATGGTGAAAATTACCAATCTTGGTCAAGGGCTATGGCCATGTCACTCAAAACCAAGAATAAACTCCTGTTTACTGATGGATTTCTTCCAAGACATCAGATCGATGATCCAAGCTTTACCAATTGGGATAGGTGCAACACTTTAGTTGTGTCTTGGTTAATACAATCAATAGATGCATCAATTATTCAGAGCATACTTTGGATGGATATAGCATTAGACATTTGGAAAGATTTGGAGGAAATATATTATCAAGGGGATATATATTGGATTTCTGATTTGCTTGGAGAAATACACACTTATAAGCAAGGAAATCTGAATATTGGATCTTACTATTCTCATATCAAAGGACTGTGGCAAGAAATAGACAACTTCAGAGCCACTCCTCCTTGCTCCTACAATTGCACTTTGGCACTTATTGTCAAGAATCATAAAGAAAACGATTATGTAATTTGCTTCCTTAAGGGGCTGAATGAACAATATGAGGGAATAAGATCTCAGATTTTGCTGATGGATCCTTTGCCAACCATCAACAAAGCCTTTTCTTTGCTTACTCAACAAGATAGGCATCTACACTTGCAGTATAATGAGCCAAAGGTCCTTATGAATGCTACTGATAATGCATTTCATAATGACTTTAACAATGGAGGAAACAGAAGTAGAGGAAGAGGAAGATCCTATCAAGGAAGAGCATCAAATAATCAAGGAAGGGGTGGATATAATTCTGCAAGATCTTCCAATGGAAGAGGTTTAAAGATCTGTACCTTCTACAACAGAACATGACACACAATAGATCAATGTTACAAGAAACATGAGTTCCTCCTTGCATTTCAATTGATAACCCAAACCTTGTTTGCAAACTAGAAAAATCCATATATGAATTGAAACAAGCAAGTAGGCAATGACATGATAAACTTACTACTATTCTAATTCAATCTGGTTATGCCAAGTCCATTGCTGATCATTCTTTGTTTATTATATCCTTAGACTCTAGTTTTACTGATATACTTGTGTATGTGGATGACCTTATCTTAACAGGAAACAACATGAATGAGATAAACCATATGAAACAATTACTAGATTCTGAATTTAGCATAAAGAATCTTGGCAAATTAAAGTTTTTCTTGGGTTTGGAAGTATCCATATCTAATCAAGGCATAGTCCTTTATCAAAGAAAATACACCCTTGATCTCCTTCAAGAAACAGGAATTCTTGCAACCAAAACTTGCTCTACTCCTATGGAGTACTCTACCAAGTTGATTCATTCAAAATCTGGTGATATCTTATCTGAACCTAGCACATATAGAAGGTTAATTGGAAAACTTGTTTAATTAACTCACACTAGGCCTAATTTAAGTTTTGCAGTTGGGCATTTAAGCCAATTCCTTTCAGCACCTACTCACAAACATCTTGAAGCTGCAATGAGGGTTCTGAGATACATAAAAGGTTCAATTGGCATGGGAATTTTCTTTCCTACTGACTGTGATTTCAAGGTGAAAGGCTACACAGATTCAGATTGGGGAGCTTGTCTAGATACAAGAAGATCAGTTTCAGGTTATTGCTTCTACTTAGGAAAATCTCTCATATCCTGGAAAAGCAAAAAGCAAAGAACAATATCGAGATCCTCTGCAGAGGCCGAATACAGGGCAATGGCTCATGCTGCTTGTGAGGCTCAATGGCTCAAAAATCTCCTACAAGACCTTGGTGTTGTTCATTCTAATCCTATCATGTTGTACTATGACAATCAATCTGCTATCCACATAGCAATTAATCACATCTTCCATGAGAGAACAAAGCACATAGAAATAGACTGTCACTCTGTTCGTGAAAGAATACAATATGGAATCATACACTTGCTGTCCATTTCTTTCATTGACCAAGTTGCAGACATGTTTACAAAAGCTTTGTCTCCTTATCTCTTCAAAACTTTTCTTTCCAAGCTTGGCATGCTCAATATCTACATGCCAGCTTGTGGGGGACTATTACAAATAGAAGATAACACTGAAAAGGCTTGCACCATCGAGAATGAAGAAAGAAAGAAAGCTATATCTTTTCATTAATGTTTTTTTTTTGGTTTTTCTGGTTTCTGTTTGTAATGGGCCGTTTCTGTTTTGGGTCGTTTAGTTTCTTTTCTATTTTAAGTTTGTTAGTTAGAATCAGTTGGGAACTAAAATTTATTATAGCTTCTTAGTTCCCTCTTTGTATTCAATTAGTTTTTCACATTTTATTTTCACGTTTCAATAAACAAGTATTATTCATTCAAGAAGTTTCCAAGTTCTTTTTCTTTTTCTTTCAAGATTCAAGGTGTGAAGGTTAAAGATGGGATAGCATAAGTTTAATACAGTTTGACAGGAATGAAATCAAGACTGCAAAGTATTTCGAGGCGATTCGATGAACTACTTGATCAAATACTGAATGAACATGTGGATTCTAAGAAAGTAGAGGAAAATAAGGATCTTGTAGATGTTCAACTTGAGGTGTAGAAGAATGACTTGGATGAGGTACCTCTCACTAGAGATAATATAAAGGCAATCATCTTGGTTAGTGAAAGCTTTTTCCAATGTTGGGTTATCTTTTATTACTGTTTCTCATTCATTTATATTGCAGAACGCATCACCTGATGTGACTGCAATATTGCGATTGCGGTGACTGCCTCAACCGCATCACATAAAAATTGCGGTATGACTCTGAATCACAATAATGTGGTCCTACCAGGCCACAATGCAATGACATCGGACCACATCAGACTGCATCGGACCACATCAAACTGCATCAGGCTGCACATGAGATTCAAAAATATTGTTCTCATTAAAAAAATAACTCACACCGCAACGGTTGCAATCCGCATCACAACAACCACAATTGCAGTAACCACAACTGTTACCGCAACCACAATTTAAAACAATAGTGTATATCTAGATAACCTAAAATTTTAAGAATATAATATTATTTTTGTCATTAAACTTTTTCCTCTCAGATTTGTATTATAAGTTGTTTTGAATACAAAGTGAGCTAATCAAAACAAACAATAATTTAACTTAAATTCAGTTTTTACATTGCTTAATCAAGGCATCTTGGTAGTGAAGACTGTATAATCATGTGTTAGGAAACAATAATTGTAATTTTTTTTAAAAACTTTCTATTGGGACAGACCACGAGCAGAGTATCCAACCACCAGGGAGTTCCATTGTTACCGAGGCATGAGAAGAGTGTAGAGCAACAAGTGAGACACCACATCTTGAACCAAAACCTTATGACAATGGTTCTATAAGTCTTTCCCACGTATCCCATTGCCTTAAGATTTTGGTTCTATGAGTGTTTTATACTTATAAACTCTTTCATTCTTCCCCTCGTATCCAGTGTGAGACTTCACACTTGAATATAATCAACACTTTTTATTAGTGAGCTTACAAATATAAGTTGCTTTGAGAAAAGTATAGACTAAATTCAAACACAGATGAGTTGAATATGAATACATTTTTGACTTTGCTTAATTGACAAGATAACAACTTTTATGTGTTATTGCAGGACATGTTTGCTGCAAGAACTGATACAACATTCATTACCCCTGATTGGGGAATGATAGAAATCTTAATGAACCCCATGTTATGGAAAAGGCATTACAAAAATGGCTGCTTTAGAAACAGAAAAAGATCTTCACTCCTTTGAAGAGATGAAGAAGAGAAAGAATGAAAAATATGTATTGTATTATTGTTGTGAATAACTTTTGAATGGAAATGAATAAAAGAGAACAAAAGCTCCCTTTATTTATAGATCATAAAGGGAGTGAAGAACTAACTATCTCAAAAAGATAACTAATTAACTAACTATTAAGCACATGCTAAAAAGAGAATTAAGCACATGTTGTAAAACAAATGTTAAGGGGATTGTTTCTTATACAAGTAACAAAAAACAATTTCTGTCTTGCGATTGGCCAATACTGGACAGCTCTGTCTCGGTCATGATTGGATCGTGACTTGGCCAGGTTGTAGGTTGGCTTGGCTGACTTGAGTCTGGTGCAGAAGTTGCAGGTCACTAACTTAAACATTCTAGGCACTGACTCAGTTTTGGTGCAGGCTGGCTTAGCCATGGTGCAGGCTGACTTAGGCAAATGATGCATAGACTTAGGTAAATGGTGCACATGAGCAACATCATTTCCAGGAACAGCAGCATATCCTCTTGTCTTAAGCATAACATCCTCTACAACACCACATAATTGAGTATTATTTTCTTGTAATTTTGATACCCCCCACAAGTTGGGGCACATATGTCTATGAGACCCAACTTGGAGTGAATTTCCTTATAGACAATTGGTCCCAAAGCCTTGGTTAAGGCATCAGCAAGCTGCAAGTTAATAGGCACAGGGAGAAGCTTAATCAAACTTTGGCTGCACTTTTCACGAATTGTATGGCAATCTAACTCAATGTGTTTTGTCCTTTCATGGAAAACAGGGTTATAAGCAATGTATATAGCAGATTGATTATCACAATATAGCAAAGTAGGCATAATATAATTGTGCTGCAAATCTTGTAGCAAGTAATTAAGCCAAGTGATTTCACATGTAGTCAAGGCCATTGCCCTATACTCAGCTTCACGTGAACTCCTAGAAACAGTCTTTTGTTTCTTTGATTTCCAAGATATCTAATAGTTTCCTAGATATACACAATATCCAGTGACAGATCTCCTAGTGTCTGGGCAGGCTGCCCAATCACTATCACTATAAGCCTTTAATTGAATTGTGGAAGTGATGGGAAAGAATAGTCCCAAAGCAGGGGATCCCTTAAGGTACCTTAAGACTTTTAAGGCAGCAGTGTGATGTAGTGTGCTAGGACAAGCCATGAATTGTGTCAATTGATTGATACAGAAAGTGATTTCTGGTCTAGTGTTGGTAAGGTATATCAACCTACCAATAAGCCTTCTATAGGCAGGGGGATCCTTATAAGGCTTACTAGTGTCATTATGAAGGTGCATACATGGAATCATGGGAGTAGTGGAGGGTTTGCAGCCAATCATCCCAACATTAGATATGATTTCCAAAGCATACCTTCTTTGATTCATAGATATTCCAGCTTTGTTTCTAGCAATCTCAAAGCCAAGGAAATACTTCAAGTCTCCCAAATCTTTAGTTTTGAAAGTGTTGTCTAGAATTTGTTTGAGATGATTGATTTCCCTTAAATCATTGCCACTTAGGATGATATCATCCACATATACTAAAACAACAGTGATCAAATCTTTGGTGGACCACTTGATAAACAGGGAATGATCTCCTCTAGACTTGTGATAACCATGCTTGAGCAGAAAGTCAGAGAGTTTTGCATACCACTATCTACTGGCCTGCTTTAGACCATACAAAGATTTCAGAAGTTTGCAGACTTAGTTGGCTTTGTAATTAATGAGTCCAGGTGGAACATCCATGTATACTTGTTCAACTAAATCCCCATGCAAAAATGCATTATTCACATCCAGCTGCTTGAGAAACCAATTATATATGGAGGCCAGGGACAAAAGCAATCTAACAGTTGAAGTCTTAGCAACAGGTGAAAAAGTTTCCAAGTAGTCAATGCCTTCTGTTTGGGTTTAGCCCTTAGCAACTAACCTAGCTTTATGCCTCTCTATGTTACCATCTACTTTTTACTTTATTTTGAACACCCATTTACATCCTATAGTTGATTTATCATGGCAAATCAGTAAAAATCCAGGTTCTATTCTGTTGTAGGGCAACTAATTCCCTTTTAATGGCTTCTTCCCAGTAAGGAAATTTGATAGCTTGGTGATAGGTCTTTGGCTCTATGTTAGTGGTGAGGCTTAGAACTCTATGCTTATGGGTTTCAGAGAAGCCATCATAATCAATGTATGAAGACAAAGGATAATTGAAAGGGGATTTTTCCAGGGGTATCTTGCTTATCAAGGCACAATGATATTCTTAAAGGTATGTAGGGGCTTTAGTAACTCTACTACTCCTTCTAAGGCTTGATTTTTTAGGTGCATTGACTTCTTGACTTTCAGAGTGAGCATTATAATCAATAGGTTCTGGATCATTGGAAATCATAGGTGGAATGGGAGTGGGATCATTGGTCACGGGATCATTTTCAACAGCTTCAGCTACATCTTCATGATTAGTAAATCTTTGAGCAATATAAGGAAAAACCTTTTCATAGAATATCACATTCCTACTTACCTCTACTTCCTTGGTGGTTAAGTTCAAGACAACATACCCTTTAACTCCATCTTTGTATCCTAGAAAGATGCCCTTGGTAGATCTAGGATCAAACTTCCTTCTAGAGTGATTATGTGTACAAATATAACATAAACATCCAAAAACCTTTAACATGTGCATTTTTGGTTGGTTTCCAGTAAACAATTCATAAGGAATTTTGTTATTCAAAACAGAAGTAGGCAAAAAATTAATAACATGTGCAGCATGCTTTATTGCAAAAGACCAGTATATGTGTGGTAACTTTCTTTGAATTAAAAGAGCTCTTGCTACATTCAAGAGGTGTTGGTGCTTTCTTTCCACAACTCCATTCTGTTGTGGAGTATAAATGCAAGTAGTTTGGTGTAGAATGCCTTTATTAGCAAAGAAATTAGCCATAGTGAATTCAGGATCATTGTCACTTCTTATCACTTTAATTCTAATACTAAATTGTGTTTCAATCATAGCAACAAAATCTTGTAGAAGTTTAACAGTTTCTGCCTTGGATCTCATAAGATAGGTCCAAGTATATTTTGTATAGTCATCAACTATAGTAAGAAAGTATTTATAGCCTTCAATAGATGGGGTAGAGTAAGGTCCCCATATATCAACATGTATCTAGTCAAATTTGTGAAAAGCATAGGAATTACTTAAAGGAAAAGGCAACTTTCTTTGATTAGATTGATGACAAACATCACATATGTGATCTTTATTGAATTTCACAAAAGGAAAATTGTTCTTTACTTGATTCATACAATTGTTTGAAGCATGTCCTAACCTATAATGCCAAAGGGAAGAATCAGAAACAGAATCTAAAAAATTAACATGGTGCATAAATCGACAAGCTTTTAGCACATATAGTCCATCGAAAGATCTAGCTGAACCAATCATCTTCAAGGATTTCATTTCCTGAATTTTACAGCATTCATAATCAAAAGATAAGACATATCCACATTTTAAAGTTAATTGAGATATGGAAATTAAATTGTATGAGAATCTAGGCAGGTATAACACATTATGAATGGTAAGACTAGGCAAAAGATGGACAGATCCAAAAGTCTTAGCTGTGACTTCATTTCCATTGAGTAGTTTCACCCTGATGGGATCTCTGTGTTCATATGTTGAGAAATTGGATAAGCTGGAGCTGATGTGGTCTGTTGCTCCACTATCCAAGATCCAATTGACATATGGAAGTAAATTTTTTGGATTACCTTAGGTTTGTTCATCTTTACTGCAGGCAGTTGTTGTTAGCACATGGCTTGCATTGGAACTTGGCTCACACTCATTTGTTGGAGCCCCTCCACTTGATTTTTGCAGCATATTTACCAATCCTTGATATTGTACCTTGTTTAGCCATAAATAGTACTATTCTGATCATTTTGTTGTTCCAAGTTGCCTTGTTCCTCTGATCTTGTGCTTCTTGTTAAGTTAGCTTGACTATTCTTGCCAAAATTAGTTGGATAATCATGCAATTTGTAGCATGTTTTAGTGGTATGTCCACTTCTTTTGCAGCGAGTGCAGTACTTGTTGTTGTTGCTGCCTTTACTCCATGAGCTTCTTCCTAGTGTGCTTGCATTGCTTCTACTAGAGCTGCTTGATATGGAAGATCTATTTGAGATGTTCTTTCTACAGAAATTACTTCTTTTCCAACTACTTGAAATTGACAGAGCCTTCGAATCTAGTTCTTGACCATAAAGTTGCCTTTCTTGCTGAATAATGAGGGAAAACGCCTTGCTCATACTGGGTAGTGGGTCAATGATCATTATTTGTGATCTGACCCAACATAGACATCATTTAGGCCTTTTAGGAAGATGATTACTCTATCCTCTATTCTTTGCTTCTTTATAGTTAGAATGATTTCACCACAACATGGTATCTCACACTAACACTTAGGCATGGGTCTGAAAGTATCAAGTTCATCCCATAAAACCTTTAATTCTGTGAAGTAGCTACTTACATTGAGATCACCTTGCTTGAAATAGGCCAGGGAACCTTGAAGCTCTGCTATCTTGTATAGGTTCCCTTGTGAGAATCTCTCATTGAGTTCATCCCACACTTCATAAGCCTTGTCCATCCAGTTTATGCTTTGTGCAATTGATGGTGTAACTGATCTTGTAATCCAAGAAATCACCATATTGTTGGCCCTCTCCCATGCTCTATAAAGAGGGTCTGTTATTGCAGGCATCTTGATTGTGCCATCGACAAAGACTATCTTTTCCTTTGTAATCAGATTCATCCTCATAGCTCTGTTCCATTGATGGTAATTTTCACCATTTAAAGGTGGTGATACCAAGGCATGGGATGGGTTTTCTAAAGGGTGGATGTAGTATAGAGAGTTTGGATCTTGTGATGGATTCATGGCTGGTGTTTCTATGACTGGATTGGAAGGCAATTCGATAGACATGGTGAATGCAGTAGAGCTCTTTAAAAGAGCTCTGATACCATTACAAAAATGGCTGCTTTAGAAACAGGAAAAGATCTTCACTCCTTTGAAGAGATGAAGAAGAGAAAGAATGAAAAATATGTATTGTATTATTGCTGTGAATAGCTTTTGAATTGAAATGAATACAAGAGAACAAAAGCTCCCCTTATTTATAGATCATAAAGGGAGTGAAGAACTAACTATCTCAAAAAGATAACTAATTAACTAACTATTAAGCATATGCTAAAAAGAGAATTAAGAACATTAGTTTCGGGCTCGGGCCGGGCTTACCCGTTCGGGTTCGGGCCATTGTCTACTCATTTTCTACATGATGTAATCGATTACGATATATTCGTAATCGATTACAACATATGAAAAACATTAGTTTTTGCTGTTTTTTAAACAGTGTAATCGATTACACAATCCTGGTAATCGATTACATGCTGATAAACAAATCAGACCTGTGCATTTTACATGATGTAATCGATTACAATATACTTGTAATCGATTACAACACTTTAAAAGCATCAATTTTGCTATTTTTCACACAGTGTAATCGATTACACAATTCTGGTAATCGATTACACTGTTTAAAAAATAGCAAAACTGATGCTTTTAATATGTTGTAATCGATTACAATATACTCGTAATCGATTACAACATATTAAAAGCATCAATTTTTGCATTGGTGTAAATAATAAAATAATCCGGGCCGGCCCGCCGCAGCCCGCTTTGGGCAGGTTTGGGCCTCATTTTTAGCAACATAAAATATAACCGGGCTTTTTAGTCTGGTCCGTTTTAGCCCGAATCAAAAGAGGGCTAGCCCGAACCCGTCCGGGTAGCCCGTTTTGACAGGTATACCAGATTGTATATAAATCTTTAACTGACAGTATATAGATATTACACTCTATCAAAATATTCCGATGACAAACAATTTTTATATAAGAAAAGAATGTTTGCACTAACAATGTATGTGTTTATACAGTGTAATTATATCATCCACAATTCATGTTTAGTCATCACTGATTCTTCAAAAAAGGAATTGTGGATAATATATTAACTGTATAAAAATCTTTATACTGATAATACTTAGATATTACACTCTTTTTATATCCATATACAATAATTACAACATTAAAATTTACAATAAGTTAACTAAAAGTATTTCCCACTTATACATAAAAATACTAAACTCTACTAACCCTTCCAACAAATATTATTCTCACCCATAAAACATTAGTCTGTCATCATAATACCTAGATCGAAGGGTACCTTAATTACCTCATTGTTCAACCATAAAATTGTTATCTAAGATTTTCTTAATGCCTATCATTTTGTAAAAATATTACATGATTCTTTTTTAAAATGGATATTTTCAATTTATTTGTACAATAAAATTAGTAAATCTTAATCCAATCATTTAGAATCAGTGTCTTGTTAAAAATATTTCCCAGTAAATATGAAATAATTGTTTCCTCTTTATTTTTATTCTTTATTTATTATACGTGAAAAAAAAGAACTTGTAACATTCTTTTGTTAACCTAACTTTTGGATTCTAGTGTTGTGGATAAAAAAAATGTTATAAGATTTAGCTTCCCCATGTTGTGTTCGTTGTTGGCTCTAACATTGAATATTGTGCATAGAGCTATCCACAATAGGACACACATAAAATGTCTCACTCCCTCTCCCAGACCAATAATGCTACTACATGAATAAAAAAAAGTAACATTTTAATTGGTGTGGAACAAAGAGTGAATTAAATATGGTGGAATGCGTAAAAGATTGTATAGATGGAAGACTATAAAACTAGAAGTCTCAAATTATGTTCATATGTTATTTCACACAAATAAAAACATGCCATCAATTAAACTTTTTACACTTCTATTATTATTATTATTGTTTTTGTTTTATTTTTATTAACGTGAGACAATATATTAGACAAGATTTAAGATATAATATATATATCGATAAAACTATCTTTAAGGTTGGGGTTAAAAATATGATGTCTCATTTAATAGTATAAAATTACCATTAGTTAGATAAGAATGAAACTTGATAGTGGATAGATATTTCCCACATGTAATGATGGTGATAATTTGCTAACAAAAAAAAGTACGCATGTCAAAATTCTTATATAAAAAGATTCTTGTTGAAGGGCCTAGTATGATTAAAATCTAAAAAACTTAGCATATCTTTGTTCTTCCTCATTTCATCAAATGGCTCTGTTCCAATGGCTGCAGGAAAGCTTTAGATTATTCTTTCTATTTGCCTTCATTATGATGGTTCTATTGATGAAGTTTCTTTTAATAGACAAATCAAGAAAGAGAAGATCCAATCTCCCTCCAGGACCTCCTACACTACCCATCATTGGAAACCTGCACCAACTTGGCAACATGCCTCACCTATCACTACAAAGTCTTGCACACAAATATGGACCCTTAATTTATCTACAACTTGGTCAAATCCCAACACTGGTTGTTTCATCAGCAAAATTAGCCAAAGAAGTGCTAAAAACTCATGATCTTGCACTTGCAAACCATCCACAACTCTTTGCAGCTAAGCACCTCTTATACAACTGCACAGATATTACCTTCTCCCCTTATGGTGCTTACTGGAGGCATATCCGAAAAATTTGCATACATGAGCTTCTAAGTGACAAAAGGGTAAATTCACACAGTTCTATTAGAGATGAAGAAGTCGCTCGACTAATTTGCAGGATCACGGGGACTTATCCAGGAACTATCAATTTGTCTAAGATGTTGCGACTGTATACAAATGATGTCCTTTGTCGTTTAGTGTTTGGAAGGGACTTTTCAGAAGGAGGAGACTATTTTCCACATGGATTCAGAGAGATGCTTGATGAGGTGCGGGAACACCTTGCAGGATTCAGTGTTGGTGACTTCTTTCCTTCCTTGGAGTTCATACACACCTTGACTGGCATGAAATCAAGACTGCAAGACACATTTCGAAGATTAGATCAACTCTTTGATCAGATTCTAAATGAACATTTAGCATCTGAAAAAGTAGAGGAGCACAAGGACCTTGTAGATTCTCTACTCGACGTGCATAAAAATGACTCGGATGAGCAGCCTCTCACAACCGATAGTATCAAGGCAATCATCTTGGTTAGTAAAGCCTTCATAATCATGTGTTGGTTTATCTCATTATGTTTGGAAACACTTTAACTTTACAAATTAATTTTTTTCAAAGGTTACTTTGAACACAAAGTAAGCTAATTCAAATAAATGTATGTGAAAAAAAATACACTTTTCACTTTTCTTAATTGACAAATGACAACCAATAAAGCGTCGATCTAGTGGTGTAAGGCTTCACTGGATTCCTAAATAGACTAAAAGAACACTTGTTGGGAGGGACAACCCCGCACCCCGAAAGGGATTAGTTCCTTACCTATAAGGTGAGGGGATGCCATTGATAGTACCAAAAAAATTGTCAATTGACAACTCTTTAGTGTTACTGCAGGACATGTTTGATGCAGGAACTGATACAAACTTCATCACCCTTGATTGGGTAATGACAGAGCTCCTAATGAACCCCGAGGTTATGGAAAAAGCACAAAGGGAAGTGCGGAGCACAATGAAAGAAAGAAGAGTTGTTGCAGAGAGTGATCTGAATCAATTGCAGTATATGAGATTTGTAATCAAAGAGGTATTACGATTGCATCCTCCAGCTCCAATAGTCCCAAGAGAATCAATGGAAGATATTATCCTAGAAGGGTATAAAATTCCGGTTAAAACAAGAGTTCTGGTAAATTCTTGGGCAATAGGAAGGAACCCAGAAAGTTGGGAAGATCCCAATACATTTAAACCAGAGAGGTTTTTAGGGAGTAACATTGATCACAGGGGACAAGATTTCAAACTAATTCCTTTCGGAGCTGGTAGAAGAGGTTGTCCGGGCATTAAATTTGCCACTGCAGTTATTGAGCTTGCTCTAGCTCAATTACTCTATAGTTTCGATTGGGAGCTTCCTCCTGGTACTTCTGCGAAAGACTTGGACCTCACTGAAGTATTTGGCATCTCAATGTACAAAAAAGAAAGTCTTTGTGTTGTTGCTAAACCACACTTTCTATGAAGATTAGTGATACAGTGTGTGCAAAGTGCATTTGAATTGTCATCAATCCATTAGTATTAAGCAGTTAGTTATCAATGTATAAATAGAAGTAAGAAAACCAAATAAGTCATTAGTGACTTCTATGATTTGGATTCTAGCTTCCATGTTGTTTGAAGAAATAAAGGATTGTGATTCTAGCTCTCATTATTGTTTGAAGAAATAAAAGAATGAGTTGATTATTACTTATTCAGAAGCTCAAGTCCAAATGCACAAGGTCTACATAAGATAAGAAACTTCAAATACAAATTTTGAGGAGAGGACTGTTTCGATGTTAATTTAATAGAAGTTGTTGTTTTCATCCCCGATTCCGTCGAGTTTCGGGTAATCCGAACCGGTAAAAACTCATACGAAACATATATTTCTATAAAATGTTCTGTATATATGTCAAGTTTATATATATTTCATGCATTTATGTGTAATTTTATAAGTTTACATATATTAACCGGTTTCGGGTATCAACTGTACCAAACCTGAATCCAAAAGTTGAACTCGGGTAAAACCTGAACCCGAACTCAATCATATCGATTTCCCCGTTAAATTTAGATTGGGTTCAGCTGGGTACCCACTGGTTGGATTTTCATAACCCCTAATTATAGAACTGATAGGAAGGTTCTATTATTATTCTTCCAATAGAATGGAGATACTTTTCCTTTTTGAAGTAGCATAATTATATTAGTTAGATGGTTAAAAACCAAAATTTTAACCTTCGATAGTATACATAATTTTTTTGGAGACTGATTATATAGGTAATTTATTTAATTTTGTGTAATTTTCTAATTTTTTGGACTTTCATTTGTTTCATTTTCCTTTTTATCAAATTTTATAGTAGGCAGAGATTAATTTACTAAATGAGATTTGTTATCATATGAAACACTTATTATATATTATTAAGTGATTCAAATAAGACATTTGTTATTGTGAAAAATAAGAATAACCAACATGAATTATTAAATCTTATTTCAACAATCAACATTAAAAGATAAATACACATAAATTTTTAACTAATCATATTATCATAAATTTGTAATCAATATTAAAATATAAATGCACATATAGTTATTGTTCTCAATATTTTTACCGGGCATATTTGTATCTATATACACCATTTGGAATAAATTTCTGCTTATGAAAAATGCTGTATAATTAAATGAATATGCTAAAATTTCTAAGTCTAAATGATTTTCTAAATAGACACGTATGTGCTCATTATTGGAGTACGTCATAGCCCTGAAAGAACAATCTAAACTACTCCTATCCTTAATTCACAACAACGACAAGTCTAATAGACACACATGTGAGATTTCCATGTCGTGTTGTCAATCATGTTTTAGTCTTGTCTAGTTCATTTGATAGAAACAGACATAATAAAGTTTAAAAGAACCCCACAACTAAAATTGAAACCACATGTGAAGAAAGCCAAATTAAGCTGAATCATTCAATTGATAGAAACATAATAAATAAATGCAAGTTGGAAAAAGAAGCCCATGGCTGAGATTTCCACCACATGCCTAGACTAATCAAACTTTCTTTAAGTGACGTAAGTCAAGTCTTCCTAGAATATTCTTTAACTTAATTTATATCCAATGATGTTAAATTAAAATTTCTAAAATAAAATAAAATATTTAAAAAAAGTATTATTTCAGATTATAAACATTACATGGGAGGGTATATAAATAATTAGGGTTAGACAATTACTATACTATATTCAAATTAGTAATAGTAATTCTAAATAGATATATTTGATAACTACGACAATTCACTGATAAAAGTTAATAATTAAAACCTAAAAGCCTCTATTTCATGCTATACGTTTTTATTTTGATCGTAAGCTGGTAACTCAGTGGCAACATCTAAATTTTAAGCCACATATCTTTTGGTTGCAACATAGGCAAAATTTGACATCATTTTAAAATAACTGGAAGTTAGAACAAATTTTTAATATTTGGCCTATGATTCACTCGCACTAGGAAAAATAAATGGTTGATATTTCTATTGATTTGCTTTTTAGACAATCAATATATATATATATATATATATATTCGTCACTATCACTCTTTTGTAGGAGGGACGAGAATGATGCAAATAAATACAATGTAGTCGCTATCGATGTTTTTTAGATGGAAAACATGAAAAACATAATTTTAAAGAAAATAGATAATCCATTCGTAGAGAAAAAGTTTAGTTCGAGAGTCCGTCATAGATGGATAATTTGTTAGGCACCTCATATTGGTCATCAAAAAATGATACATAGATCAAACATATGAATATTCGTTCAAAACATTAATTTTACCCTCACATTATTAATTAAAAAAAAGACTAAAAATACTTTCTTTTTTTTATGTCTAACAGGAAAGTGACTATTCCTAGTGGATACATTTAACATTATTTATGTATGTAAATGTTGTTATTAATACTATGTAAATCAACAACTTTTTATATTGAAATTATTGTTTATTTTATTATTCCCACATACGATAATACATTTTTTGTAACAACTGATGTTTGATGTTGACATCTTCTCGTTGAAATACAAGATATGTCTATGAATCAAATTTAATTTTATCTTAATTTCATTATTGCTATTTATATTATTTGTATATATTGTCTTCAATCATTTATAACTTGGTAGCTTTATTTTCTAGATATCATTTTTTTTTAATTTGCAATTTCCCCCATATGTTGGTTACTTTAGGTGCATTTTTGTTTTAATTTTTTACGGTTGTGGTTAGGGGTCAGCATCGGCTGGGTTGGGACGGGTTAAGGCTTGTCCTTATCTGACCCTAAATGTTGTTCGGGTCATTTTTATGAACACGGATCCGACCCTAAATATTCACAGGGTCAGCCTTTAAACTCGGATCCGACCCTAGACCGATTAGATATAAGGTATACTCATTTTACATAAAGTCTTCTAAATATTATTTATTATTGTGAATATATAATTTGACATATAAAATAATATATGTGTATATATATTATTAAACATGTATATATGACGAAAAATTAGAGAATCAATGATATTTTCGACCAAAAAAACATCATTACTCTGTATATATTTGAAAAGATACACATACAAATATCATGAGAAAGTGAAAATGGGACGGGTCGGGACGGGTCCTATTTGGTCCCTACCCGACCCTAAATATTGATTGAGTCTAATTTTTGAACTTGAACCCGACCTAGACCCGATGAGACCCGACCATTTTCAAGTCCGACCACGATCGGACCATACCGGGTGAGCGGGTAGGGTCGGGTCCTGCTTACCCCTAATTGTGGTGTCTCATTTTCAAGTTATATCCATAATATGTACACTCTCCTAATTTAACAGTTTTAAACAAACACATAAGAAATCTATTTTTTTTCATATTAGATAGATACATGGATTACCATGAATAAATACTATTAGTCCCTATTGATAGTTTTTGTATTTAATTAGGGACATAGGCTGGTCCAAGATGAGAGTTGAGGATGAATTATTAGGAGGTAAGGTGGTAAATCAACATCACTTTTTGTAGCAATCACTATTGATTGGCCCATATTCAACACCATTTTAGCGAACACTATTGATTTTCCTAAATTTAACATTGCATTTTATAGCAAGCATTGTTGATTTGCCTACATTCAACAACACTTTTGTAGCAAAAGTTGTTGATTTTTCACATTCAACACACTTTTTTGTATAAGTATAGATGACAAATTAAGAGGGGTGATGAATTAGTTTTATGTAGAATATGCATTTTTTTGCTTATACTTTTAAGATAGAAATTAAATTAGCAACGGAAGACTTAAATAAGCCAAAATCATAAACAACCAAATTAAAAAGTAGGGAAAAGAGAGATAATACATGATCAATGTATATTAGTTCATCTTCAATCCACCGAAGGCTACATTTAGTCACTTTGATAAAGGCAAGAGTTTTCCACTATTTTTTAGTTTAATCTTTATACATCTCACACCAAGATTTCTCTCAAGATTCTCACTTAATTTCTCAACAAGAAGCACACTACTTCTTGGTTTACAATGTTTTCCTCACCACACCCTATGGTGATTTACAAGTATAAATGATTGAAGAATTTTTGTATAGGGCTTTAAGATTGCTAAAATTCTCAAACTTATGCTCTCAATCCTTTGTAATACAAATACTATAACTATAACACAATGCTTTTAAGTTTTCCAGAATCAGTGAAAGTGTAGAAAATTGTTTTTTGAAAAACTTAAACAACTTTGAATATGAAATCACATATTCTGATTCAAGTTGTTAGTAATTGTTTACAAATGTTGTGTGCCCGTTTCTGAAAATGGGAGTGGTTTAAATAGAGTTCCATCCAACCATCATACCCATTCCAAGAGATAGGAATCGATTGGAGTGACATTGTTCGTTTGCAAAGAAGTTGTTTCAGTTTGAATATGAAAAGTGTTGCAACAATACTAAGTAATTAATTACTCTCTCAGGGTAAACGATTATGTCAAACTTCTTCCCATTTGAGTAATTGATTATTCGATTGTGTAATTGATTACTTTGCTTTGTTTTTCCTGATAACTTGTTATTCAAATTTGGGTAACCTGATACTCTGTTCAAGTATTATGTTACTCAATTTCGAGTAACTTGTTACTGATTTTTCTAAAATTTTGTTTTAAAACTTTTGAAGTCGTGTTTAAACCAAGTTAAATTTTCAAACATATTGAAAAACAATCTTAAGAGCATTTATGTATAACTTAAGTAAATGACTTAGGAATGGAAGTACTTAAATTAGAAAGCTATAAGACCTTGTCCACTTGTTGTTTTTGCTTTTTATACTTTATGTCTTCAATCGGTTTTCTTCTTTTTGTTGATGTTGGTGTTTTCTCCAAAACCTAGACAAGGTCAAGGATCTAACTCTTCTTCACAATCTCTCCCTTTTTATGATGACAAACCAATATCCTTTGGAGTTGAGTTTCTTGATTTGCATACTTTCTTTTTGTGATTGCTCCCCCTATCTTGTATGTTCCCAATTGTATTTAAACTTGTTTGTCTTGACAATTTAATCAATAAAAACTTCAAATTTTCTCCTCCTTTTTTGACTTCATAAAAAAGAAAAAAAAACTAAGTTTTCCATATGCAAGCAAATACAAGATTTTATATGTGTCAAGGTTATTATGAACAATATATGTATCCTATGATAATTTTCATATAAGCAAAAAAACTGCACATAACATTGAAATACTTAAAACAAAATTGTTCATACAAGGCTTGAAATAAACATTATCAACACACGAACAATCACAAACATCAAAACCAAAGATAAAACATTAGAGGAACAACCAAATTACATCACAACCTTAAGATATCTAAAATGCCTCTGACTTATCATCGTCAATGTCCATGTGGTCTAATCTATTAGATATCATCATGATATCATTCCAAACTTGTTGGTTCTGAGCTTGAAGAGCATCCACTCTTGTGGTGATATAGCCTTGATGACTAACCAATTCATCCATAATCATGTGATTAGTTGGCTCGTTGGAAGATGAAGAGGGATCAAACTGAGGTCGTGAGGGTTGAGTTTTAGGAACATACTTTTCAGAGGGTTCAGCAACGCGGTCATTTATACGCTTGAACTATAGATCGATTAGATTTTGAAAGAATCTCATCTCGTGGATTACATCCAAGTCGGTTTTGATATCCCGAGCATCCAATTGCACTTTGGACTTGCCAACATTAGATATCCCAAACTTCTCAAGTATGGAAGACACAATGTTAGCATACGGTAGTGGGTGCTAACTGCAAATAGGAATATAAAACTACCTCGATTTGAAAAAAAGTATAGAATTAAGGGATTGTCATATCTACAAGGACTTACTAGATTAAAACCTTTCAATTTTACAATTATTGTTTTAAGCAAGGTTATGTTGAGTGATTGATTTGGTGACACAAAAAATACTTGAAATTATAATGTAATGAGAAAAAGAGATATGATCGAACTTCAAACACTTGATTCTTATTTTACATTCATTTTATAATGATTAATCCATGCAATGACCTCAAAATCACTAAAAGCTAATGTCTTAGTCAGTTTAGCAACTTATGCAACAAAGCCCCATGTCTAGCAACTTTTCTCATAAGATTAAAAAATATGACTTGAAAACTCATGCCTCTTTTCTAGTAGTCCATGCATGAACAATTGAGTTAAAATGCAACACCTCAATTGTATTAGCTGTCAATGTCTTGGTCTATAATAACACTTTAATCTACCTCTACATCTAGTAATCTAGATTAATAAAATTATCTTTTATGAAGCTTCAAGCATACTTCCATGTCTAGTAGTCTATGCCATTTAGTTTGAGAGACATAAAATTTCAAGATTAGTATTATGTCTAGATACTAATAAATAAATGCATGAGATGAAAAATAATACAAGTCTATGTCTAGAAAATGTACTACTTGTTGATTTATGTAAGTTCAGAAAAATGCAAAGTTGAACAAAACTTTATGAATTAGTGGTGAATCATTGTGTATACATCAAGTTCATGCTACATTCAATCCCAACAAGTGAGTACTCAACTACTCATTTCCACAAAAAGAAAGATAGGAATAATGCAAAGTTCATGAGGTGGTAGAACCACACATAATTGAGAAAGTCTATAAGAGTAGAGCTCTCTAAAACTTAGGAAATAAAGAGTATTATTCGAATATTTCAAAGTGTGTAAGTTTGGCTTGAGCTGGAAGTCTTTAAATAATAACCATATGTTGGCTTTTGCGCTCAGTGAACCACGACGTTTGGATGAAACATGTGATGGGCGCATCTTCAGGTGCTAGGTGCACTACTCAATGTGCTCAATGCATTTGTGTGTGTTGAGTGTATGAGTTACATAAAGAAAATTTCCAATTCTTTTAAATTAGGCGCTCAGCGCAGATATTGCATTGAGCATGGATCTTCCTTCGATGCCCATTACTTTAGCGCTGAGCGTGTAGCTCTGATTTTGTCAAATCTGCTCAGTGTGTTCCTGACACTAAGCTTTGCCGAGTTTTGTCAAGAAACTTAGAATTGTTTGATATTTCCTCTGAATTAAGCTTGCAAAACACTTTAGTGATGATATTTGCCCAACTAAATAAGTTTAAATCATATATAAGTACAATTTCATCTATTTGAGTTGATTGAGTAGTTAAAGTACCATAAAAAAAGTGTAAAAAATATGATGAAATTGACATTTAATAGTGGGCCATTCTTGTCCCTAAGATAATCATTTGTTGCATAACGAGAATGCCCAATTCACATATTTGTTATTCTTAAGGTAATACATCAATTGTAATTCCAAATCAATGTTTTAAAAATCGTGCCGTACCGGCCGGTTCAACCGGAAAACCGGTGAACCGGACCCCTAACCGGTACGGTACGTATGTTATACCGCATATGCAATAGAACCAGTCAAAACCGGTTAAAACCGGTGAAAACCGGTCGGTTTGTACATTAATTTTTTTTTTTTAAAATTTCAAATTTTCAATTCTTCACCAATTCTTCAACTTCAATGTTGATACTTGGGTCATTTATTTGTATTTTGCGTTTGTTAAGTGATAATTTTGGATAAATATATGTTTTGTACTTTAGACTTTGATTTTATTAAAGACTTAATGTTGTTTGTTTGTGTGAATTTGAAGTAAATTATGAATATGGATTATAAATATGAATATCTACTTATTTGAAATTTTTTGTTATAGGTTTACATATATATATATATATATAAGCAAGTATGTCCGGTTTAACCGGCATGCGGTTTAATTACTGAACCACTGGTTGAACCAGTGTACCACTATACCAGTACCCTAACCGGTTTGATAACCGGTACGGTTTTAATAACATTGTTCCAAATCATTAATTTTTGGATGATTTGAAAATTTTGGAATTACAATGTAACTAAAAAATAATGCAATAAACAATCATTTAGGTTGAGATTTCCTATAATATGATTTCTCTATTCTTAACAGATTCAACCACTACTTTTGCTTTTTGTTCATAATTTCCTCTTGATGAATCTACACATAGATTAGTAGAACCTCTTCCTATAGATTAGTAGGACCACTACTTTGGCTCTAGTGCTTGGAATTAAGTTTATTGTTCTTTAAGGTCAGATTGCAATAAAACACACACTAATTTGAGAAAGTAGACATTTTTCTCGGTATAGAATTCCGTAAGATTCTATTCCCTAATGAGTTCAGGAAATTTAAATTGAGAAAATTCAAAAGAGTTAAGAATACCATACTTAGTATCGAAGAGTTGATTTCAAAAAAATAGTCCCGTAAGGTTTTCCTTGTTCATTGTTTGATAAGAGCCTTGACAAATCCAGTAGATTGGTCTCTTGTGCTCCAGATTGACAACTTTGAGAAGGCTTACTAAGTTGCTTCTTTGTTTTAGACGAGAAGCAATGATTTTGATGTTTTGAACTTCTAGGTTTTCTCAAGAATTTGATTTGGAGGTTTTTGGTTTTGGGCATAATAGTTGGAAAATGATTTGTGATGAAAATCTAGGTATTTCGGCCACAAATTTCACGAACAATCACTGGGAAATGAAAGATTTTGAGTAGATAGGGTTAAGGGTGTCATGGGGAAGGAGAAAAGTTTAGAAAAATCTGGAAAAAAGGAAGGTTCCTATATATAAACACGATAGAGTAACCAAATCCTCCTTCATAGGATTACCAGAAATCTAGAATTCTACCTCAGGTAATCGATTATTTGATTGAATAATCGGTAACCTAAACATTTTGTTTCTTCAAGTAATCGTTAACTTGATGGAGCAATCTATTACTTGCCCCAATTTTATATTTTTCAGGTTCCCTTGTACATGGTAATTTGTTACTCAAGCAGGATAATTAGTTACATACCAAAAAAATTAAATTTTCATAGAATCAAACAATTATGAATCCAAGTAGGCACATATATATATATATCATATCATAAAGCATTCATATAAATATATAAATATATAAACATATAATGATGCTTTAATTTAAATCTACTTTATCTAATATCATATTACTCCTCTAATTTTTTAAAAATGTTCATTAGTCAATGGTTTAATGAATATGTCTACTAGTTGATCATGAGTTTACAATCTATAATTGAACATATTTTTAGCGCATGGTCTCGAAGGAAATGATATCTTATGTCTATGTGTTTGGTCCTAGAATATATTATTGGATTCTTAGTTAGGTTAATAACACTATTGTTATCAAATTTTAACGGAATGCATTATATGTCTATACCATAGTCACATAAATGTTGTTTGAGCCACAATACTTGTGCACAATAACTACTTGCTTGCAATATATTCTGCCACCACAATGCTTAATGCAACACATACTTGCTTCTTGCTTCTTACATGACCAAAAGGTCTAGTGCATTTCCTAGAATATGACAAGTTCCACTAGTATTTTTCCTTTCAGTTTTGCATCTAGCAAAGTCTGAAATTGAGTACCTGATGTAACACACATTTTCCTATCGTTAAAATAAAATTACATACAAGATCGTCGTTAACTTATGCATGAAAATATCATGTTAACTTATGCATGAAAATATCATTTTTTATTTTAAAGAACATAACGTTTTCATTTTAGAGCTATTCTTATACCATACCTTATAACAAACTACAAAGGAATATATATGTATATCCATACATACTATCATCATATCCATAGGAATTAGAGTACTCTCTTAATGCAAATATATATATACAAGTTTCAAAACATTACAGTTAGCTACTTGATACATAATCCTGAATCACATCATAGTTACGGCACACCAGTAAGGAAATGATAGATATATATATATACACAAAATACAAATGAACCCTATGAAAACATAATACTTGTGAAACAAGAAACCAAAATCAATCAATTACAGAATCAATTCACTTAAGGAATTTATGCCTAAATGTTAACACAAACAAAACATGCAATACACTCAATAAGCAAATCAATTAAACCACGTAAATTGTAAACTAAAATTAAAGAGATGATGGATTGAGAAAATCAAGATGACGATCTTTTATCCTGGTTTGCATGTGGGTCCACTTGCAAACTACATCTAGGCCTCTCATTCTGATCTTGAGAGATTTTTCTTCACTATTTGAAATACAAATGTTTTACAAACACGCTTCAAAATAGATACAAGACTCCCTTCTTGACCCTAGAGTCCCCAATATGGTCTGACCTTCCACCCGCTTCTAATGGATACTCAACACTACTTCTAATGGTCTGACCCCAACCAACTATCACTCTCAACCAAGGTGATACTAAACACACCTAGAGAATTGTCAAAATCTCTACAATATTTTTCAAGTTACTTTACACCTCAATGTGCGAATATACAACAATAAGAACCCTAATACTAGCCCATAAATCTCACAAAGATTCAAATATTATTTTGTGTTATTAAGCTAGGTTATCCAAGAATGATATGAAAATTATGCACAAATGATAATTCCTGAAATTATCCTATCTCTCTTTTTGAATCATAGAAACCATAAACTGTTCTCACGACAAGAGATCCACTCTAAGATATGAAAATTAAGATCAGAGATGTATATATGCTTATATCCAATCTTGTGTCACCTCTTATGAACTCATGGGAAAAACAACTTTTATACAATTGGACTTAATCGATTAACCTGCAGCTTAATCGATTAATGATCCCAAGAAATCCAAGATTTCAGCTATTGTAATTCCATTTAATCAATTAACCCCATACTTAATCGATTAATGGGTTACCATGTTCAGTTAATCGATTAACACAAGTTTTAACTGATTAATTGTGTTGAAAAAGTTTTTTCTTTGATGCATGATGAACCTTCTACATGATGTAAATATGTATGATTCATGATTTTAAATATGTAAATGGTAAACTCAGTTTAATGCACTAAAATCATATTATCATATGTCAATCATTTATGCAAAAAATTACCAAAAAATTATGTCTAACTGAGTATTCGGTTACTCTATGTTAAAATTGTTGGGTAAAGTATTACTCAGTTTGTGTAACCTATTACTTCGTTCAAGTAACCTGTTACTCAAGCCCAATAACCTGTTACTAAGGTCAAGTAACCCGTTACTTAGTTTTTTGAAAATTAATTTCATTTGACTCTAAGTTTCTATATCATTTGAAAAAAGGTTTTCACTTAAGCGTTATGATTATTTGTAAATAAAAGATTTTAGGATAAAAGTACCTATCTTATAAGACTATAAAATTTTGATCTTCAAAATCTTGTGTTCTATGTCTTAAGGGTATGTGAACACCTAATTTGTCTAGTCCAAAATACTTTTTCAAAAAAATGACTAGTAAATAATATAAACACAATCAGATAAAAGTCATAAAACTATTCTAAGGAATTAATTGTAAGATTATCATTCTCACCTTCAAACAAACAGAGGAAAAGACTTGAATATTAGTCCCTAACTATGTCAATTTTCAGTCCAAAATCTAGAAATAAAAGCTTATGCAGCTGATGGTGGTGATAGCACATTAGTACCATCTATTAGTTTTTTTTGGATAAAAACTTATAAAAGAGCAAATTTTGCCTAATTGAGAAAAAGGTTGAGAATAAAAATTGCCCCACAATAATCGAGGGCCTAATTATGACTTGATAAAAAATGGAGTACAAAAAATGCATTAAACCAACAATAAAAATAGTATTGAATTCTTTTTTAGCAATATATCCCTCTACCGGATTAATTGGGTATTTGATGAATTTCCAAACAACATTAAGATTATACACACAATTGTAAGCTAAAAAAATGGAGAAAATGAAAAAAATACTTTTTTCAAACTTCTACATGTGCATTGAAAAGTACATTGAAAAACAAGAGAATGGAGATAATTTAAAATGGATAATAGTACATTGAAAAGTGTAGATAAATTTTGAAGAGAAGTTAAAAAATACATATATTTTATCTTGATTTTATAAAACATCAAGAGAATGAAATAATATAAAAAACAAAACATTAAAAAAAATTGGATGGAGATAATATACAATTTACTCATTTAGAGCAATAATCATCTTCATTTATGAAGAGATAAATACTTATTTTTTCTTGTATTTTTAACGGTAAAAGTGATATTTCAATATATATAAAAGGATAAAGATATCTTAACATATTATTTCTTTCTTCTAATTTTTGAAGTACTCATCGGACTAAATGGTTCTTTCATAATTCAAATTTGGGCACACTTAACTAAAAAATATTTTGGGATTTTGCTTGCTAAATAATAATTATTCAGTATTAATAAAAGAATAAAAAACGCTAATACTTTATTTAACATATTAATTTAAACAACAATATATATGTGAAATGAATATTATATACTAATAGTCTAAATGTTTTTGAACTATGTACACATCATCTGAAAATCATGTTTCATTGCAGGCCACTTTTAAACAAGAGTAATGTAATAAAAATGAAGAATTGATGAAAGGCCGTTGCTAAGTTGCGAACTCTTAGTTAGTTTATATCAATGTGAACTATATTATGGCCATTGGATGAAAACTTTGGTTGACCTGGTACCGGAATGACCTGCATGAAGTCGATTTGGAGAGGTGGAAATTCAGAAATGAAGAAGGGATGAAGTAAATCGACTTCTTCATAGAAGTCAGTTTATGCAGGAGCTTATACTTTCTTCATAGAAGTCGGTTTTCTTGGACGTAACTTCAACTGAAGTTTGTCTTGCCAATACTGACTTCCTACTTTGAAGTCCCATTACTGACTTTTCATTGTTGTATTTGTATTTTTGGGCTGCACCGACTTCTAAGTGGAGAGTTGTGTTAATACTTATAACGACTTCAATACTTATAGCAAAACCAATACTTGCAATCTTTTATAAAAGAACTTGTAACACATTGATTTACAAACCAAGAAGACAGTGTTTCATTCTCTTATAGCAAAATATTGTAGAGGCATTGAAGAGGTGAGTTTTAATTTAAAAGTTTTGTTTCTCGTTTATTAAATATGAGAGTGTGTTTGCTATATATTTGTTATGATAGATTTATAATTAATAATTTTATTTTGTTAGATGGAAGAAGAAATGAGCATGAATCATGAAATATCAGAGCTATGCAATTTGATATATTATTTATTTTTGTTAATCATGTTTTTTATATTGAATGTAGGTTTTTTTATATTGATTTTAGGGCTTAGATGAATGTAATGGTAGTGAAGATGAAAATGTGAATAAAATAGAGGGGTTAGATTTTGAAGAGATTGATTTTCGATTACTAAATGAAGATGAAGTGAAGAAATATCGGTTTTTAAACAATGAAATTGCATACAAACTTCATAAGATGTATGGTATGAAGAAAGGATTTGGCATTAGAAAATATCATACTCGGCGAGACAAGGCTGGTGAAATTTTGTGGCAATCATTTTTTGTGATAAGGAAAGTTTTAGAGAAAAAAATGATTTGGTTCGGAAAAGGGCGTCGAGAAAAGAGACTAGATGTAGTTGTTTAGCAAGAATGAAAATCCACATTGACAAGGAAAAATGAGATTGGTATGTTAGTTATTTTGTTGATGAACATAATCATGAACTGGTTGGTGAACATTACGGTGCAATGATAGCCTCTAACCGAAGAATGACAGAGACAAACGTGGCTTAGATGAACACAATGAGAGAAGTGGACATTGGAACATGAAAAATATTTAGTTCGTTTGCTGGTCAATGTGGTGGATATCGGTATATTGGGTTCTCCAAGAAGGACATGTATAATCAAATTCAGAAGCAAAGAATAATAGGAAAGAGTGACGCAGAATCAGCATTACAATACTTGAAGGAGCAATCAAAAACAAATTGTGCAATGTAATGGAGACATAGTGTAGATGAAGAAGGTAATTTGCAACAATTATTTTGGGCTGATGGATGCAGCATTTTCGACTACTCAATTTTTGGAGATGTTCTTGCTTTTGATGCAACTTATGGTCGGAACAAATACAAGTTTCCAGTTGTAATTTTTTCTGGTGCGAATCATCACAAGCAAACGACTGTGTTTGTTGTTGTTGTTGTGTCAAATGAGACAGAGCAAACCTACGTTTGGCTTTTGGAGAAATTTGTTGAGACAATGAATGAGAAACAACCCAAGTGTGTTATCACTGATGGTGACTTGTTGATGAAGAATGCAATCAAAAGAGTTTTTCCTGAAGCTCACCATAGACTATGTGCTTGGCATATATATAACAATGCTGGGAAAAATATAAAGAATAATAATTTTCATTAGAATTTCCAAAAAGTTATGTATGTTGATGTTGATATTGATGATTTTAATATGAGGTAAGAGGAACTTATTGCTAAGCATGGACTTCATAAGAATGCATGGGCTGCTCAGATTTTTTATTGTAGAAATATGTGGGTGAGGTCTTACATTCGGGGAAAGTTCTATGCTGGTTTGCATACTACATCACGTTGTGAGAGATTAATTAACAAATGTGGAAGTATATAGAATCTGGGTATAATGTTACTGAATTTCTATATCACTTTCAACGATGTCTAAGTCACATGAGGAACAATGAGGTGGTGGAAGATTTTAAATCTTCATATGGTGATAAGTTGTTACAAACTCCTTATCATAATTTAGAGTTGTTTTCAAAGAATTCCGTGAAATTTTATTGGAAGCTGCAAAATTAAGGATTATTTCTACCCAACAAACATCGACTCATGTAATATACAAGATTGTGAAGCATTACAGTCCGAACAAGAAATGACATGTATCACATTATGACAATGACAATAACGTGGACATTAAATGCTCATGTAAAAGAATGGAATCTTTTGGGATGCCATGTAGTCATAGTGTTTTTGTCTTACAAATTTTGGACATATCACAATTGTCATCTTGTTTGGTTCTTGAAAGATGGACAAAGAAAGCAAACAATGTTCAAGGTGTCAATTTCCAACAATGCGAATTAAGTAGAGAATCAGTTAATAGCAGTAGATAAGGAGCTTTGAGTGATGGTTGTAGGGTGTTATGTAACCTTGCTTGCAAAACGGAGGAAGACTTTTCAGAGATGCTAAAATTTTTTTATAACAAATGTAGTAGACTCCGATCAAAACAAAACTCTAGTTCGATGGAAAATGTTGACAATGATACTGAAGATCAAGTAAGAGACCCAGTTCGAGTGCGTACTAAAGGTCGAGTATCGGGGATGACCTCAAGGCCCAAACGAGGTAATCAATGTGGTATATGTCGAGAAATTGGCCACAATAGGGCAAGTTGTCCAAATTTTGTTGATAGTTGTAGTCGTACTTTTGATAATGATTTCGAGGAAGAATGATTGTAATAGTTTGTAACTTGTAATTTTATGTAATATTTTTCTAGTAGTCATAACATGACTCGGATAAAATTTTAATATATAACATGTTTCCCAAAAACCAAAAAATAGTCTCATGTAGTTACAAATGTCATAACATGTTTACATAACAAAAGATAACATGTTTTGCCAAAATTAATTAACATGTTACCTAATAAAGTTCAAAAAGTTAATTACATAACATGGTTTTAAAAAAAGAAAGTAATGGATGTTGTCTTCAAATGAAGAGTAGTTTTGACTATATCAATGTGGCTTTGGTCTTGACTTCCTTCTTCATCTTGTTCATGTCGTACATAACCAGTTTTATAGCAGTCTTCATCCTTACGTTTCATCGTGTAACTTCAATAAAAGAAATCATTAGTTCAATGTTGTTAATAATAAAGTTACATTAAAATTATTCAATTATTTATATCTCCCCAATAACAGTGGACATGAATGAATCCTCCATCTCCAGGCATAACCCATGTTGCAGAATTCCGACTACGATAATTTGAAAAATGTCATATTGTAATACAATTATAGAAAAAAAAATTATACATTTGTAAAATTCATTACTTGTTCCATAGGTTAGGAATACCTTCTCCATTTTTAATTTCCCAAGAAGACAAATTCTTAGGGAAATATGTCATTTGCATTTCATAATGTGGTTGATCAAGAATTCTATCGAATATGGAAGCCTAAACATAGAGTCAATAGTAACATATTAAAACATGACATGCATATATACAGTGATGATATAACATAGATATATTATAACTTTGATGAGAAAATAAAAAAATATGAGATTACCTCAACTAATGTTGTTTCATTATTATCTTTTAAGAGATTATTTGAGTAGATAGAGTCATTGGTACACTTGTCCGGCATATTTTTAAAAACATCAATATGGAATATTAAAGTAAAGAAACAAAAAAAATATTACGGTGAGTGAAATTTTTTACCGTTTGATCTTCAACATCCATGAAGTGAACTGTAAACGGGATTACGATTTATTACGGATGGAGAAAACTGCATTTGAATTTATTACGGTGAATGAAATTATAAATAAGTGTTATTACGGGCCGTAAAGGGCCTTTTTTAACCATTATGAAGTTGGGTTCGGAGACAAATACATCTAACCCATCCCCAAATACATCTGACCCATCCCCACACTTCAACATATAAGTCGGTCTAGCCCAATAAATATTCATGCCATTGGGATGTAATTCCCACACGCACCGACTTATCAACATGAAATTTTTTAAAAACAAAATTACCCAGTAGTCGGTATGGGCTGTTAAAACGTCTGGCCCATTGGGATGTAATTCCCAGCAACACCGACTTCCCAACTTGAAAAAAAGGGTTGATTTAAATTAAAGCTGCAAAACCTGCTAAAAGAAAAAGCTGACCCTACACAAAGCTGGCCCAACTGCAAAAGTTGACATCACACTACACGTAAATATGCTGATGTCGGTTTGGTCTAGTATAACTTCAGCCCACTTAGATGTATTTCCTTTATACACCGACTTATATACATGTATTTAAAAAAAATGTAAATACCTCCCTAGATGTCGGTTTGGGCTTGTATAACTTTAGCCCACTTGTAAGATTGAGATTGCAACTAAGAGGGGGGGGGGGGGGGGGTGAATTAGTTGTTGCAATAAGTATGACCAATTTTTTTGGAATATCAAAGTTAACGTGCAACAGAAATAATATGCAGAAAAATATTGACATAGGAAGGATAGATAAACAACAAAGAGAAGAGAAAGAGAGTACACGAGTGTTTTATACGGGTTCACCTTCTTGTCCACCGAAGGCTACGTCCAGTACTTTTGACGCGCAAGAGATTCCTTTATTAAATATAATGAGTTGAAATTACAAATATCTCACCCCGAGATCTCCTTGTACCTTACACACTCACTTATATCTAATCCCCTTGCAAAACTCTATTTCAAGTGACACCCTTGTTAAACACTATACCAAGTTACACCCTTGGTAAACACTATACCAAGTCACTCACCCTTTCTCTTCACACCCTTGTGAAAGAAAGTAAACTTTGCAAAAATGAAGAATGTACAATTTGGCTTGGATTGCCTTACAAGTTTATATGACAATTTCTAGAAGGGTGTCACCCTTGAGATAATAATGTTTATATGCAATCCAATAACAACTCTTATACTTGAGATAATAATGTTCTTTAACAATATGAAAAACACTTAGAAGCAACTTCAAAATAACTTTGAAAGTTTAAGAGTAGGTTGCTTGTAAGTAAAATCAGAAAGTGTGAGAGCTTTTTAAAAGAGAGTTTGAAATCTGAGTAGTATATGTTGTTGTGTGTTGTGAGAGTGTTCCAATGCCTTTATATAGGCTTCCAATCAACCATAATACCCTTAGGTATAAGTAATTGTTAGAGGTTTGAAAACTCTTTTCTCACTCATGTAACTTGTTACTCAAGTATGGTAACCCGTTACATGTTGTTTTTGAAAATTATTTGTATTCACACTTAGTCTTTCCTGATTTTCTTGAAAACAATTTTGAGCATTATTAACTAAGTAAATATATGAGTTGTAAGGATAGAAGTACATAAGACTTAGACTCTATTTCTTTGAAGCTTTGTCTTCGATAGTCTTTGTCGGTCTTCTTCCTTTCTTCTTTTTGTGATATTGGTGTCTTCATCAAAACTGTGTCAAGGTCAGGAGCAAGATCTTCTTCACACCACTTAGATGTATTTCCTTTATACACCAACTTCTATACATTTATTTAAAAAAATTTAGAATTAAAAATACATCCCTAGATGTTGGTTTGGGCTAGTATAACCTTCAGCCCATTATACACTGACTTCTCTACATGTATTTAAAAAAAATGTACAATTAAAAATATCTCCCTAGATATCGGTTTGGGCTAGTATAACTTTAGCCCACTTAGATGTATTGCATGTATAAACCGACTTCTCTATATGCAATGAAAAAGCGGCAAAAAAATATGGAAATCTGGGCTTATATCACGTGTATATCAAGAATTAAAAAAGCTGGAAAAAATATGGATTATCACGTGTATGTAGTTGGTGTGTACACCGACTTATCAACATGGCTTTGAATTTTATAAATTTCTGTAATGTTAATAGTACTTTTTTTACATGAACCCTCTAAAGATGTTCTTAGAATGGGGCATGCTAATTTGTTCGAGGAACAACTGTTACTAGATGAATTATTAAAGCTTGGTGGTTTTTCTAAATTGTCTAGCCCCCGTTGTTTAAACATAGACCCATCGTTAATAATTGCTCTAGTTGAAAGATGGAGGCCAGAGATACACACATTTCATCTTCCTTGTGGTGAATGTACAATTGCATTGGAAGATGTTTCACTACAATTAGGAATGAATGTTAACGGTCTAGCAAGACCTACATATTTTGATTGGGATGAGATGTGTGGATAACTATTGGGAAAAGTCCCAATAAACGAAGAAAATATGAGGGGGATGAGTTAAAGTTAGCTTGGTTAGTTGATAACTTTAGTCAACTCCCCCATAACCCTACACAAATACAATTACAATATTGTAGGGCACAAATCCTATATATTATAGGAGGCGAATTGTTACCCGACAAATCTAACAGTAGAGTACATCTAATGTACTTACATTTACTTCGAAACCTATCAAGAGTTCACAGATATAGTTGGGGTTCAACTTGTTTGGCAAACTTGTATAGGGATATGTGTCGGGCAACAAAACCAAATGCAAAAGCCATGGGTGGGTGTTTGATGCTTCTACAATCTTGGGCATGGTATCGACTACATTTTCTGGCACTCAGATTTGATGGCCTCCCAACTTATCCATTTGCTAAAAGGTAATATAAATTCATAATTATACATTAACAATTGCTTACAATATTTCTTACTTTTTGAATAATTAATCAATAATTCTTTATTTGAAGGTGGGATCAAACACAATTAATCTTTTAAGGAGTTCCACGTGGGGACTTGACAGGATATAGGTCACGCTTAAATCATATGGAAGCCAACGATGTAAATCTCTTTACAATCTTTATCAATAACAATTAACATAACATTCAATTTCCTAACTATATGTATTCTTAAATTTGTAGTTTAAATGGCTCTCATATGAGACTTATAACAACAATCTTCCACGTGAAGTCCAACAAGATAAGAAGGTGTGGAGTGCATGCACAACTTTGATTTGTTTCTCCATTGTAGAATGACATCAAACAGATCGAGTAAGACTACAATTTGGATTAGTCCAAGATTTACCACAACCACCAAACAATCTTGATGCCCTACATAGAGTTGACAAACGGGGTAATCAAGATGCAAATTGGGCTACCAAGCATGCACAATGGATTGAATATTGGAGTCATCGTAGGGATCAAGTCCTATAAGGAACTCAAATCTAATATCATATCCACACACAACAGTATATGATTTGGTATAGAAGAAATTCTAAATTATTCTTATCTTCAGAAACACAACTCCGAGACCCACGCCTAATAAATTTTCAAATTCCCACACCTCAAACACCAATGTACCAACTTATGATGAACCAACCTATGATGTCACAACTTCCAATGTATCAACCATCAATGTCTACCTCTTATAATATTCAACCAGCGAGAATGTCTTTTCATTATGAACCATCGCAACACCATCGTGATCAAACTGATGATTTGATGCCTCACCCCACTCATTTTGTAATGACCATAATAAATTCTTCACTAATTTACATGGTACACCTGAGTCGGAAAACGTGCATCTTAATGATATCGACTTCAACTTCAATCAAGACGGTGTTGGACCAAGTTCTTTCATGGTTGATGATAATATTTTCCCAACGGGGCAGATAGATACAACTCAAGACCCGTCAGCGGTTGAACATAAAGGTCATTTAGGGAATTTGTAAAAAAAATATCATTTATTTGTAAATTACTTATTTAAAATTTTCAATTTATTTTATATATCTCATTTTATTCAAATTGGGCCAATACAATGCAAATATATTAAAAAAAAATGGCCCAACATTAAAAAAAAACTTGCAAACAGACCCACAAAAAAAATTACAACGGGTCGGCCCAATATGTACACAAGTCGGTGAGGCCCAAACCGACTTCTATACGGGTCAATGTTATTACTTGTTCTACCGACTTATGTACGAGCCACAGATAACAAGGCCCAAACGAACTTCTATGTTTTCGGATGTCACACTGGTCCAAACCGACTTTTGCAAAAAAAATCATCTGGTGACATAATCAACGACTCAGATTAAATAATTATAATCCAACGGTTTTAAAGCAAGTTCGCATCAATGCGAACTAATCATCAGTTCGCATCTTAGACATGGCCTTGATGAAATACTAACTTTATAAAAACTTTATAGTGCGTTACTATTAAACTTATTATACATTCCAACGAGTAATAATAACCCTTGTTATTAATACCGTACTTGTCATCAAACCAGTAGGGGTACTGATATAGTGGTTTAATCTGTTGAGGATGCTTGAAATATGTTATTACATTAGTCCCACATCACCTAGTATTAAAACAAAGTAGAGTATCAATGTTATATATTGGACTCAGTTCTCTTGTTGTAATGTGCACCAGATATGAGCACCAAATAGAGTTTGTAATCCTTATTCTCTAATAATATCTTGGTAGCCGCTCAGCGCTCCCGGGGACGTAGGCATAATTGGCCGAACCCTGTTACCAAATTCTTTGTTTCTTCTCTTCTATTTATTCTATGCATTATTTGATTGCTTGTGACCAACGCTGCACAACGATATCTTCCGTTGTACCAACAATTGGTATCAGAGCCAATTGGTAGATGGCTTTTAACCCAGGTGCTAGATAATGGCAAAAGAGGGTGAAGGCATGTTGGTTAGACAATGTGCTTCAAAGGTATTACGCAAGGATAAATGAGATGAGTTGAAGGAGAAGAAAACATGGCGGAACTATGGTGGGGGCGATATATGTTGATCCTGAACCCCATAATTTCATATACTATATTAGGATCAAGTTGGAGATAGGGACTCAAATGTTGAGTTTGACCCTGAGACAGGTGCTGACAATATCTTTTTAGTTGTTGAGAGAATGATCTCATTTGAGATGAGAAGTGGAATATCCTAATGGCATGTCTGAGACGTCATAGTGAAGGATATTAATTGTTAGTAGATCCACAAAAGCACAGAGGCGCTGACTGACTTTGATGCACGGTGTAACATGGGCATTGACATTGATGCAAGTTGTAACACGGACATTGGTAGAGATGCAATGTGTGACAGGGGCATTGGCTTGGATGCAAGGTTGTGGCACGGGCATTGGTTAGCATTACGCAAGTTGTGTGCTGTGGATATACTCCTTATGGTAGAGTATGATAGTTCTTTTGAACTATGATTGTCGGGCTAGACAATGGTGGTAACGGTTGAGGCTTTCCAAGGAAGCTCCAAGGTTCAGCTTGACTGAGTATTGAAGAGGACGATTGTTGGTGAACTTTTGTGTAGAGATTCCATATATCGAAAGACTTCCTAGCAATAGGTGGCTAGGTTGCATGTTCCATTTGATGGCGGTATAGGAATGTGCATTAAAGGTTTGGAGAGCTAGGCTCTTGGTAACATCGTCAATGATACTCTGAAGGTTTATACTGAAGGGGATCAGACTCTTATATGAAGTTGTTAGAGAGTTATGCATTGAGCAAGGTGAAGTCATATATTCGCTAAGGGGAGATTCTTGTGTATATTTCCTAAGAAGCGAGATATTCGTCTATTTCAATCATGGTGGAAATTGTTGGGGATGCTTGAAATATGTTATTACATTAGTCCCACATCACCTATATTAAATTAAAGTAGAGTATCAATATTATATATTGGACTGAGTTCCCTTGTTGTAATATGCACCAGATATGAGCACCAAATAGAAACACCCCATGGGCACTTGGGCTCATGGGTGTGCTAGGGTTTTTAATCATTATTCTATAATAATATCTTGATAGCCGCTCAACGCTCCCGGGGATGTAGGCATAATTGGCCGAACTCCGTTACCAAATTTTTTGTTTCTTCCCTTCTATTTATTCTATGCATTATTTGATTGCTTGTGACCAACGTTGCGCAACTATCGCTTCCGCTGCACCAACATAACCGGTGGTTCATTAATTAAACTGCGTACTGGTAAAGTTAGATATACATATATAATATATTATCTTTTAATGTTTAAAAATCAATAATTATTTTTATTTTCATTAAAAAATTAATTTTAAATAAAAATCGATCGGTATGACCAGTACGGTTCAATTGAAAATTGGCAAGTATGACTAGTTTTTACCGATTTTGACCAGTTTTTATCAGTATAATTGCATGACCGATATAATTATTGTATCGTATCGGTATTGGGACCGGTTCACTGGTTTACTGGTTCAACTGGCCAGTACGAAACTGTTTTAATAACTATGATAATTACTAATGAGTGATTAGGTCTGGTAATATAAGACTAATCTCTATTAAGCAAGGTTTCATGATTCTATCTCGTCCACAATTAAACCTAATATTGTATATTTGTGAAGTAATTTAACTATTATGAGTAGCCTTAGCAAAAGTGAATAACTTCTGCACCCACCAATTTACATAGGCCTAGTGCATTTTTCATTCAATCTGAGTAAACAATAATTACATTGAATAAATGTACCCAGCTATGTAATATGGAATCGAGCGACCAATTATATATTATTATATCATTCACTTTTACCTCAATTTTCAACTAAAAAGATATTTATTTCTAATTTGATTTCCTATGACTTTAAAAATAAAATATGTGTAATTGATGGAAACAGGATTTCTGATCCCAATCCGTCATTATCAACATTTATAAACTATAAAATACTACTGCTAAATTAAATTGAGAAATTAACCACACAATGGCAACGAGTATAGGAGGTAACCACAACCCTTCTCTTGACCCAGATACCGACACACCGGACAACCCGGATCACGAGTTTGCGGTTTTCGGAGCTGGTTGCTTTTGGGGCGTGGAGCTGGCCTTTCAGCGAGTCACTGGTGTGGTCAAAACTGAAGTTGGGTATTCACAGGGTCACACACCAGATCCCAATTACAAACTTGTATGCTCTGGAACCACTAACCATGTTGAAGTTATTCGGCTCCAATTTGACCCGAATGTTTGCCCCTATACAACTCTTCTTGCTCTCTTTTGGTCTCGCCATAATCCCACTACTCCCAATCGCCAGGTACACACATAGTTACCTTTAATGATTTAAATTGCCGACGTGATGCAGCCACAATATTGTTGCGGTAGTCACAACCGCATCACACTCTAATTGCAGTGTGACAACAAAATACAATCATACGGCCTCATGGTACCGAATTTGGGCCGATGCATTAAATTAAGAAATATTTTTTTTAATCGCAAATTAATTCATACCATAAGTGGCACTAATTTGCATCGCAACGGCCGCAATATGCATAGCTACAATGACTATCATCACGTTAATCCCAACAGTTACCGCATTCTCGATTTCAAACACTGGTTATATACCTCTTTCCCGTTTCTCTGTTTTTCTGATACACCACGCGACGCTGCTTTGGGTCTTGTTACGTTTTTTTAATTATGTAGACTTAGATGTTGATGAGTACTGTATCTAAAGTTGGAATAAATTTAAGGGTTCTTCTAATGTGTAATTAAAAAAGGAAGGTTTCCATGAGAAAAAAGTTTGTTTTTTACCCTCAAATGTGATATTTTGAGTTTTTATTACAATATTTTTTTACTATTTTAGTTATCTAGTATCCTTAACATATGTATACATTAGAAAACCCAGAAAGTTAAATGTGAGAGTAATATTATGTTCCTGGGGTTATCATAGGTGTATTATGACTTTACTTGAAGCTACATGAGCTATATTTTATTCATAATTATCCTCAATAACATGGACATAGATCACCTGTCCCATATGGTGTCTCACCATCTGTCCCAAACCAATCGAATGCTGATACATGAATAAGAGAAAAAAATTATGAATAAAAAAGTAACAAAAAATAACATTTTGATTGGTTTGGGATAGAGATTGGTACACCGTGTGGGACAGGTGATCTCTCTACCAATAACATAAATATGACATAAGTACATAATAATTTCTGTGTCTTTAACTATATTACACCGATCAAGGAGAACTATTCTCTCATGCTTTTTGAAAATTTCACAAGCTAATTGTTTCTCATTAATGAATAGAGGGTGAAATTATGTGTAAATTTAAGTCTAAAAGTAAAGAGTGACCAATTTCAGTGCATAGTGTGATTGGTGAGCCCATTATCTGGCTCAGAAATTTGCATTCTGAATATCAATTTTCAATTTTATAGCTGCATACGAATGGATATGGAAGCCTATCTTCCACAACATGTTATGTCCTTGGTTATTTATTTGTTTATGTGTATAAATTTCAGGGAAATGATGTGGGTTCACAGTATAGATCAGGAATATACTACTACAACGAAACCCAGGCTCGTTTAGCCCAAGAATCGAAAGAAGTGAAACAGTTGGAGCTGAAGGACGAGATTGTAACTGAAATTCTTCCTGCGAAGAGGTTCTATAGAGCAGAGGAATACCATCAGCAATATCTGGAGAAGGGTGGAGGTCAAGGCCTCAAGCAGTCTGCAGCAAAGGGTTGCAATGATCCCATCAGGTGCTACGGTTGATGAGACGACTTGCTTCACTCTAGGTCTGGCTTCTGTCTGCCATCTATTGTGAATATAAAAATATTTGAAAAGCTATGATTTACGCATAAAGTGATTAGATCACGCACATGATCTCCAATCTTAAATTCTCGACATCGGTTGAATGATCGTCTGTTTCTCGGAACGTATCAGTTCTGGTTTGAACACTTTTTATGTGAGATATAAATAAACGTTGTAAGTGATCTCTTGGCATGAAACTCTTGGCCATAGAATAATGAGTTCATTGTTGTTGCATTTTTAGTTATACTGTCATCTAATCTTATTATTAACATGTTGTGTGATGGGTTTTTGGCAATGTTAACCAAGTAACAGCACATCATCTGATACAAATGTAGATTTACATTGACATTGCATTAAATTTGAATTCTAGAATAATTACTGACAAGTTACAAGAGAAATTCCTAGCAATCAAATCGAAACGTTTATTCCTTTGTGACACAAGCCTAAATACTAGATGTATAGGATCCAATCTGAAATATAAACATTAGGCAATTTCTAACACAAGCAAACAACAAACAAGGCTGATGAAAGCTTAGTTGCATGGTATGCATTTAAAGCTCGTCTTTAGGAGATGATGAGTGTCCTGTTGGATTAGTGGACGAGTTTTTGATTGGGTATGAAGCTAACATAGCTATACCACAGAGTCCCTCCTTCTCAGATATGCCCCTTTGCATTCTGATGTAACCATGTTCTCCCCATTCTGGTCCCCAAGAGTTCCTCACTATCCAGTATTTGGTTCCATCAAGAGTAGTTCCATAGCCCACAATCGCTACACCGTGATTTAGATCCGTGCCACAATCACCAGTGAATACTCCCTGTAATCATTAGTATATAAAATTAAGATACTCATTTCTGTCAATATTGATTGGGAATTCTCTTGTGCTTTAGATTTTCTGTCAATATGACAATCTACCTATTCCCCCCTTTTATGTTGAGGGGATTAAGAAACATGGTGGTGGTCATCACTAATGCTTTGGTTCTAGAAAGTTTTAACAAATTTTACTGTGAAGAGGTAAATTAGATATTTACCTCTGAGTAGAACTGGAAATCAGATCCTCCGGCATCTATGGCTACAGATACAGGTTGGTTAGCAACCACTTTGCGCAGTGCGTCTTCGTTGTTAGCAGGAACAGTCTCATGGCCATCAATTGACACAACTAGGCCATTCATCTGCAACATGAATGATTTTGCATATTTAAATTACTCTACTTATTGGTCAATAATATGGGTGTCATAAAAACTCAGCATAGTATGAAGTATGAACCTTAGATTCATCACAGCTTCCATCTTCTGCTGCATAAGGATAACTGCTTTCTGCTGTTATGCCACCTTTTTGCTTGATGAACTCGAAAGCATATTCCATTAGCCCACCATTGCATCCATGATTTTCTTCATTGTCACAATCAATCAATTCTTGTTCAGACAAGGGCACTAGCTTATTTGTCTTTATTTGGTTAATACCTTCAACTGCTACAACTGTAGAAAATGCCCAACAACTACCTATAGGAGACATTAACAACAAGATGGTTAACAATTATGCTATCAGGATCTATATAGGCACCTTATTCCCATCTTATAGCTATTTACAGAACATCGAAGAATAAACTTAGAAGAGGACAATCGATTTTTTCGTCTGTTCTTTCTCTCAAGTGGTTATGTAGAGGTAAGATATAAATATAAATTTTATTAATAAGTTCATTCAAGATTATGAATTTCTTTTATAACCTTTGTTTATATATCTCTATCCTCCATATGATTGCACGAAAACACGAGATAATCGATACTTTGCATGTTACAAATAAGGTGAGCCTAGGTTGAGCTCTATGATTAGTGGCTAGTAACTAAATTAACTTACCACATTGACCTTGATCCTTTATAGTGGTCACAGCACCTTTCTTTCTCCAATCTACAGAAGGAGGAACTCTTTCAACCTTCTCATACATGAAGGTCCCGTTACCACTCGGCGTGCCTCTGAACATTCGGTGGTGATTAATCTTCGAGCCAGCATAGCTGCTCCTAAATTCATGGTTGGTCATGTCAGCGAACTTGTTCAGTTTCAACTTGTAAGGCTTATCCATTTTGTTAGTGTTGTGGACGTGCATCGCATTTGCTTTGAACACATTGAAGCGCTTGTGCTTCTCATTCAGGCTCCGAGAAACCGTGTGGTGACTCCGCCATCTCTCGTATAAGTCCCACAAGCTTTCCTCGGACGCCAAATCATTCTCATGCAAATCAAAGCTCTCAGCGATTGCGAAAACTAAAGCAAGGGATAGTGCTACCCACAGAAGCTTCTTCATTTCCATGTTGCCTATTTTGTTGGAATAAATTCAATGGATTATGATGAAACCAAAAGGAGCAAATGATGCTTTATATAGGGAAAGGGAAACTATGTGACAAGAAAAAGAAATAGAAAAAAAATGATAAGTAAGTTACAGGTTCCTTATGGGCATCAACAATGTGTAATGATAAGGATGCCAAACTATGACACTATAGAATTTTGAAGTATGTTGTGATATTGCTCAAGTGTGGAAGCAAAAGGTTCAATATGTGAAAGGAAGGAATATTAAGAGATTTTGTTTTGTTTTTTTTTCCCTTTAAAAGAGTTATTAGTTAGGTGCCAAAACTATAGTTGTGTCTGATTCACAAGCTTTGTGCCATACTATGATATGTTATTTTATGCTTCAAGAATCATCTTTCTCTTGCATGCAGATCACGCTATGAGTATTACGTCTTGTTTTGAGCCACAATTTGTTGCAAGTGAATTGGAACGTTTTGATAAACTGTTTTTTTTAGCAAAGAACTATTTTGTTACTTCAAAAAGTTTGTGTTTATCAAATTGCTTCAGGAAATTTTGGAATATCTAAAATCTTCCACACAAAAAATATATTAAATGTTGGTCAAATTAATCATTTTTATGACTCTTAATAGGTATTATTATGACTCACATTTGCGATGAATATTAACATGTCTTTTTAATTTTGTGGGATCAAATTAATACACATACATGTTTATAAGTAAAAAAGTGGATATTCATGTTATTTTTTTATTAGTTCACGAAAGGTTTCAAAAAAGTAAAGGCGCATATGTGAAAGTAGTGTGGTACATGATACAAATCTTCTGTCTCAAAAAAAAAAAAAAAAAAAAAAAAAAAAAACCTTGTTTCTTTTTATCCCTGTTCAATAAACTAACACCAAGTAATATAATTTTATTTTTATAATTTTTATATTTAAGTAAATGATACAATCTAATTGGTGTGGGATATAGATGTGGACGTGGATCGGGACAGGAGATCTCTATCGGTGTGGTACCATGCACAAAAAGTGCTGGCAATGATATTTCTGAAAAGTACAATTCTCCTATGGTTCACTCTGATGCGTTTTGAAAAAGTTAGTTAAAGCGGTATCCATTTTGATCAACGTTGTACATTTAATTTGGTTTGGATGTAACACATTGTGATATACAACACGTCAATAGAGGGAATGGGGATGTGTTGTCCCTTTTGATGTCCCCGCTAGTGTCTCACACTAATCAAAATACATGATTTAATTCGAGACAAAAAGTTATGAAAACATAACGTAATATTTTATATTATTTAATCTAATCTTATTGGATGAGGACATAGAGACATGATTGTATTAAGACAGATGATCCTTGTTCGAATAGATGACACATTAATAGGGTAGGACATAAAAAATTTATGCACGTGTTTTATATTGAGAATGATTTCCTTTTTAAAAAATAATACATGGTGAATAATATATTGAGAATGTATATAAATCTTGAGAAAAAGATATATGCATTGACAAGGAAAGAGTCTGTATCACTATCAATGCATCACACACCATTTATTTTTAAACTTTATTGACTCTTAATTAAAAGTAATACAAATGAATAGCAGATGATGCAATGAAGGTGTATAAATCTTTATACAGTGAGTATATAGATATTGCACTCATAAACTTTACACCATCTATACATAAATATTACATTAATTATTTAAAGGATACCTTAAACTGTTAAAGAATTTACATTTGAAAATAATAAATGTAAAAAACTTGATTTGCAAAAAACTTAACGGGTAAATACAAGAAAAATAAGACTAATAATTCAGATATTTTTAATCTCCTTTTTCTCATCTCATTATATAAACCTTAAATTATTTTCTATTTCTCTCATTCGTTAATATCATAACATCAGTTATATCTATCACTTTCTTTCTCAACATATCATATTTCTGACTTATTTTAATAAGGATAATATGTCCAAAAAATTTATATCTCTATGTTTCAAGTCAATCATGTTGCACCAAATAATAAAAAAAAATATTTTTCTATTTTTTTAATTTTCATATTAATTACATGGCAGATTTTTAGTAGGTCAGGACACATTAAGACACCATTTTGAGACATGTGATCTTCATTCCCATCTTACACCCTATTTTGGTGGAGGAATTAAATAAGCTTAATACTTCATTTGATGGTTTGGAGTGAAAAGGGTTAGGTACCTACAAGAAAACCAACAAAGACAAACCTGCATAACTAATCAAAAAAACTACTTGCATATACAAGTGTTTATTTAGGTGTCAATTAAAAAAGTTCACTTTATTAAACTAACATTTGAAAATTATAACAAAATCATATTTATATAATTATCCTTAGTGATGTAATTGGATGTAACTAACAGCTATTATATAGCAATCAATCGGAATTTTCTTAACACCTCTTCTTGTCATTTACCTATTTAGTTTGATAACTATATACAATTAATATGATCTTTGCATTGCATTATTGGGAGAAAATAAACATAATTTTACTATTCACATGGGTATACAATTTAACAAAAGTGTCCAAAGTTGTTGAGTATGATATGGTTAGCATTAACTTGGTCTATTTAGTTTGCTAAGAATAATATCATATTCAACTCAACTCAAAAGTCGGTGTAGAATGTGGTAGATGTACCAAAAGTGAAGTCTTAGATCTGGATCATATCTCATTATCCTTGTACATGTTTATTATAATTTTCTTGACCCCATTTACCTTCATCAATCACATCTCATTATATTCTTTTTCTGCTTGTTAGTATTATCCGAATTTTATAATATTTTATACATTTAAATATATCGTTAATAAAATTGTCTTTTACCAATAAAAGATAAACTATACCGAAATAAAATTCACACCAATATTCAAATAGTGAAATGAAGATCTCCTGGTTCATGTTGTCCCGTACCAATTAGATTGTATCATTTATTTAAATATGAAAATTATAAAAAAAAAATTATATTATTTACTGTAAGTTTATTGGATAGAGACAAAAAAAAAAGACAGAAATTTCTGGGACAGAGAATCAACAGTGTAATGTCAGTACAATAAACAGGAAGCCACTAACAAATCTTTACCCTCATAGCTCTTTATAGTGTGCCGTGTGGACATTTCTTCAATTGTGCTCATGTTTTTTAATAGGAATGTTTTCATATCTGTCATACTCTAATATTAATATCTAAAAACTTTCCTTATGGATCAGAATTTTCCATCCAAAAAAATAGATGATTTCCTGTTCCAAACCAATTAAATCTCATCAAATAATATATAAAAGTTATTTTCTTTTTTCGTGATTTTTATTTGTAAATATGTAATAACTTTTGATTGGATTGAAACACCATCAGAACATAAAAAATAGGACATGTGATCTTCACTCCTCATTATACATGCTATTTATCTTGATTTTTATAATATTCTACCAAATATAATAATCTCACTTTTTTAAGTTCACATTCCTCTCGAATATAAAAACACAATTTCTACAAATGCCACTTAAGATTCAACTTTTACTTTGGATTTGTTAATTAAATTCTTTTTCCGTCTGGAACCTTTTTGAATTAACCCCTTTTCCAATTTAATTCAACCTATGATACGTAGATGTATGTTTTAAGACAAACTTGTTAATTAAGTTGGCCTGTGCTATATATCATTCATTTCAATTTGGCAAAGGTTCCATTCCTTTAAAGCAATGTTGATAGAATATTTTACTATTCTTGAATTATTATCAACATTCTTGCTTGTAGTAAACGATAGCAATAGCGTAATGTATCAGGTACCAGTGCCACATTTATATCTGCAAATTCGTAAAAGTGGTTGTTTCTGTTATTTGTTATTATGATAAGATCCATGGTTTGTGTCTACTTTTTTTAAGACTCCAATTATTTTGCTATCACTTGAAATAGCTTTATGGATCTTTTCATCACATGTTACAACTTAATAGCGTGTACTCAATACAAGGTCCTTTCTTTCTTTTTCTTTAGTTTTATTTTATTATTAATAGCGTGTACTCAACACAAGTCCAAATTCAGTGGAAGGTATTAGTAAAAAAAACATTAGAATTGGGCTTGTAATGAAGGGTTTCATAATTTAGTCATAATTTAAATTGGGAATTGGATTTAAAAACCTAGTGTTATTAATAAAGTTTAAGGCAAACCCCGATCACATGCTTTCACCTTTAATTGTGCTCTCTAGTTGGAGCTCTCTTTCTTAGATTGCTGTATTCCTTTCAATGGCTTAACCCCAATAATTTAAATGTTAGGTAATCACTGTTACAACTTTTTTAGAATGTAGTTCTTGGGAACTGACCGGGATCACCTGTCCCAAAATGGTATCCTCATTCCTGTTCCAGCCAATTAAATATCGTAATCTCATTTAAAAAATCCATATTACTTGCATTTCTTTTTTTTTTCTTTTTTTTCTTGCATTTTTTCTCTTTTTATGATTGGTCGGGACAGAGATGGGGACATCATTCCCTTGGAACACCCTTAACAACATTTGCTTACAACATTTTCAATGCACGGGAATAAAGTATGCCAAATATCTTAAACATTTTATAACTACAAGATATGGCATTTGAAGCACGGTGAAATGATACTCTTCAAGATCCTTCATGGTTGACCCTAATAATGATATATTGTTATAAAGAGCGAGACTCATTTCTCTCCCATTGAAATTCAGAAAATCAGTAGACAAATCTAAAACAAGGCGAACAGAATGATATAGTGTGTGTATTTTTTGTCATTTGCATCAATACTCACAAACCAACTCATTGCATTATTTCTTCTCATCACAACTCGTTCACATTGTTTCAAAAATTAGATAATATCCACATTTAGTTTCATAAAGTTTGAATGTTTCAAAAATTACATCACATCCAAAGTTTGAATGCTTCCTTCACATAACATCAATGCCATTTTTATTTTACTACATAAACTAAGTTGATCCCAAAAAAAATCATGAATGTTATATTTTGTAATCAACTCAGTCCAAGATAACTCAAACTCTATTTCAATGTCAAAGTCCTACATGCACTTCTTGAAATCTCTTAAACTTAACTTTCCCCTTTCATATTTCCAGGGTATATATATGTCCATTTTACAACATGTCTCAAGTACATAAATCATAGAGTTTCTTACATCACTATATAATTGGTCTTCGTCAATATGAATTAAATTATATTGACTAATTTTTAAACTTATTCTTGAAGTAATTGAATCTCCTCTTATATCTTAAATGATATGACTATTTGGAGAGAAAGTGTCGCCACAGCCTACATTATGCCAACGAGAACGACCTTCTCTTTTGCATATTCCTCTCCAAATCTAGGTATTCTGCTCTATCGTATGGATCCACATCTTTTGTTTCAAACTTTGTATGATTTTATGTACCATTTGTTTCTCATTGGTGAGAAAAGTAAAATATAAATTAAATATATATATTAATTTATATTTTCTGACCAATAAGAAACAAATGATACATGAAGTAATACACATTCTGAGACAGAAGATGCACTCGAGTGTCATATAGGTATATTTGGAGTGAGACTCCTCTCCATAGGGAAATTCTTTTTTTCTTGACAAAATTGTATTCTCAATATAATAAATAAGAATATAAGTATTATTTCATTTTATATTTTATTTGTTTTTTATACAACTTCTTTCTTCATTATTGGAGAGGACTCTTCTTTTATAGTTTTATCACACAACCCAATATGCTTTTATTTGACAAACTAGTCCAAAAGACTGGGTTGTTGTGGTTTCCAACTGTCTTGTATTCGAATAAGGATCACATCTCCTAAAAAATTCATGTCCTCATGTCCCAAGCCAATCATATTCTACTAAGTAATAAAAACCAACTATTTTCTGTTTTTATGATTTTTTCTTAATTAGTTGGCATTTTTTAATTGTAGTGAGACATAATGAGACACTAAATATGGGAACAAATGATCTTCATTCCTTACACTCTACCTATTGTTATTAATTACCTTCTTCGTTTAAGTGTCATATATCTGTTGGGTTTATTCAAGTGTGAAGTCTCACATTGGATATGAGGGGAGAAATAAAAGAGTTTATATGTAAAAAACTCATGGAACTAATGCCTTAAAGTTTTGGTTCAAGACGTAATGTCTCACTTGTGACTCTCTATTATTTCCATACTCCAGTAAGAATAGACCTCCCCAATGGTTGGAGGCTCCGGTGGCAATCTATTTTCTGTACTTGACACATGTTGTAAAATGGACATATATACCCTGGAAATATGAAGGAGAAAGTTAAGTTTAAGAGATTTCAAGAAATGCATGTAGGACTTTGACATTGGAAATCTATTTAGTTTAGTTATTCAAATAGAAATAACATTATTATGGTAAATGATGTTTCCTTCAAAAATTAGTCAATATGATTTAATTATCTCGTTAACTATTAAATCATTATATGAGACACAATTCTTAAATTCTCCCCCTTATTCCATATAACAATATCTTTATATTTGAACAAGAAAACATAATATGGATATAAATATAATAAATCTTCATTATAATAACTACATCATAATATCATGACTAAGTAGAAAATTAAAATGGGTCACGGTGGTTGCACATTACTACTTTTTACTTAGTCTCTTTTATGTATTACAATACTAACACTATACCAGAAAACGTCTTTAAAAGCGGTTCTTCAACGGCGCATCCTGAAATAATGCTTTTAAATTCGAGGCGGAGGAAAATAGACAACACATCTTTAAGAAATTGTTATTAATATTGATAGATGGATATAACATCAACAACACAACCGCGAATGTACGCTATTTAAAAGCGTCTGTTCTTGTTTACGCTATTGATGAGATATCTTCTACAGCGCATTCTTCAATATTCGTTGTTGATTTGTTATCTTATACAACGCTTGCTACAATATGCACTGTTGCTACTCTAACATTATCAAAACACATTCACTATAAAACTTTTAAAATAAAAAAGAAATAGTAAAAAATCTTTTTTTTTGGAATTTCAGGGTGCACATTTCTAATGTAGTGAGAAAAGTTGTATAAAATGAATTTTTCTACCCCAAATGCATATATAATATGTCCAGTTTTGATTAGTGGTTCAAAAGTTATGTCAAAAATAGTGATTCATCAACTTTAATTAGAATTAGACATATTATATATGTATTTGGGGTAGAAAAATTCATTTTATCCAAATTTTCTCACTACATTAGAAATGTGCACCCTGAAATTAAAAAAAATATTTTTTACTATTTCTTTTTTATTTTACAAGTTTTATAGTGAATGTGTTTTGGTAATGTTATAGTAGCTAAAAAGTCACACATTTAACAGCGTATTTTTAGAGAGCGCCGTTAAAAGTCATACATTTTTGTTTTAGTAGGCGCGAATCTTTGCAAATTTAAAAACAAAACCTCACACAATAATACACATATCATTCAACTCTTACTCTTCTTCTATTAGTTTCTCTCTTCAAACAAGTTATTAGCTCACGTTTTCTCTATTCGAGCATAAGGTGGATCATTCTCTTTGATTCACTTTTTCTCCTTGCATTTACATCTACGTTAATTGCTTATTTTATATTACAGGAAATGTCAAGGTTGAATCTACGTGAAGTTGTTGTTTATTTACCAAACTTGCAATCCCGATATGTATTTCTTGTATTTGGTTGTTATTTTTTCATCCATATTTTCTCTGTAATTTTTTATTTCATTCTTATTATATTGAATTTGACCGTATCTTTATGTCCTCTTATTTCTTCGGTTAAGGGATAGAAAAAAATCATAGATTTATCCTCTACATCTTCATCACAATCGTCCTTTTCATTACTGCATATGGTTAACAGAGACATGTTCACGCAATAGTTTGATTTCATTCTTATTATATTGAATCTTCTTTGTGCGCTGTTGATTTATATATCTGGCATAGTGTAATAATACTTTTCTTAACATAAGCCATAATTAATGAAAAGTTTGGTGTAACTTTATTGTCTTTACAAATACCTTTTTGTCTGTTATTATCTAATCCAATAATATACACATATTAGAAACACAAAATAACATAAAAAATTTAATAGTTGAACGTAGAGTGTCAAACAAATCAAAACAATCATAATGCATTATCATCAATGAGGTCAAGTAATGCTCATAAAATGTCATCGGAGAAATAAAATAGTAAAAAGTAATGGAAGAAGATGAGTTTGAATTATGTTTACTAACTTTCTAAAAAATTAAATCTTTTGGCTGAATATAAATGATTTTAATCTTTAGATTAAAAATTTAGAAGATTGACTTGTCTGGTTTTCAAAATAGAAGAATTTTCACACGATTACTCCATCATAAAATGATTAGAAATATGTTTGACAATGGTATGATAAAGCAAAAATCTTCAGGTTAGAAAGTAACTATATAAGCTTAAATAAAAAGAGTTAAAAAAATAGAAGATTGACACGTTTTTATACCACTTCACCCAATATTGTAGATTACGTTCACTTTCTTGACAACACCAATATTCCACTATAATTGAACAATATTGATTACAATAACAATTATTCTTTGCACACCTATCCTCTTCAAGTTCAACAACTCAAAGTATTTTTTACACACCTAGCATCTCCATGCTCAACATTAAACAATGCATCTCCATGCTCAACATTAAACAATGTTTGTGTTAAAGAGAGCTTTAGAACTTTGAATGTCTTTCCCTAACACTCAGAATAAATATGAAAGATAAAGATTGTGAAATTAATATCAAATGATTCAACACAAATATTCAATTTAGCTTAGTAATATTTAATCTATATATCTATATTAACTGAAGGGGCTGATGAATTTACTAAAAGAGACATCTCATATGCTTGACACTTTACTTATTTAAGGGTATAATTGTCATTTGATTTATTTTAAAAAAAAACTAATAAAAACAGATTCCCTAGAAAACCCCTAAGTTTATCTTACTTCCTATTACTCACTTAGGGGTATTTTCGTATATTGTTTCATTTGAATTATTAAACTTCTGTCACCATTTATTGCTGCAGTCATACAATTACTAAAATATCCTTCCAATTTACACAAGCCTTGCGTTAAAGGGAGGGTTAATTTTGTAAAATCATTTTTCTTACCCTCTCACTTTTCTCTTCCCTGTTATGTCATCCCTCTCTCATTTCACTACTCTTACTCATCCTCTCTCATTACTCTCTCAAAATTCTTCTCTTTTCATTTCAGTTCACTTCACTTCATCTTCTTCTTTCTACTCTCATTTTCATTTTAATCTTCATCTTCATCACCACTCTTCACGAAAGTACACGTATCTCATATTTTTTGTTTATATTTTTATTATATTCACGTTTTTCTATTTATCATTTTTGTTCGAGGTAAAAGATATTCTTCATTTTTTAGATCAACTTCTTCAAGGTAAACATAGTCCTCATTTTTCGTTATATTTTTCTTTATTTGTCATAAAAATGACAACTTTGACACATACTTTGTTGGTTTTCTTTATTTACATCTGTGATACTTTGCATGCATATGGTTTGTATTTCTCCATTGTATTGATTTCTTTGTTTTGTTTGGTTTGCTGTTGTACCGTTGACCTTTATTCTGAGAAATACTTTGCATGCATATGTTTTGTGTGTCTCCATTATATTGATTTCTTTTAATGTTATAAAAAAAATTATTTTAACCGTAGATCTTACTAAAATGGGTTATAATATCATGAATATGTCATAAAAATCAAAACTTTTACACATACTTTGTTGTTTGGTTTGATGTTGTACCGTTGACCTTTATTCTGATTAATTATTTTCATCCATATGCTTTCTGTTCATCCACAACAATGGTTTATCTCAATTAGATGTACTTCATTCTTGATTCTTTTTTACTTTTGTTTAACATACTTATGATTTCTTTTTTTTTTTTATGATTATGAGAGGATTTTATATATATCAGTATAATGTCATTATCTCGGCCGTTTGACTTCATCAAGGATCTCAATGACTCCAAGCATCTTTGGAAGATTGCTGACAGAATCACACAAATTTGGTATGTTCAAATACCTCTGAAACCTGGACATCTTGAGATGATCTTGATGGATTCCAAGGTAACACAAAATTTCATTTGATCTGTTAATCTTTTTGAATCTCTTTACTTATTGAAACATTTTATTTTATACTTGAAGGGGGACAAAATACAAGTGTCAGTTAGAAAGGATGAATTTAATCAGTGGAGTCAATGTCTGTTGGAGAATAACACATATGTTATGCATAATTTTAATGTTATGAGAAATGATCTACAGTATAATGTGTGTGATCATGTTTATAGAATGCAGTTTACTCCCAGTACCACCCTTAAACAGATAGAATTTCCTAACATTCCGGAATCACAGTCCTTATGTTCTATTATTTAAAATTTTAGTTGTTGTACTTATTTATGTAACAGATCTTTTATTATTTTTTTCACCTAGATGTTATTGGTGTTTTTGATAAGCTGGTCTTCACCCAGAATCAATCAAATTTGAAGAAAGTTATTTTCAGCATGATTGACTTTTGGTATTTTCTATCATTTTTTTCAATTTTTGAAAGTGTCACTACAATATGTTGTATCTTTTGGTTGATGTAGTTATTCACCTATATTTTTATCAGCGGTGATGTTATTTCTTGAACACCATGGGAGATACATGCAATGAAATTTTTCAACTACTACAATAACCAACCAATTGTTCAACCTTTGATTATTCTGTTAATGCTAGAGTGAAAGAAGGCCAAGGTGATGACACCAATACAAGTTGTGGCATTTTTAACTAAAGTTATTATGTTAAATAACATGTTGATTCATGATATATCATTGTTCTTACCAGGTAATTACCCACCTACTGTTTCTAACTCATGGTGCAGCTCAAAATTGTTAATTGATGAAGAAATACCCAACATTCAGAAGTATAAAGATAGGTTTGTTAATATTGCTTAATATAGTCTTATTTAGTATGTTTTCGTTTAATTATGTATACTGAATTTATATGACTTGACTCCCAAATACAATTTTTCAACTATATCTCTATTGTGTGACACAATGACCCAGTGCAACAGTCAATTGTCTCAATATTACAATTTATCCGATGATGGCCGTTTTTTGTATAAAGCATCTGTCAAGAGTATCAATGAAATTTTGTCCCTTACATCGACTGAGGTGTATTGTACATTTATATCTTTTTTATTTCTTAACATTGTCTCTTATGGATCTAAGCATATTTATCTTTTATATAGGAAATAACATGTGTAACTGTTGGCACTGTGAAGATGGTGATCTTTCCCAACCTATGGCTAAGGTTTTGATGATGTTCACTATGTCATCAAATACAAAAAGAAGACTAGCAATTCAAAAGTCAAAGAAGCTCAAGTGTGTAGTCTAAGTCTTCTAGGTAAAACGATACTTAAACTTAAAATCTTTTAACTATACGATAAAGGCTGATCTCTGAAAACCTCATGCATAAAACTAAGATCATTTGCACTAAAGCATAAGTATTCTGTTTTTAAACAGTGTAATCGATTACACTATCCTGGTAATCGATTACAGGTGATAAACTCATCAGACCTGTGCATTTTCCATGATGTAATCGATTACATTATACTGGTAATCGATTACAACATATTAAAAGCATCAGATATGTGCATTTTTTATAATGTAATCGATTACACTACACTTGGTAATCGATTACATAAATCCGTTGAGTTTGTATTTTAAATTTTTAACTGGTGTAATCAATTACACCATATGGTAATCGATTACACATACCAGAACAATATACTGGTTCTATTTTGATTGAACTGATGTAGCTCTTAACTTTTCACAAACTCATACTGGTTCATGTGCATGAATTAAACAATATAAATACGTGTTCTATTACTTGATTTTGTACACACAATTCTGAATACAACTTTCATGCTCACATACTCACAAAGTTCTTAAAATTTCTCTCATTCATTCTTAAGCACAAACAAAAGCTTTTGTCCAAGTTATTTGATTTTAAATTAAAGTGATCATTCAGTTAGTGATTCAAATTCATAAAGTACCAATTACTATTAGAGAATCACTTATTCAAAAGCCTTGTAAAAATCATCTTAAGAATAAAAAAATAGAGTATTGTAAACATTTCACCAAGTGTGGTGAAGTGCAGTATATTGTGAAAGAACGGTGTTAGCCTAATGCCTAGTGGAATAGGTGAGTAGTCTTGGAAGAAGACGAAGAATGTGTATCATTGGTTCTTGCAATAGTGGAAAAATCTTCTTGGTAACAAGAAGGACTAGACGTAGCCTTCAAATTGAAGGTAAACCAGTATAAATCTTGGTGTGATATTCTCTTCCCTTAACTTTTTACATTTTGCATTATCTTCTACTTCTACTCAAATATTCTGTTTATTACTTTCTCTCATAGAAAAACTCTCTTTAACTTGCAAAGTTTTAAAATAAAAGTAGAAAAATTTAATTTAAGTCTCTACACCTAATTCACCCCCCTCTTAGGTGGCCATATATCTTAACAATTGGCATCAGAGCGTAAGTTTAGGTAATTTTCTCCTAAGATCCTAACTATGGCCTCAAGACAATATCTAGGTGAGGGATCCAATATAAATCGTCCACCAAACTTTAATGGTGCACATTATGATTTCTGGAAAATTAGGATGAGAATCTTCATTGAGTCTCAAGACTTAGAAATTTGGGACGCCATTGAAAACGGTCCTTTTATTCCAAGTCATCTTAGTTGTGGTGTAGTAGAAACAAAACCAAGAAGTGCTTGGGATAATGAAGATAAAAGAAAAGTTCAATATGATCTAAAAGCCAAGAACATTATAACTTCGGCTTTGGGAATGGATGAATTCTTTAGAATCTCAAATTGCAAAACTACAAAAGAGATGTGGGAAACCTTAGAGACCACCCAAGAAGGAACAGATGAAGTTAAGCATTCAAGACTCAATACTCTGTCACAAGAGTATGAACTCTTCAGAATGCTTCCTAGTGAGAAAATAAAAGACCTGCTGAACAAATTTACCCACCTTACTAACCATCTCATTGCCTTAGGAAAAGACCTATCTACTAATGACTTAAACTTAAAAATTCTTAGGTCCATTAATAGAAATTGGCAACCCAAAGTTACTGCCATATCAGAAAAGAAGAGTCTATCTAAAATGTCTCTTGCAACCCTCTTTGGTAAATTGCAAGAACATGAATTAGAATTAGGGAGATTAGAGCAAAATGAAGAAATAGAAAAGAAACGCAAATCAATTGCTCTAAATACTGTCACTAAAGATAGAAATAATGATAATGATGAAGATGAGGACATGATTCTTCTAGCCAAAAGATTTAATAAATTCTTAAAGAAAAGCAAAAACTTCAAGAATAACAAATTTTCAAGAAAAAATGAAAATTCCTCCTCTCAAAACACCACTTGCTTTGAATGCGGCAAAAGTGGCCACATAAAAGCATATTGTCCTACTCTTAAAAAGAAGGACAACTATAGCAAGAACTTCAACAACAACAAAGTCAACGATTACTACAATAAAACAAAGAAGGCTTATATAGTTTGGGATGACAATGATATAAGCTCATCATCTGACTCCGACAATGAAGAGAATGCACAAATAGCACTAATGGCTTCACACCAATCAGAAGATGAACTTGATGAGGTTAGTAACTCTTTTGAATTACATAGTTATGATGAGTTGCAAGAAGCTTTAAATGAATTACATGATGAATTTTTAAAGCTTTCTAAAATGTGTTCTAAACAAAAGAAAACCATTGTAGAATTAGAAAGTAAAGTCAACTCTCAAAACAAACTCACTAGTTGTAATAAATTTATAGAAAAAGAATCCAAAATACATGAATTAAATAATGAAATAAACACTTTAAATAGGAGCACTAAAAACTTGGACAAAATCTTGTTGAATCAACGCCCTTCAAATAACAAAAGAGGAATTGGTTATTCTCCTAATAATAATATTTGCCAAAACAAAACTGTCTTTATAAAAGAAATGTTGGTAAACTTCCTTATGTCAATAAAAGGGCTGTACCAAAATTTAAGAACTCAGATTTCTATACTTCCCCCAATAATTTCAAAAGTAATAAATTGATCTATAAGTATACATGTAATTATTGTAATCATCATGGTCATAATCCTAACAACTGTTATGTTAAATATTATGGAGTACCAAAAGGTAAATTTGTATGGATTGAGAAAAGCACTAACAAAAAAGGACCCAAATCACTTTGGGTACCTAAATCTAAAATATAAATTTATTTTGTAGGTATGCTTTGGAGTAGAAAACGATCTATGGTACTTAGACAGTGGCTGCTCAAGGCATATGACGGGTGACAAATCAAAGTTCAGCTTTATTCTACCAAAAGATGGATTTGTCACATATGGCGATAACAATAAAGGTAAAATTTTAGGAATTGGAAGGATTGGTAAACCTCCACATGTTACTATAGATAATGTCTTATATGTTGATGGCTTAAAACACAATCTTCTTAGCATAAGTCAACTATGTGATAAAGGCTTAAATGTCATCTTTAATAAGGATTTATGTACTACCGAAGATAGCAAGACTCATAAGACTAAACTTTTCGGAAAAAGAACAAATAACATATTTATGATTTCCTTAAATGACCAATCATTAAAAATCAAGTGTTTATCTGTTAATAATGATGATGCATGGTTATGGCATAGGAGATTTGCTCACATTCACATGAATCATTTAAACAAATTAGTAAAACATGACTTAGTCATTGGCTTGCCTAAAAAGAAATATGTTAATAATAAATTATGTGATGCATGCCAAAAAAGTAAATTAAAGAAAAAATATTTTAAATCTAAGCATATAGTTTCTACTAATAGGACTTTAGAATTAATTCATATGGATCTATTTGGCCCCTCTAGCATTAAAAGCTTTTGGAGGAAATTACTATGGTTTTGTTCTAGTTGATGACTTTTCTAGATATACTTGGACATTCTTGTTAGTTCATAAAAATGAAGCTTTTCATGTTTTTAGAAAGTATGTCAATTGTGTTCAAAATGAAAAATCCATGAAAATTACTTCTATAAGGAGTGATCATGGTGGGGAATTTCAAAATGCTTTATTTGAAGAATATTGTGATGAACATGGAATTTCACACAATTTTTATGCACCAAGGACTCCACAACAAAATGGTGTTGCTGAACACAAGAATAAACTTTTAGTAGAACTAGCAAGAAGCATGATAAATGAAACTAATATGCCCAAATACTTTTGGGCTGATGCTATTAATATTGCTTGTTATGTGTCTAATAGAGTGCTAATAAGACCTATTTTGAAAAGGACCCCATATGAATTATATAAAGGTAGGAAGCCAAATATCTCTCATTTGCATATTTTTTGGTGTAAATGCTTTGTTCTTAACAATGGAAAGAACAAACTTGGTAAATTTGACGCTAAAGCTGACGAAGGAATTTTCCTTGGTTATTCACTCACAAGCAAAGCCTATTGAATTTTTAATAAAAGAACTTTAACCATTGAGGAATCTATACATGTTTCTTTTGATGAATCTAACCCTTCTATGGAAGAAAAAGTTGTTTGTGATGATCATGACAGTGATTTACCAAGTACTTCTCAAAATGATGTCACAAAGTCCATGGAACAACTCAACCTAGAGCAAATGACGAAAGAAGAAACACTGCCTCATATCTCTACTCAAGAACACGATGGCCTTCCTCAAGAATGGAGAACACACCGAGATCATCCTATTGACAACATCATTAGAGACATCAATAAAGGGGTAACTACTCGACTTAGTCTTAGAGATGCATGTCTTAACATGGCTTTTGTTTCTCAAATAAAACCATCTAAGATAAATGATGCTAGGATGATGAACATTTGATGATTGCTATGCATGAAGAGTTAAATCAATTTAAAAGAAACCAAGTATGGGAACTAGTCCCTAGACCTAGTAACAAGCAAATCATAGGAACCAAATGGATCTTTAGAAATACATTAGATGAAAATGGCATAATAGTTAGAAACAAAGCTAGGTTGGTAGCACAAGGTTATAATCAAGAAGAAGGAATAGATTATGAATAAACCTTTGCTCATGTGGCTAGACTAGAAGCCATTAGATTGCTCTTAGCATATGCATGCTCATTAGACTTCCAACTATACCAAATGGATGTTAAGAGTGCCTTCCTAAATGGATATATAGAAGAAGAAGTGTATGTCTGTCAACCCCTGATTTTGAAGACCATCAAATCCCACTCATGTTTATAAGTTAAAAAAGGCTCTTTATGGGCTAAAACAAGCCCCTAGAGCATGGTATGATCGTTTAAGCACTTTTTTGTGTTTTTCAAAAGGAAAATTCGATACCACTCTTTTTATCAAAAGACTTGATGATCATACTCTGCTTGTGCAAATTTATGTTGACGATATCATTTTTGGTTTCACAAATGAATCTTTATGTAGTGAATTTGAAAATATGATGCAATGAGAGTTTGAAATGTCCATGATGGGCAAATTAAACTTCTTCCTTGGTTTGAAAATTAAACAAACTAATAGTGGAATCTTTATCAGTCAAACTAAATATTGCAAAGAACTTTTAAAGAAATATGAAATGGACAGTTGTAAAGAGATAGTCACACATATGGGTACCAACACATATCTAGATCATGATTTATCAGGACACCCCATAGATATAACAAAATATTGAGGCATGTTTGGCTCATTGCTATATCTTATTGCTAGTAGGCCTGATATTATGTTTAGAGTGTGTCTATGCACTAGATATCAATCCTGTCCAAAAGAGTCGCATTTGATTGCCGTAAAAAGAATCTTAAAATACTTAAAAGGAACTTTGGATGTTGGATTATGGTATCCAAAAGGCAGTCTATGTAAGTTAATTGGATATACTAATTCTAATTTTTCCAGTTGCAAAACCAAAAGAAAAAGTACTAGTGGTACTCGTCACATTTTTGGCAATGCATTAATTGCTTGGTCCTGTAAGAAACAAGCTAGTGTAGCCTTAAGTACCGCTGAGGCATAATATATTGTTGCCAGTAGTTGTTGTGCCCAAGTTTTGTGGCTAAAACAACAACTGTGTGACTATGGTATTGACATAGGTTGCATTCCCATTTTGTGTGACAATACAAGTGCCATTAATATCTCTAAGAATCCTATAAAGCACTCTAGAACAAAATATATAGACATCAGACATCACTTTCTAAGAGACCATGTTCTTAAGCTGGATGTTGAACTTAAGTTTGTTGACACACATGCACAAATGGCTGACATTTTCACAAAGCCTTTAGGAAAAGAACCCTTCTTCAAAATTAGGAAAGAGCTTGGTATATTGGCTGAAAAAGAATTAAGTTAAAAATTATTTCTTTGAATCATTATAAGATCAATTGTGTGATATTATGTGTATATATTGTATAAAGTATATGATTTACTATCTGTTACAAAGTCTGAATAGCTTGTAATCGATTACATAAGTATAGTAATAAATTACAGTTCCAAAGATGCCTTATTTTTCGAAAATTTCTCTTCTGTAATCGATTACGGCCTCTATGTAATCGATTACATCCTGTTATAAAACAATTCCACAGTTTCACATTTCTTTATTTTTCAAAATTTTCTCTAATGTAATCAATTACAACCTCGATGTAATCGATTACACCATATTATAGAACAGTTCAAGAGGCTTGTTTTGGACAGATGCTCCATTTCTACCCAAACCTCCAAATCGATTCACCATTCTCCTTATTCCTCTTCCTATTTTAGTAAGTTTTCCTTCTTCCATAACTCTACCTTAAAACCCTAAACCCATTCATCTCTTCTCTCTACTCCCCTTATCACTCTACCTTAAATTCCTTCATCTCCTTCAAACCCTAAAACCCCAAATTTTTTTTCATGGCTCCATATTCTCGCTCCAAGAGGGACCGAAATACCAACCCTCTCGACCTCTCCCGTATTCTCAAAGACGATGAGCAACAAAAAAGGTTCCTCAACCACTACATTGAGAGATCGGTAATGACACCCAAATATGGGTCCCTTGCTGCTTTTGAAGAATAGGGTTGTCATTTCCCCTCTCTAATCCATGCTCAGGGTTTACATGTCTTCGTAGAAGACAAAACCCCTTTCTACATTAAGCTTATTCGAGTATTCTATTACAATCTGAAGTTAGAAAATGAAACTCTGTACTCTTATGTCAAAGGCAAACATATTGCGCTTACACTTACTGAATTTGGCGAATGTTTCAGTTTGCCAAGTACTGGTGCTATGCTCGGAAGCTTCATTGAGTGTCCATGGAGTGGGTTAAACAAGAGGGATTTCTATTTTTCCCTTTGTCGTTTTTTTGAGGCGGAGATTTCTCGGAAGCAATCAAGGTCTGCTATTGGCTCCTCTCGCGAAACTCTTGGCGTTGGCAATCTTACAGTAGAGAATCGCCTATTGCACTACTTTCTAGAGTATGTTATTTTTCAGAAAAGATCCAACTACTCTCAGGTGAATGATTTTGAACTTCAACTTTTATATGGGATCCTCAATATGGAAAGTATCAACTAGAGTTTTATTATCTTTCAACTTATGATAAACCAAGCCACCAAATCTGGACCGCTCCCACACGCTTTTGCAATCACTAGAATTCTGCAAAAGTTTAATGTTGACATCACTATTGAGCTGGAGACTCCATTTTCCATCAAGGAACATCGAATTGATCTCACATCTCTAGGGAAAATGCAAATTGTGGAGGCTCCAGATGGTTCTTTGCGACACAAGGACCACAAAGTTGAAGATGATGCTCCTTTGGAGGCGCCTGCACAACCCGTACCTCCTGCACCTCAGAATTTGGGTAACTCTCCATACTATCAATCAATTATGGACGAGCTTGCTGGTCAGAGGGCAGAGTTAGTCAATATGCGTGCCTATATGACTACCCGGATGGATCACATTGATTCTCGAATGGATTCCATGGATTCTCGATTCGATGAGATCACTTCCTTGCTTCGCAACCTTTAGCCTCATGATCCTCCACCTTTCTAGTGATCTTAGCTTAGGATTAGGAATTCTCGTTTTTATGAAGGACCCATTGTTGTTTTTTGTTTCTAACTTTATTAGTATGATGTCTTTGCTAATGTTTGTTTTGCATCCTTGAACTACAAACTTATGGATTATGCATGTTACTGTTTTACTTTATGGTTTAAAGTATTTTGTTCTAACTTATGAATGATTTTCTGCATGTTATCCTTTAACTACTATGCTTAATCTGCTATACCTAGTCTCCTTTTTGATAATGTCAAAAGGGGGAGAAAATGTTTTGTATGTTCAAATTTATTTCAGGCATAAAATCTTTTCACAAAGTTATACAATAAGACCAAAAGACAGGAGGGGACCGCTAAACATGAATCAACTATCAAGACATAGTTTGCCATCATCAAAAGGGGGAGATTGTGAAGATGGTGATCTTTCCCAACCTATGGCTAAGGTTTTCATGATGCTCACTATGTCATCAAATGCAAAAAGAAGACTAGCAAATCAAAAGTCAAAGAAGCTCAAGTGTGTAGTTTAAGTCTTCTAGGTAAAACAATACTTAAACTTAAAATCTCTTAACTATACGATAAAGGCTAATCTCTGAAAAACTCATGCATAAAACTAAGATCATTTGCTCTAAAGCATAAGTGTTATGTTTTTAAGCAGTGTAATCGATTATACTATCCTGGTAATCGATTACAGGTTGATAAACTCATCAGACCTGTGCATTTTCCATGATGTAATCGATTACACTATACTGGTAATCGATTACAACATATTAAAAGCATTATATATGTGCATTTTTTATAATGTAATCGATTACACTACACTTGGTAATCAATTACATAAATCCGTTGAGTTTGTATTTCAAATTTTTAACTGGTGTAATCGATTACACATACCAGAACAATATACTGGTTCTGTTTTGATTGAACTGATGTAGCTCTTAACTTTTCACAAACTCATACTGGCTCATGTGCACGAATTAAACACTATAAATAGGTGTTCTATGACTTGTTTTTGTACACACAGTTCTTAATACAACTTTCATGCTCACATACTCACAAAGTTCTTTAAATTTCTCTCATTCATTCTTAAGCACAAACAAAAGCCTTTGTCCAAGTTATTTGATTTTAAATTAAAGTGATCATTCAGTTAGTGATTTAAATTCATAAAGTACCAATTACTATTAGAGAATCACTTATTCAAAAGCCTTGTAAAAACCATCTTAAGAATACAAAATAGAGTATTGTAAACATTTCACCAAGTGTAGTGAAGTGCAGTATATTGTGAAATAACGGTGTTAGCCTAGTGCCTAGTGGAATAGGTGAGTAGTCTTGGAAGAAGACGAAGAAGGTGTATCATTGGTTCTTGCAATAGTGAAAAAATCCTATTGGTAACAAGAAGGACTGGACGTAGCCTTCAAATTGAAGGTGAACCAATATAAATCTTGGTGTGATCTTCTCTTCCCTTAACTTTTTACATTTTGAATTATCTTCTAGTTCTACTCAAATATTATGTTTATTACATCCGCTCATAGAAAAACTCTCTTTAACTTGCAAAGTTTAAAAATAAAAGTAGAACAATTTATTTTAAGTCTCTACACCTAATTCACCCCCCCCCCCCCCCCCCTCTTAGGTGGCCATATATCTTAACATGCACCACAACAATGTTTGTGGTTGGGAGGCAAGGATGTTACTATGATGGTTGTACCAAGTTCACGAAAAAGGCTGATGTTAAAGATGATCCTTTCACATGCAAGTGTGGCCACTTTAATCAGAACTCTACTCCAAGGTAATTAACTCTTTTAAATGCTACATTTAGCCATTTTACTAAACTCCATTGTAATGATTTATTTTTTCATTTGTATTACAGAAACAAACTAGACATTAAGGTTAATCATGAACATAGTTGTGGAAGGTTTGTATTCTGGGATAGGCAATGTGTTGACATCATTGGCATTTCTGCCTCTAAACTTAAAAACCAAATGTTGGCAGTAAGTGAAATTATTCTCCTTATATTTAAGCTCCACATAATACATTGGGAATAAATAAATTCATATAACTTAGACACATTAACTTCAGCAATGTATTATATTATACTATATTTATGTATATAGGAAGGTGAAGATGATCCCAAGGCATTTCCTTTGGTTCTTGATGAACTTCTTGCAAGGACTATGGTCCTACGTGTAAAAGTACAGTCATCCTACAACCAATCGTCTGTGATAAAATTATCTGAGGATTCAAATTTGATCAAAAAAGTACTTGACCAAATTGGAGTGTTTGAGGTATTTTTTGATCTTCATCATTTTTATGACTTAATTAATAATTAATACTTATATGAGTAGTTGAAGTTTGATATGGTTAGTTCCTATACAATCAGGCAATAACTTCTGATGATTTAAAAGGGAAATCTGTTTGTAGTGATTTCCTCCAGTTAGAATTTGTGAGTGGAATACATAATTTTTTTTTTACAAAATATTGTTAATTTTAATGTGACTCTACTGACGGGTGTCAAAAAAATTTATATTTCATGGTTAGTCTGTGTCTATGACTGCTGATCATGATCCAGAGCAGTTTCAAGTTGTAACTCCAGCCACGAGATTGTCGGCTGAATTCGACTTGGACCTGCTACAAAGCCTCGTCTATAATTTCACTCAGTTGTCATCCTCAAAGATGACAAAACATATGAAGACATAATGACTTAGTAAATATAAAGGACAAATTATGTGTAACATTTTGACAACTACTTTTTTGTGAATTATAATGTGATGTTTTTTGGTCAAACATCACATTGTTAAGTCATCTTATTGAATTGGGGACACATTATGATGATGTTATTCATCAGTACTTCTCTTACACCCTATCTAACTCTCACTATTTTTTGGACATACCATTTGTCACAATCAAAACATACACTTGCTTCAGTTTAATTTAAAACTAATTTGCTATTCAATCCTTCATAATGAATAGATAAAAAAAATATTTTCCTAAAAATATTATTATATGCCACATCACATAAACTGTCTACATCTAAGTTTTAGTATATTAAGTTCAAATTACAAAAGTTGAATGTTATTCTTATAAATAAGCTGTAAATTTCAACTTAACAAAAATAATTTTATTCCTTATGAAACTGTAAAGAAATTAAGTAAACATACTAATTGTATATTCCCTATTTTATTTATTTCAGTTGCTTGAAGTTATTAATCATGTTAGATGGCAAATGCAAATTTTAATTACATAACATAATAAAAAATGATTTGAAATTCTATATTTTTATTTAAGGAAGAGAACAAAACACTACAAACAGATTTGAAATTCCTAAGCAGTAGAAGACTATGTCTCTTTTACTTAATCAATTTTCATCTAAAAATGCAAGTCAGAAGATATGGTGCTCTTTCACACTTGACATTGGTAGACATGAAACATAATCAGCTGTGTAAGTATAAAACTTCTTTATCTCAAAAGTAGAAGAAAATTCTGTAACTTTTTGTAACTAAAAAGTCAAATACTATTTTACAAAGATTGAAGTATATAACTAATACTAAACTATGTTTTTAGTACCACTTTACCTTTTCTGCAACTAAAAAGTGACTACAAAAACAATGATGACATAAACAAAAGTGACATTTTAGCTTTCTTTTTTTACACTCATCTCAATGCTGTCAGCATTTCATTTCAAACAAAAGTCTACATCTTCTGTGTGCAAAAAATACTTTAACCACCCAACTTCTCTATCTACGTTTTCAGAGTGCTAAGTTAAAAACCAAGATAGTGTTTTTTCTCTACATTCGTTTTCAATAACTTATTTTGGATGAATACAAACTTGGTAACATTGTTAATATTGTTTTTTCATTTCATACAAGTATTTTATTAAATTGAATATTATAAACTAAACATTGTTCTCATGAATTGTTTCAACTGTTTTCAAACAGAAGGTAAGTTCATTTTCCTTACAAATTCATCATTTTAGCTGTTTTCTATATAGTAAAGTGATTAAAAACATGTCATTCTACACACACCCACTTTCTTCTACCCTTTCATGTTCTTTTAAATTTTATTGTAACATTTTCAGTAACTTATTTACCATAGATTACATCCATAACATTATTAATATTGTTCTTCGATTGAATACATGTATTGTTATTAACTTGAGATTAGAAACTAACATTGTTCTCACATAAACGGATTAATATTCATACCTTCATCTATTATTTATATACTAAACTGATTAAAAATCTGTTATCTGATTCATCCATTTTAATGTTCTTTTGTTAGCTAATTCATACCTTTTCATACAGGTATTCTCATTTAATACTCACAAGGTTTTTCAACTGTTTTTAAATATAAGGTACGTTGAAATTAGTTACAAATTGATATATGCTTCCCTCATTTATAACTCAAAACTGATGATATTCTGGATAATGTATTTTTTATATTTTTGTTGACAAACTTGTGTTATATTTTTTCGTAATGAACAAATAGTACGTAATCGTTCATTGTTCCTTATCGATGAAGCTTCATACTCAATATGATCCACCTCTATTTGTCATTTCCGTAGGTATACAACAACACTTTCTAAATTCTAACTTCTATTTTTTCATGTTGTTTTCTTTTTTATTCATCATTATTGGTAAAATGTGTACAAACATTCTGTTTAACTTCGTTAATACTGGAATTGAAATTCATACAGGTAATGCACTAATGTTATTAACTTGAAGATTATAAGCTAACATTTTTTCACTGTTTATTTCACGAACCTGTGTTCTATTTTATTGTTTTGTAGACATGTTATGATGTTACTACATATACTATGTGCTGAAATCATATCATCAAAAGATTTATACTATATATATTACAACCTATGTGATTTTCCTCTCTTACAACCTTTGTGATGTTTTTCTTCAATACCTTTGTTTTTTTCATCTCTTTAGCTAAAAATTAAGACAGTGTGTTTGTAGCATGTTTATGTAAATATTAATTTTTGGTTTTAAATCAGACAAGGTGTTTGTAGCTTGGTTATGTAACTATTAAGTTTTTCATGAACTGTAATTAATATCATACAAAATTTATGGGACAATTTGTTAACAATTCTCTTCTCAATCAGATATGGATAATATTAATGTTAACATTTATGCTTCAATTGCACGAAAAAAAAAATAAAGTTTGCTTTACGTGACAAGGGGATAAGTTATTCAAGACCAAAAATATAACAACCTATATCAATGGGTGTTCATATGATAAATTCAACTCCTACTCAAATAGAAAGAACACCTATTTCTCAAATCTCTTTAAATTGTATCAATCAAAGAGATACATTATATACTTTGCCAAACAGTAATGGAGCATCAAGTTCTACTTCTCATACTCAACCAAGTACCGTACATCAGACTACAAGGAAAAAGATATTTATCAATCAAACATCATTGGGCATAAACCTGATGAATAGATATCATACCCTCTGCGAAGATGAAATTAACACAAATATTGAAAAAGATAAAGAAAATTTATTACCTATTTTCGAAAGTCAAACTTTTACTGACAATCTTCCCAATGACAACAATGAAGATGATGATGACGATGATTATTCCATGAAAGGTATTTAATTACACTTTTAATATACAAATGATAATGTGAATTACCAAAATAATATTCGTCTATACAACATGATGTTTGCATTCACGTCATTAGGAGCCAAGATTGATAGATCTGTCAACAATGGTAGAGGTCCACCAACAATCAGGATACAAGGACAACCATGTCACCGTATTGGTAGCATGTTGCCTATGCCAGGACAATTTCCAAAGTTTGCCCAGCTATATATTTATGATACAGAACATGAAATTCAAAATAGGATGAATGGAATAAGGTAAGTAAATATGTCATACTTTTCTTTTTATTCCTTATTTTCAATGCACTCCCACTAATAATTTATTTCTTGCTAATTCATTATTCCAGGGATAACAATGTTGATTTACAAGTGGTTATGAAATTGTCAAAGATGTTGAATGACAACAATGTGCATGCAAAATCTTTCAGAATGGCAAGTGAAAGATTAAGACATGGTGGGGTTACAAACCTCAAGTTAAAACTAATTGCTGAAAGAAATTCAGATGGAAGAATAAATAACTTACCCACACTTTTTGAAGTTGTTGCTTTAATTGTTGGAGACATTGACTCAACTTCACAAAGAGATATAATTATGGAAAAAGAAATCGTGTAACGGTAAGAGAATGGATGTCATTTAGATTGCAAAGTAGAAAAAATGAGGCGCCAACTTTGTTGTCTTCAAGAAGACTATTCCATCAGTTTTTGGTTGATGCTTATACAATGGTAGAATCTGAAAGATTGTCCTTTATCAAGCGAAACCAAAAAAAGCTGAGGGTGGATAAATACAAAAATCTAAATGAAACTCAAGGAAGTGATCAAAGTCAAGGATCTAATCGAGGAAAAAGAGTCATATTACCTTCAACTTTTTCTAGTGGTCGAAGATACATGGATCAACTATATTTTTATGGGATGTCCATTTTGTAGTTCATTAGGATTTCCTGATTTGTTTTTGACAATGACATGCAATCCTAATTGGCCAGAAATTGTTAGAATTCTTAACTCGATGGGTTTGAAGCCACACGATCGCCCATATATTATCTCAAGGGTTTTCAAAATGAAGTTTGAAGAATTACTACATGATTTGAAGAAAATACATGTTTTAGGTAAAGTACTTGCATGTAAGTATAAATTTCATAACCACTTCATTTATTAATATTATAATTGCATATTTTTAAGTTAAGTAATTTGACATAGTAATTGTTGTTTGTTAATGTTATTTTTCAGATATGTACACAATTGAATTTCAAAAAAGAGGGCTACCACATGTTCACTTGCTTATATTTTTGCATTCGTCTTATAAATACCCAACTCCTGATGACATTGACAGAATTATTTGTGCATAAATTCCAAATAAGTCTGATAATCCTAAATTGTATAACTTGGTCAAATCACATATGATTCATGGTCCATGTGGTTCTTATAATAGGTCTTCTCCATGCATGAAAGATGGTAAATGCTCTCGATATTTCCCAAAGAAATTCTCCCAAACTACAGTTGTTGATGAAGATGGATATCCGTTTTATAGAATAAGAGATAATGAAAACGTTGTTGACAAAAATGGTATTTCTCTTGACAATCGTTATGTTGTGCCTTATAATCCAAGTTTATTAACGAAATATCAAGCGCACATTAATATGAAGTGGTGCAACCAAAGTACTTCTATTAAATACTTATTCAAGTATATCAACAAATGGTATGATAGAATCACTGCTGTTATTGAATCAACAGAAAATGGTGGGTCTCTAAATGAAAGAAACATTGATGAATTAAAACAGTATCTTGATGGTAGATATATTTCACCCTCGAAAGCAAGTTGGAGGATTTTTGGATTTCCAATTCATGGAAGACAACCAGCAGTTGAAATATTGTATTTTCACCTTCCAGGAGAACATCCTGTGTACTTCAATGATAATGACGAAATTGACAACATACTTTCAAGACCTACGGTCTCATAATCCATGTTTACATCATGGATGGAATCTAATAAACAATATCCAGAAGGTCGAAATTTATGTTATGGTCAATATGTCTCAAAATTTATTTATGTCAAAAGGAATAGGACTTGGAAACCAAGAAAATTAGGATATACAATTGGTAGATTAATATGGGTTTCTCCATGTACTGGTGAGCTCTATTATCTTAGGCTGATGTTAACCGTGGTCAAGAGTGCAACATGTTATGAAGATATTAGAACTGTTTCAGACATTCAATATTCTACATTTAGATATGCATATTTCGCAATGGGCATACTTCAAGGTGATAGGGAATACATTGAAGCATTGAAAGAAGCCTATGATTGGGGTTCTGGATTATACCTAAGAAAATTATTTTTTACAATGCTTTTATCAACCTCTATGAATAAACCAGATCATGTATGAGAAGAAACTTGGAAATGGTTATGTGACAGAATACTTTACAATCAAAGAAACATAGCTAATAATCAAGGTACTTAATTATTACGTTTAAAATTTTAAATTCATATTTATTATTTGTAAATATATTTAATTATATAGAACTTTGTATATGGTTTATAGGGTTGGTGCTTAGTGACGAGGAATTGTAAAATCTAACTTTGTTGGAAATTGAAAAACTACTTCAGCGAAATCGAAGAAGTTTGAGAGACTATCCCCCAATGCCATACCCAAAGGGATATATCACAAGTCAATTGGGCAAAAAACTGATATATGATGAACTTAATTATGATACAACTGAATTAAAGGACAATTTCAATCTTCTTTTCCAATCTCTTACAGGTATATCTATGTATTAAGCTATTATTTTTTCTGATTTTTTGTAGCGTTAAGTTTATTGTTTACATATTAATATATGATATTTCAGACGAGCAATGTAAAATATTCAAAATTGTTATGGAAGCTGTAAATCAAGAACAATGACGCATGTTTTTCATATATGGTTATGGAGGAACTGGTAAAACCCATATGAGGAGAACTCTAACATATGCATTAAGATCTCCAAAAAAAATTGTACTAACAGTTGCTTCAAGTGGTATAGCTTCGTTATTGTTACCAAGAGGTAGAACAGCACACTCTAAATTCAAAATTCAGTACCAAGTCTTGAGAACTCTATTTGCAACATACATCAAGGTTCCGAACTTGCTGGGTTACTAAAACAAACAAAATTAATTATATGAGATGAAGCTCCCATGTCACATAAGTTTTGCTTTGAGACACTTGATAAAATTCTAGGAGATATAATGGGTACAACAACAAATGACTCAATTATATTTGGAGGAAAGGTTGTAATTTTTGGTGGTGATTTTAGACAAATTTTGCCAGTAATTCCAAGAGGGTGTCGTTCAGATATTGTGCATGCAACAATTAATTCATCATATCTTTGGCATCATTGTACAATTTTGAATCTTACTAAGAATATGCGTTTGCAAAATGATGACAACACAACAGAAATAAGGGAATTCTTAGAATGGATACTAAAGGTTGGGGATGGAAAATTATCAGAGCCTAATGATGGTTGCGTTGAAGTTAATATTCCGGAGGAACTTTTGATTCTTCATTTTGATAACCCAATTGAAGCAATAGTGTCTAGCACTTATCCAGACTTACATCTTCACTACAATGATGAACAATTTCTTCAATGTAGGGCAATACTAGCATCAACAATTGATATTGTATATCAAATCAATGAATATGTGCTAAGCATAATTCCAGGTAAATTTTCTTTATTTCTCTGAAAATTTTCCATGATTCTCTGTAATATATTTATAGATTATACTAATAAATTTTCTAATGTTTAACTATAGGGGAGGAAAAGGAATACCTAAGTTCAAATTCAGTTGATATGTCTGATGTTAGTGATATTGAAGCAGTCAACATATTAACTCTAGAATTTCTGAACACACTTTCAACATCTGATATCCCTAATCATAAAATCAAGTTGAAGGTTGGAACACCAATTATGTTATTGAGGAATTTAGATCAGCCAAAAAGATTATGCAATGGTACAAGATTGGTAGTGACTAAAATGGCAAACCATGTACTTGAAGCAAAGATCATGTCAGGTAAGAATGTTGGACATATCATATATATTCCTAGGATGTCAATGTCTCCCTCCCAAACTCAATTTCCTTTCAAGCTTATCAGAAGACAATTCCGTATAATTATTTCATATGCTATGACAATCAATAAATCTTATGGCCAATCACTAGAGAGTGTGGGGTTATATCTACCAAAACCAATATTCAGTCATGGTCAATTATATGTCGCTATTTCAAGAGTTAAAAGCAAGAAAGGATTGAAGATTTTGATTGATGATAAGGATGGTAGCCCACTAAAGTCAACAACTAATGTGGTTTATAAAGAAGTTTTCAAAAAATTTTAACAAATATTCATCAAATTATTTTTAATTATGTTATTTAAATTCTATTTCTAATCATCATCTTATTTCATACAATAAGTTTTACACTATCTCAATCCCCAACAACGTTTATGAATAAAAAATGTTCAGAAATTTGTTTTGTTATCAGGTATTCATCAAATTATGTTTAATATTGTTAGAAGTAATTTTTAATATTCACAAATTATCGTGTTATTCTTTAATAAAATTTATGTAATACGCATTACTACTCGTACGAATGCACGGGCAATCTACTAGTACATGATGAAAAGAATATTTGTAATAGATGAGAGTTTGAATGTGCTTCAAATTATTCTATCATATTTTATTATTTTTTGTTTTAATGCTAAGCATATTTAAAGATGACACATTTAATGTAGCTATCACTATAGCGATGTTATTTTTTGTTTTAATGTTAAGGCTATTTAAAGATGACATATTACTATAGCAGTTAAAGTTTTGCTAGAACTTCTTTTTGAAATGAATATCTATTGACACTTGTCTTCTCTTCAGTTGATTTTTCACCTGTAATTTTGCAATACCATTAATGCTTCATATTCATTTTGAATTAAGCATTTAATACTTCATGGCTTTGGAGTTTTTTTCATGGAAGAGAGATAGTTTAGTAGGACAAAGATCATCTGTCCCATAATTTTCATGTCTCCTTGTCTCTTGCCAATCAAACTTCACAAAATAATATTAAAATATTAATTTATAATTTTTTATTTTCCTTTTTAATTGAATGAAGCCTTCTGATTGACTTGGTACACAAAGTGAGACATGAATAAGTACATGTGATCCCATCCGTCTAAAAAAGTAACAAGCAAAATGCTTCTTTTGTTATTGCAATGAGAACTTTCCTTTTATAGCAATAAATTGTTTTTTGCTTTCTACAAAAGCAGATGGACAAAATTGGCTTTGTAAATTGGATAATTCATATATGTTTTTTTATTCAAACAAGTGTTCAGAGATGTTGATGAGACTTTTACTCCTTCTTGATTCAACAAGGTAGGTTCTTCATTCTTCTTTCATTGATGATTTAAATTCTTTATTCTAAAATTTGGATACTTCACATCATATATGCATATTCTTCAAAGAATATTATAGTTTAGTGATATGATGAATCTTAAGATACATCTTGAATGTAGACAGGTATTGAATACAAACATGTCTTCTAGACGATTCTGGAAATGAACTTTTGATATTGTCTTACGGTTTTAAGATCAATGAGAAGACAATATTTCATCAATTTGTATATGTTGTAGTACTTGTCTAATTTTATGCACAATTAAGGTAAATAAATTTGAACGTTGAGATGATTGAATATAATCTTTTTCTATTTATTTAGAATCATCATAACTTATAGGATTAAAATTTATAATACATTCCAAATATCAGAAGTCCTCACATCATCCTCCTTTTGATAATGACAAATAACCGATATGATTTTATTGAGATCAAAGAATAATTCAGATAAATTGAAAAGAGCTTAAAGTCTCCCATTCAGATTATGCATTAGTTTCATATTATTGGGACATTAGTGAAATGTCACACAATTTATATATCATAAAATATTCTGAACAAGTGTGTCTCGGGTATCCACTTCTTCATGTCATGTGTCCCGAGTATCCACTTCCAGGTACCAAAACTTGTGTTTATTTTGTTTTATTGAGGATGTGTGCAATAAGAATATCAATGATTGTGGTACCCATATTTTTGGGTCATTTCTTGTTAGTTGGAGAAGTGTGTGAATACTTGTGCTTTTTTAATACACTTGGACATAACATGTGTGGTTTTTTTCACATAAGTTACATACAAGTTTAACAAAAGAACATTTAGAAGTGTGTTTAAAAAATGGAAATTTGGAACCAAGTCTAACATAATGTCTTTTAAAGACATATCTAATATATGTAGACTTAGTATGCTTAACAAACACATTATGGCTAGAATAACCAAAGTCTTCTATTAAAGATATTTTAGAGTTTTTTTTGTAGAAGATGATTAAGTGGTTAGGTAGTTAGAAGTTGAAGATAGTTTGTTAACTTTGCATCGTCCACTTTTGCTTGGATCACAAACCATTTCATTTTGTATAAATAAGTCATATTGGCTTTTCATTTTCAATCAATGAGAATGAGTTAATTTTCCACATTCTCTTCTTGCTCTATGGTTTCCAATATGGTATCAAAGCGTAATTATTTCTTTCAATTGCTTCCGCTTATGGCTCCATCAATTCAAGATCCAACAAAGAATCATTACTGTGATTCATGGCTACATCATGCAAAGAAGTGTGAGGCATCTGGATTCTGCCAGTGTGTTCTATATGTAGACTTATGGAAGTTTTCAGGTTGCAGTGGTATTATAATGTGGCACTTCTTGGTTTCAATCAATGTCAAGTTACTCTTCTTGGTGTTGCTAATGATATTGGTGTGGGTGCTAGTTGTTTTCATCTTTCTTTCATCTTTCTTGATCAAATCTTGTTCTTTCTTCATCAACCTTTCTTTTCTTTGGCATATTCATTCTGCAACCCCTCATTATTTTACATACCAGCAAGCACATGTCCAACATCAATATCAACAACTTTTCAAAAGTTTTGGACAAGGCAAATATAAGAAAATGAGCTATAAATATGAAACTGCCACTTTCTTGCAAGAGGATTTATGAGGCACAGAATCTAGAGGTAGCTGATGCTATAGCAATGCGATGGGGCTGTCAAGTAGTGATAGAAAGAGGCTAAAGCAAAGTTCAGATTGAAACAGACACTTCTCATGCACAGTGCACCACCCAGCTTATTTGCACATATCATCGAAGATGAGTAAAACATGGCAAGATTTGTAATTCCAAATACATTACCCTCATTTCTCTTCATCAATTACCATTTTTCACCCTCTATCAACACCAACAAGAATACTATACACATTCTTTCCTTATATTTCATCAATTACCCCAATTATTTCATTTCTCCATACTCTATTTTCTTTACATCTCTCTCATTAAGCAGACAACATCATTATAGTGTGTATTCCTTTTATCATTGAAACAACATATTAGGATCAAGAATAAGATCCATTTTTCTATTTGATCCATTATGGTTGGTTTGGTTAGTTAAGCTTCTGTCCAAGTAGATGATTAAGCTTTGGATGAAGCATGGTTAAGCATGGTTGTTGCTTCACATTCATATTTCAAGACTAGGAGATGAAGATTCACTCACTAGCAAGAGGAGGTATTATAGTATATCATCGTGTTCAACACAATCATTTCAAGCTTGGAATGCTTCATACATTCCAGCTTGCGGGGGCATGTTAAAATAGTTGTGTATTCTGCTTTTGTATATAATCGATTAACTATTGTTAATCGATTAACTCTTAATTGGTAGTTGCGTTTCGTTGATTAGTTGTTTGTTAAGCAATATAATATATAAAGGGCATACCCCTTACTTTGTAATTGATTCATTCATTTTTCTTCAATGCATTCAATAATGAGATGTTCATTCATTTCAGTGGAGTCTTGATTCTCCATTCTTCCTTTAGCTTTCTTTCTCATTCATGCATGTCTTTTCTTATATTTCTTGTTCATCAAGAAAGCTTCTATGCATGATTCCTACCATTTTAATACCTTCACTTGCTTTATGATTTTCAATACCTTCTTTGCTCTGATAACATTTTTGAGGACGTAAGAGTATACTCAAACATTCTCTCCCATTTACAAACGTAGACAAGTTTGAGTTTAGTTTCTCAACTGCTTGTTGTAGTGTGATTACTTTTAGAGAAGGTACGTAGAATATCCTTAGGCAACTTAATTTCATACATAGGTTTGTTGTTTCTTGTCCAGGAATTGGACATTCTTCGGATTTATGAATAAATTCAACTAAGAGTTTTTCATATGCTCCTCAATCTTGTATATGTTAAGAAGATATTTCAACTCATTGGTTATGGTTTAAAATCTTCTATACATTCATCTAATGTTTTCTCCATCTTATATCTTCAATGCCTCGTACTTTTTGAATTGATGTCAAGTAACTAAAATCAGCCAAGCCCAGATCAGGAGACTTGCGTCCAGCACAGAAGTCGAGCTCAGTGCATCCATGCTAAGCACATAAGTTATGCCCAACACAGCTTAGCTAGCTAAAAGGTAGAGATCAAAAGAAGAGTTGTCACTCAGCGCAACTTTCCTATGCCCAGCGAAACATTAAAAAATTAGAATGTTAAAAGGGAATTGAAAATCACTTTGAAGGGATCCGAAATCATCACCTTGTACTGTTTAGATTATAAATAGGATGTCTTCAATTTATTTTAGCTTCTAGGTTAGTTTAGGCTAGAAACAAGATGTAATCACGAGAGGGAAGATCAGGGGGAGTTGATGTATGCTTATTGAGGAGGTAATCCCTTCTCCCTTGGGTTGTGTTTTCTTTCTTTTTATCTTTGCTATAGTTTTTGTGAAATTTTTTAGCTAAGTTTCTCCCTTATTGGGATTGAATGTAATATTCACTTAATGTATAACACTTGTATTCAAATTTATGCTTAATTGTTATGTGTGGATTTTTATAAATTGCATATTTTACTTAACGCTACTTTGGAGATTGACAGCCTCCTTTGTATGATTTTTGGATAAATGAACTCATGAAGGAATTCTAGTTCTAAGAGCCTAAAATTAAAAACTCATCTTATTGGTGTAACTCTAGACATAGATTTGTGCTAATTTGTCACTTTATGCATGTCGTTGTTTTGGTTGCTAAACATAGAGCTAATTCAATAACTAAATAACTCTCAAACTTGTTAACATATGTTGCTAGAGATAGAGGTGTGTTAAATGTTCATATATCTTCATCGTGTTATTGTAGTTGTTAGATATAAAGTTATTTAATACCCTACTAATATAACCAAGACATTGGAGATAAGTACATTCAAAGTGTTGCATTAAAACTCAACTTCACAAGCATATACTATTAGACATAGATGTGTATTTTATTAGTCATAAATCTTCATCTTATGTGGAAAGTTATTAGATATAAAGCTTTATTTCATGAGTTACTAAATTGCTAAATGAATTTGTATGTAACAATCATTGCTAAATGAATTTGTGTTGTTGAATCTAGTGTCTATGGATGGTGAGTATTAAAGTTCAATCCCACATCTTAATTCCGTCATTTTATCTAACAATTTAATTCATTATCAGTTAATCAAACCTTTTAAAAACAACTTAGAATAACAATATTTCATTGAAATGCTAATACTCGGTCCTTGTGAATTCGGCAACTCTTTTATACTTATTTGTGACACCCGATTTTATAGACCAATTTTTTGGTTAGCATTTATATTCATATAATTATATCGTATGCATGTTAGTTTCAATATCTAGAACTTCATACTTTTCACATACATGCCCCAAAAAAACTGCATGACTAACTAGGACCATATGGGATAAGAAAAATAAGGGAAAATAAATAAGAATATTCAATTCATGTAAGTTTTTACAAATCATAGCAATGTTCACCTTTAACATAAGGTTCATTTTCTTTCTTCAGACTAAAACAAGGTTAATGTCACATCAATTAAACACAGTTTAAAAAAATCCTAAGCATATCAATCCCAACATATCCAAACCTACATGAACATTGCAATGAAACTGTAAGAGCAACATATGCATTCTGAAAACCATAAGTTATACCCCCAGTATAAGTAACTGCCTGTATCTTTGTACTTCCCCCTCCAATGTAGCAAACCCAGTGCCAATACTATAGATGCGTGAACCGGTTCATCCAGCTCGAGTTTTATCCAGCCAATCAATGCTCTTCTGTGGCCTCTCAAACTGAACATCGACGCTTCTCCTGGATTTATCTTGGTACTCAATGGTTCTCGATTTATCGTACTCTATACTTCTTCGTGACCGCTCCATTTGGTCAAAATGGGCTCTTAATTTCTCTAATTTTTCAGGATTGGGGACTTTGTTTTCATGAATTTTCAGTTTTTCTGTCCTATCAGTACTCTTCCTTGGTTTGTCCCTCTGATCAGTACTCTTCCTTGGTTTGTCCCTCTGATCAGTACTCTTCCTCGGTTTGTCCCTCTGGTCAGTACTCTTCCTCGGAGTTTCAAAACAATCAATACTCCCTCTGGATTGCTCTGTGCTTCTCCTAAAACTTAGTCTTTGTGATGGTGACTTCTCTACAGTTGATATGAATTTTCTGAGATGCCGAAGGTATTCCGGGTAAAGTTCTAAATTACAGTGATTTCCTCCTTTGAGCCATAAAGGTTCGTATTTCTGTTCACAAAGTTCCCACAACTGCTTGCCATGAGAGCAATCAACAACCTCATCAGCTGTTCCCTGAAGAAAGTATGGGAACCATGCCAAATTAGTAAGGCTATATAAAATACATCATGCCCGAAAAAAGAAATATAGAAAAGCAATATATCCTAAGTTATAATATTTTACACAAAAACAATTGCAAAAGTTTATATCAGCAACAAAGGCTGTTTTCTCTGCTACTATGATGTTGTGAAGTTTGCCACAATGAATAGACTCCAACGTCTTGTTTTAACTAGCTCGTGCTATGAAAACTAGTGTATTCCATTTATATTGTTATCATGATTTTCATTACAAGTGTAAGCAGGTTGTTTGTATTAAAGAGATTCTACCTGTCACAGTTATTGTTGATGTGTACCAGTTATAGCAACCACAGAAATTAAGAAAACATGATAATTGTTAATGGAAAATGCAACAAAATAAACATGGAATACTTACATGAATTACTAGCACTGGACATTTCACCAAGGGAATTTTATCAATGTTCTGCACAACAATAACACGGAACTAAGTTAAGGTACATTGTAGCAAGTAAACATAGTTCCCAAATGAAAGGACATTAAGCATGTAGGACAATGAAGAATTTGACCTTATAAATGTCAAACCAGTATGTCCGTTTCACAGCATACATGACTCTCAACCCTGATAATATAGGACTGTGGAGAACAACGGCCCTTAGTCGGGGTAAACGGGAAGCAAGATCTACAGCAGGGCCACTTCCAACAGATTGACCATAAAGGATTATGTCTTCCTGCTTAGTGCAATAGTTCTCTTCAAGATACTTATATGCAGCTTCAATATCAGCATAAGTATTATGCTCACTGGGCTGTGAAAAATGTACAGATATGTTTTTCATGACCCTTCTGCGTGCGGAGATAAAAAGAATCAAATAAACCAGAAAGAAGTGTAACTACCTTCCCTGACGACTGTCCATAGCCAGAATAATCATATCTGCGCATATCAAAACAAGGTGCTTCAAAACATTAGAAACAATAGCATCTGACTTAGAAATATGTTCTTTTACAAACACGGCAATACAAGCAAGCATAATATTTTAAGTTCCCTTTACCAATTTATGCAAGGGAGTCCTTTTTATTAGGGGATGGTGGTTAGTTGATGAGAAATTAAAAAAAGTACAGTCTTGAAACCGTTAGGGGGAAATGTGAACATAATATATTTGCCTCAGAACACTAAATGTTTTGAATGTGCATCATTAGTATAACAAGGCAACTCCAGCATAAATTTCATTTGTTATCAGATCATGCATTTGAGGTGTTACTGTAAGCCCTGAATTGGATGTAAGCAACAAAACTGTATAGAATTGAAATCAAGTTCTTGATGGGACATGGCCAAAGTTTAGAAGCTAACAATTCAACCAGAGAAACTAATTTCTGTGTAACTTTTACGTTATAACAACAGAAATATCAGCTAATGAAATGATTCAGCTGAAAAACATAAGCTTTTGTCACACACCGTAGACCACAAAACCGCACTTCCTGCAGTACATAAAACCTGCTGTTGAGCTTAACTGGTGTCACATATCAATTTCTGGAAAAACCTAAATGTCTTGTTAACAACTTCATATTCTTAAGCTTTCATCTTATCTATGTGCTTGACTCATGTTTTCCAAAATTCTTTAGAAGGAAAAAACCTATCTGAGAAAGAAAGGAAATTGAAACTTATAAGGTAGATAACTGTTACATATCCCATTTATCCTTGGAGTTAATTTGTCAGATAGGTACCTATACTCCAATTTTCTTTCCATTCATAAACAAATCTCCAACTTGGGTAATAATAAACTAAGTATGTTGAAAATGATGGAATACTATTATACTGGTAAACTACACTCACCTTAAAATCACTATCTTTTAATGGTGCAAGAACCACAGAAAACATATGAATCAGAATTGACATCATAAATTTAGAATGCAGTTAATACAAGTCTATAGAGAAACCAGAACCATAAAATTACACATTGCTCCTAACCCTCTTGGTGGAAAAAATTGACCACATCTTTGACTGATCAAAATCCTAATGAATCAACCAATTATGTAACTCAAAAAACCCATCAACATCAGAATCTGGTAAATCCAAGAAAATCAGTACAACCAAGCTTCCTAAGAACTGAATCAACACTAACCCAAAGGCACACACATACAAAATGCCAAAAAAAATCAACTAAACAATTCAAGTGAAAAATAACACATTAGTGACACCAGATTCATCTTCAAAATCCCAAAGGGTATGCAAATTATAAACTACTTCACCAAATTCCCAAACAAAAATAGAAAAGTTGATTTTTTTCATAACAAAAGGGGAAAGGTTGAAAATTGAAGTAGCATACCCCATGAGATTAACACGCAAGTGGATGCTCAATTCAACGAAAAGCTCATACATCTGACCAATATCAGCAGCATTTCCATGAGAATAAAGGATGGTAGTTTTGGCCATAGGGTGTCTAACATAAATAGCGACGATTTCATTTCCGCGACGATTTGGGAACTTAAGAACTTCAACATTTTCACGATGTGGAAATGGGTTTAAGAGAAAGAGAGATGTTGCTTGTTCTTTCACAAGCTTGTAAGATGGTGGGTTGGGTGGAAAAAATGCAAGTTTTGCAGCCATTGATGAAGTAACTCCACCCATTACAACAAGATTTGTTGTTGTTGTTGTTGTTCACTGAGACAAACACAAAAAGCTACTTCACATTCCTTATTCTTTTGTTTTGGGTGTAAGTGTTGTTTGTTTCTTTTCTTCTTCACTTTTTTTTGAGATTGGTGATTATGTTCTTTGCTATTGAAGATGTGTGAATTGAAAATGATTGAGAGGGTGTTGTTTTATTTATTTCCTAATTTTAACGATCATACAAAAAAAGATTTAATTTTAATGACATTTTCTTATAAAATATTTGTATATTCATTCATATTGTGATTTCTTACCTTAATTAAAGGTTTCTATTCTAGTTTCTGGAATGTACTTGCATTAAATATTTTGTAACTCAAAATAATCTTTCCTCAACTTAAAGCATATTGGAAAATAAATAACTAAATTGAAGTCAACAAGATTTAAAAGACCTTTCTAAAAGGAAAAAAAGAACTGACATCAACTTCTTATATCAAAAATAATATTTTATAAAATATAAACTACTTTAATTTATGATCAATAATTACATATAATCTAAATTATTATTTAAAATTTAAGAAAATTTTAACATTAAAGATATATAGTTATATAATTTCAAATTTCATATATTTTAAAACACATATTATTTAATCTTGATGTACATAAATGAACGTACTAAAAAATTTTGGATTTTGACAAAATTATATATATATATATATATATATACTAATATAAAGGAAAACACAAAATAACTATTAATGATAGTGTAATTTGTTGTTTCTTATATTGTCCTTACTAATCTATATTTTCTACCAAAAAAATCATATAACATATTTCCTCATTTTATGTTTCATGTTTGTTTATGTAACTTTTACAATTTTTTCATTTGAACATGACAGTTTTCTACATGGATCAATGCAATATTTGAACACGACATTTTATCATTTTCATTTTTTAGCATGCAAAATTACAAATCATGTTTTGTTGATTTTATTATAGTTATGAAAAATGTAATAAAAATATACAAATCAATTACAATTCACTCAATAGAAAAGCGGGTTGACAAGCATATGAGTGATTGTCAAGTATATATAATAGCAAATATTAATCCAAGAATTTGAGTAAATTTACTTTATATAAATAATTATTAATGATATAATAGTTGACATAATTTAACTATATATATATATATATATATATAAATAAAGTATCACCATGGTGTAATTTAATTTCCTATTTTTCCTTTACATTTTTTTAATTTTTACAAACAAATCATATAATCCTAGGTAACTACCATTAGTACATTAGCTACATATCTCACCTTAAATTGAACATTATAATAAATACAATTTTTTAACATAAATTACTCTTAATACAAAAATATTCTAATTGTATAAAATAAAATATATAAAAATTGAATACATAATATAATAAAATAAGAATGCGGGTCAACAGACACTTCATATCTATCGACACGCTAGTATATATAAAGAGATAATATTATTTTTGTTGACTAATTTAAAAATGGACTCATATATATTATAACAATATTTATTTTAACTAACTTTTGTAGGTTCGTTTATGCTTTTCTAAAAAACAATAGTGTTATAAAAAATTTCATACTAGTTAGTTCAACCAATAAATTGGTCTCAATAATGATATGATATAACAATTACATTTGTTATACAATTATATATGCTAAAATTGGCCGAAATATGTTAAAACATACCAATTTTTTATTTAAAATTAATTTTTAATAAAAATAAAAAATATATTATTTTTATTAATTTTTTAATATTAATGTTAACATATTATATATGTATATTTAATATCACCAATATACATTTAACTAATGAACCAAATGTTAAACCATTATATTAATACTTTGACCAGTTTGATAAGTGATACATTATTAATAACATTAGTTTGATTGGATAAACATGATGGATCATGAGTTTCTTATTATTATTTTTCAATGTATTTATTAGTTGGCTCTTGCTCACATCCACGTGTTCTCTTCTTGGCCTGAAGTTTCCTCTCCTCACCTCGTGATCTGTTTTTATTATTGTTTGCAGCAAAGTCCCTCAACTCTTCTTTATTTTAATGTTATGTTATTCCTGATTAAATGGTCATTTTTTCCAATAAAGGAATGAATTAATTATATATTTTGTTAATCTTTAACAATTTAAAACAATTAAGTATATTTCAAGTTCTCACATGTATTAACTATATGTTAAATTACTTTTATTTAGTATTCTCTCTTTTAAGCAACAAAAGGTATTTAATAATATTAAATAAATTATTAACATAATCTATCATTTCTTATGAAAATAATATTAACACTGACTATTTTCGTTCCATGGGTAACGAATGAGTGATCAAAATAAAAGTAAAAAATTAATAATTGTTTATGGCAGACACGCTAATAATTTTTATTTAGTTTAAAAAGAAAATCCATTGACTTCTCAACATCTAACTCTATATATTTTTTTATAATGAAGAGTATCATTTACATTACAAGTAATAAATAATTATTTTTAAAATGTGTGATTGTCCTCCAAACCAGTATCGTTTTTAGGAATTGAAATTTTAATATTTTAATCTATTTGAGATCTAGTAAAGTATCACATCATTAGATTATCTATTATATATTTTAATTTTGTATTTATTAATTTTTATTTGCTTCTACTAGCAAAACATGATACTACTGATGAAACTAATATTATCTATGACATTTCTGGGTATAGCCAAAATAAATAAATAAAAGGGAAATTGTATTTCATGAGATGGTGATTAATTATTTATTTGAGTGGAGACCAGAGAAGCATGGAAATGAGTGAAGAAGGAAAAGGGTGTGAAGTTGGAGTAAAAATAACGTAAAAGTTGAGTGAGTATCAATTAGTTAAATGATAACTACAGCGTGTCCCATGTTGTTTTCAAACACAGGCATGCTTCCCTAGGAAACTAATGATACACATCTATTTTCCAAAAAAAAAAAAAAAAACTTGTTGTCTGATATGTCATTATTTATGATTCGTTGAAATAAATATATTTAAATTAAAATTTTAATAATTAAGTATTTATCTGATCAATTGTGATATAAAATGGCACACTTTTTAGGATAAAGGATGTACTCCTGGAACTTATAACCATGAGTTCCCTCATATGCAAGGAAAAATCCCTTTCGGCATTTGTATTATTGTGAACATGGGGGACTCACATTTATATGGAATGTCTTATTTTGATGCAGAGAGGGGTGTTGTTATTATACTCATTAAACAATTTATTCATTATCATAGAACTTTCTCTATTTATATTTTAATGAGATTAAGAATCAGTGTTGGGGAATGTTTGAACAAAGAGCCTCGTTTAGGGTAATTAAGGCCCATCAACGGCTCCAATTGTCTTCAGTCTCAGTATCCGAAGCCATAATATTCGGACTCTTGTAGGACCCATGTTGCTGGATCGGACACAATATTGCCTGCTACATTATTCAATGCTTCGGCTCACAATTTTGTATTATCAATGGTATTATCTCACTATTTTTGTAAGAAATTAATTATTTTTTGGTGTATGACTATCTATCCTAATAAATATTATTATAAGGAATCGAATATTTGATTTTTCGGTCATTCTCGAGATTTAACGAATTCTTATACTACTAGGCTGACACATTTTTAATGAAAATTTGAATTTTTCCTTAGGAAACAATTAGGGTTCAATTTTTTATTTATATTTTTTAATGTGTAGAAATTTAGTTTATTACAAATGATTAAGATTATTGATTATACCCGTAAATCGTAACAAACCTGTTTTAAAAGTTAATAAGGAAATAAGGATCTACTTTGTATTTCAATTATTTTAACCCAAAAAACAATTTAAGGATATGAGTATCTGTACTATGTTTGCTTGAAATGAGTATGGGAGAAAATGAAAATTGATTGACTTTATGATTTGCTCTTGTTTGTTCATGGAGATTAAAGAAAGAGAAGAGGGAAAACTATTAAGGCCTCCCCAATAAAGTTTTTCTACTTTTTCTACTTTATTGGGAAGAAAATATGAAATATGTTTTTTTACTTACTCTTGGTCTTGGAGTAAGTGGAAAAGACCTATTTCACATTTTAGTCATCCAATCTTAAAAAATTCAATGGTTTAGATGTAATCATCAATTCAAACCATTGGATTTCCAAAAAAATAAATGATCATGATATGAAATATGTTTTTTTCACTTACTCTTGAAGTAAATGAATCTCTCCCCTAAATATATAGGATAAAACTAACAATTTATATGCAGAGAGCTGCTTGTTTATTTATTAATATAAGGTTTTTTGGGTCAAAATTATGTCTTATTTGTACTAAAATCTTACTAAGAAATCTTATTGAATAGTAGGCATTTAAATAGAGTATAATAGGTGTTGGCCATAAAAAGTTAGGCTTATAAATTTTGATTGATACAAATAGATTTATACTATTGTGGAACATAACCCCGTTCCCGGTAGAAATAGACGTTCATGCTCCTGAAACATTGGAAAACGCAAAATTATAATGGCAATCACACTTGGGCTATTGTAGTATCCACGATCGTGTACTAGAGGCACGATGTGACACATAACCAAGTGAGAGAGATATTTGATGATTTGGGATACATGACTAGATCGTGTATGGATTTACAAAAAAAAATGACTATAAGTTGTAGGCTTGAGTTGGTGTAATTAAGTTTGGTGTTTGGTTTGAGCTCCCTTCTTATGTGGAGAAAAACTCAATTGGTTAAAGCCCATTTTTCTCACTTAATCTAGTGGAGAGGGGTCGGATGGGGAAGTGTGTGAAATTATATTAGGCCAAAAGAGGCAATAGAAAAGTGAGATAAGAGAAGATAACTCAGCCTGTAGGCTGCTACTTAATTGTTCTCGTTTTCAAGCTCGTTGCTCTGTTGTACGCCTTATTGTTGAGCACGATTTGTGCTATAATTTTTAGACACTCTTCCTATTTTGATCATAGTGAAGCTTGATTGACTGGTTTGTGCCCATGGTTTTTACTTCTCGCATTGGGAAGGTTTTCCACGTTAAAATTTTGACGTCTCTTGTATAATCTTAGCTGTTGTTATTGTTTTGTTATTGCTCCTCATAGATTCTAGCATGTTTGGGAATTTATTATCTGCTGGATATACTCTGTTAAAGTTTTCATTATTATTGTGTTGAATTTCCAATGAGTTGAGTATAACATTGTAAATGTGTTATGTAAACTCTAATGATATTGATAAGACCTCAATTGTCTGAAACATATTTAGAATGTTTCTTCCCTAAGTTTCAAATAAACTAAGTATGATTATATTAAATTATTTGAACGCTCTAATCTATCTATTCTATTTTAAGTATGCACAAAATCAGTAAATAGGTTATACATATGTAATATAGAATAGTGATAAATCATCAAAGAATATAGGAGTCACATAATCAAATTTTTATTATAAGATATTTACAAATTCAACTTTGTAACGACTCGATTTTATAACCCAAAAATTTTAAAACTTTATTCATGAAAGTGAAGTGATTGTTTATGGAAAGGTACCCCTTAGCCAATTTGGAAAACCTTATTGAATTTAAATATTAGTTAAGTTTCCCAATTCAAAATGCGGAAATAATCAATAATACATTTTCATCAAAAACATGGCATCACATTCTATTTTAATCCATAATCCATACAATTATCATTTGTTTCAATTACAACATTGGTTAAGGTATTCATGCTAATCTTATTGCATCCTTCGAAAGAGATTATTTATACAACATAGTTACTTCAACATATTTCTCATATTACATACATTATACAAATACAATTTCGGAATACAAAAACGACTACTTCAGTCTATACTCCCATCCGCAAACATCCATGACGCAACAGCAACATCCTGAATTCACATACAACACATAGACAAGGAAAGCAGAGGGAGAAAGAACCAACTACGACGACCGTAGCGTGGAATTACATGGAGTAATATCATTAAAGTATAACAACCTATACAATCATCTAAAATCAATCATAGTAACATATACCATTTATATACCAGTCAATACCTTAAACCACATAACGTTCACATATTCAATCGGTATAATCATCACATTTCACTTAGACAATTCAACACATCAGTACAATAAACCATAGGATATATACTTCTTCAATTAATATCCTGTACAATTTACTTACACAATTTATTCAATTCCATATTCATCAATATTCCTATTACCATAGTTACTCACAAATACCCAATGATACTCCCATACCCGAAGACGGTACACTAATGTCAAAGCAATACAATACTTTCAAAACAAATACAATACTCCTACGACAACCCAATATCACAAAGGGCCAATCAAATCCATACCACAAAGGCAGGTCACATCCATACAACGAAGGCAGATCAAAATCCATACCACGAAGGCAGGTCAAAATCCATACCACGAAGGCAGGTAAAAATTCATACCACGAAGGGAGGTCAAAATCCATACCACAAAGGCAGGTCAAAATCTATATCACGAAGGCAGGTCAAAATACATACCACGAAGGTAGGTCAAAATCCATACCACAATAAAACCACTCACAACATCATCATCACATAGTATAATCATGTCCATTTATCACCAACAAGCCGCTCATCACAAAATCATTATTACAAACATACCAATATATGTTTATAACAAATAAGCAACTAACTTAGTCATTTTCATAAACATACTTATCTCCACATTTAACAAATCAACAACTCATCACATAATCATTGTTACAAACACACCCATATATGTTTATAAAAAATCAACCATCCATAACACACCATTATCATAAATAAACCACACACAACATATTCTTCATCATATAACACATTAACGTTAGAACCATATTTCATGACGGTGTATTACCATAAATGAGCATATAGCGTTTTATTTAAATAAACGATTTTCCCGCACATATATCGCCACTTTTATGGCTAATACATCCTCATGTAAAATAAAGACTCTCACATGGACCATAAACACCCAAAAGAGTTTCTATCCGTTAACATGCTCCGATTCTTGAGGGAAATCAGAGAAGATTACTCTAATGAAATACTCTAAAACCACAATGGTCTTCTCCCTCACCTTAGGTTGCGTAAGCTCCATGGATCCGCAAAGAGCTCCATCTACCTCCATCTCCTTCTCCATTGCTCCTTTAACAACTCCAAAGTTCACCAATGTGTCACTAAGAAGTAAGAGGAAGAGGTTTTGATGAGTCTTTGAGGTTTAGTAGAGGAGAGAGTCGAAATCTATGGGGAGTCGCCGTTAGGAGTGAAAGGGGAGAAAAGAAAATGAAGATTAGGGTTTGGGAAACTCTTTCTTTACTTTTATAGCTGGGTACTCTCGCCTGGGCGAGAATAGCTCGCTTGGGCGAGAAGCCCACGACATTTTAAATTTCAAAACACAAACTTTCTCGCCTGGGCGAGATTCTCTCGCTCAAGCGAGAATCTCTCGCTCAAGCGAGAATCTCACAGCCTGCCCAGGATTCTCTCGCTCAAGCGACCACTTTCTCGCTTGGGCGAGATTTCCAGAATTCCCAAAATTAAAACACCGGGTCTCTCGTTTGGGCGAGACCCTCTCGCTCAAGCGAGAATCTGGCATTATGTTCCATTCTTCAGGATTGTTACCCATTTTAAAGAGAGTAAATTTGGGGTGTTACAAACTTGAAGATAATTCATATTTTGGACTCCTCACAAAATCTTTCCTATTGTTATAGACTGCACTAAATTTTAAAAGCATAGAGGATTTGAACTATTATTACTACTTGTTAGTATAAAATTTTATTAGATGTTAAATAAATTAAAAGGTTAAGATTTCGATCTATATCTATGCTATTAATAAAGCAAAAACTCAAAATAACTACCCACCATGGTGTAATTAAGGGTTTCCTATTTTGCTCTCACCATCTTTTAATTTCTACCACAAAACCATATAGCCCAATAATATACCTATACTTTTATACTACTAATCTATATCTATATTATTTCTATATCTATATCTATACTTCTATATACTATATATAAAGCCAAAACATTTTATAAATATGATGTAATATTTTATTGCCTATTTTGCCCTTCTAATTAACTATTATTACAAGGCAAATAAATTAAAATAATTATTGAATGTGTTAATTATTTATATCTATACTTAATTACAATGTTTACCACACAATAAAAGAAATATCAATGAAAGTTAGAAGAAGTTGCATATATAAAAAATATCAAAACATCAATGTAATTTTTAATAATATCACAATTCAATTTCATATTTTTCTATATTTTATGTATACTCAATATAAAAATTGTAATATAATTCTCTAAAATAAAATATATAAAACTTACACATTTAATACCGAAAAATAAGAAGTTACATTGTTAGAATAATTGGAATAGTTAACCACACAATTAGCGAGAGTGATAGTCTTAAAATAGTAGCATAAAACATTAAAAACAATATAAATAGAATGTTGAGAAAACTACCTTAAATGCAACCATGACATTAAATGGCTACTATTTCCTAAAATCAAATCTAAATAAGAATGACCAATTAATATGAATTTCTTTTGGGAATCCTTCCTAATTGATGTGAAAGTATAATCAATGCTACTTTGTAGATGAACTATTGTATGATGACTTTTCCAATGACTCTTGGAAAGTATGAAGCCTAACTTAGAAATTTGGAGTAAGTCTTGGAATTATTCCTTGACTCTTGAGGACCATGAAGTGTAACTTAGAAAATTGGAGTAAGTTTTGTAATTACTCCTTGACTCTTGAGAACCATGCAATGTAACTTAGAAAGTTGGAATAACATTTTCAAGGTATCTTGAAAGTATGACAACAATTAATCCTCCACTATATCCTTATGATGAAGCCATGATTCTCTTCTCTTTATAAAGGGGACTTGTGAGGAAGAAATGTACAAGCAAGTGAGAAAGAGTATCATAGAGAGAAAGTGAGAGAGCTTATATCCACTTTAGTGTGAGTTTTTGTATTCCTAGTGAGATACTAGAGAGTTTGTATTTCCATCCTTTTGGGTGAGATTGAGTGTTATCATCTTTGTAAAAGAGAGTCAAATATTGTAATCCTACTTTTCTACAGTGGAGATATTTTCTGGACTAGGTCCCGTGGTTGTTTCCTTCTCACATTGAGGAGGTTTTTCCACGTTAAAATTCTTGGTGTTATTCTTCTACTATTCTCTATTTACCTTATTCATTTGCCGCTTCCCCAAGTGCCCATTTTGCATCATACAGAGGAAGGAACTTGGTTATGAATTTCCCAACAGTGGTATCAGAGCTCCCAGGTTCATTCGGGGAGCTTAGCTTGTGTAGTCCAAGATGGAAGGAGCCAGTAATGTCTCTTTTGATGGAGACATGTTCAAGTTGACTGCTGACAACTTTTCTTATTGGAAACCCATGATGGATGATCATTTGTACTGCAAGGATATGCATGAGCCTATTTCTTACAAAGACAAGCCCGATGGTAAGGATGACAAAGATTGGAAGATTTCCAATCGAAAAGCTGTTGCAATGATTCGAAAGTATATCGATAGAAGTTTGTTCGAGCATGTGTCCACATACACAAAAGCTTATGAGTTGTGGTCAAAACTTGAATATATGATTCAAAAGAAAACTCCTAGAAATAAAGCATCTCTTGTGAGAAGATTGGTGAAACTCGACTATAGAGATGGGCAGAACATGATAGAGCACTTGAATTCATTCAAGGGTCTTGTCAATCAATTGACAAAGACAGATATGAAGATTGATGATGAGATGCAAGCACCTCTGCTATTAAGTTCGTTGCATGAGAGTTGGGATACATTGGTGGTCACACTCAGCAACTCTGTCCTAGATGGGAAGGTCTCAATGGACACTGTTTCAGATAGTCTATTGAATGAAGAATCCAGAAGGAAAGAATGGAGTATATCTTTCCATTCTGAAGCAAATGTTGTGGAGAGACGTGGGAGAAGTGAAACACATGGGAAGAATGGATCTCGTGGAAGAAGCAAAAGTAGTTTCAGAGGTCACTCTCAATCTCGCATGAGATCAATGATATGCTACTATTGTAGTAAAGAAGGGCATAAGAGATCTGAATGTAGATCCTTGAAGAGAGACCAGAAAGCTGGAAATGTTCATGAAGACTTAGTTGATCCAAGGAAAAATGGTCATAAGCCTACCACAGCCATCGCTGCAGACGATGATGTTCTCATCATTGGAGAAGACAATTACTTGAATGTTGCATATGGTGATTGTTCTTGGATCGTTGATTATGGTGCCTCTTTCCATGTAAGTCCCCGTGAAGGTTATTTCTCAAACTACAAGAAAGGTGATTATGGTATTGTGAAAATGGGAAATCATGTTACAAGCAAGATTGTGGGAGTTGGTGATATTGTGTTGCTAACAGACACAGGAGGCAAGTTTATACTAAAGGAGGTGAGACATGTCCCAGATATGCGTCTCAACCTTATCTCAACGGGTAAATTGGATGATGCTGGTTTTGCAAGTCACTTTGGTGCTGGAAAGTGGAAAATAGCAAAAGGCAACCTAGTCATTGCTAGAGGCTCAAAGGAAGGATCTTTATACATTATGCAAGGTGGAATTTGTTCTGGAGAAGCAAATGTTGCTACCGACTCCAAAGATCTTTGGCATAGACGATTGGGACATATGAGTGAGAAGGCACTTCAAATGCTCACGAAAGACCAACTTCCAGGTATAGGATCAAATTTTAGACTCATGTACTGATTGTCTTTATGGTAAACAACATAGAGTCAGTTTTCAGAGATCTGACATTCATTCACGGAAAGATGAAGTACTTGAATTGGTGCATTCAGATGTTTGCGCACCATCAAAAAGATCTCTTGGAGGAGCCTATTATTTTGTCACATTCATAAATGATCACTCGAGAAGAGTATGAGTGTACTTGTTGAAAAGCAAAGATCAAGTACTATCAACATTCAAAGAGTTCCATGCACTAGTGGAACGTGAGACTGGAAAGAAGTTGAAGTGTCTCAAAGTAGACAATGGTGGAGAGTATCATGGTCCATTTGAAGCCTATTGCAAGGCTTATGGTATCATACAGAAGAAGACACCACCAAAGACTCCTCAGTTGAATGGTGTAGTTGAGAGGATGAACCGCACAATTGAAGAGAATATCAGATGCATGTTGCAAGATGCCAATCTCCCCAAGTCTTTCTGGGGTGAAGCAGTGAAGACTGCAGTAGATCTCATAAATCGGACACCGTCAAGACTCCTGAACGGAGAAATTCCAGAGGAAGTATGGTACAAGAAGAAAGCATCCTTCAAACATCTAAGAGTATTTGGGTGCAGAGCCTTCGTTTACATTCCGAAAGATGAGAGAAAGAAGCTGGATGTTAAGACCAAGGAGTGCATTTATCTTGGGTCTCCAAAGGATGAATTTGGGTACAGACTGTGGGATCCGATAAACAAGAAAGTTGTGAGAAGCAGTGATGTTGTGTTCTTTGAGGATCAGACTATCAAAAATGTTCAGAAGAAAAACTAGTGCATGGCCAAAGATTGCATTAATTCACGGGGATAGATTACTCAACAGACAGATCCTGATCATCAGATTAATCCAGAACAGATTGACCAACAGGCAGATCCTGCTCACATAGAACCTGACCAGATTAATGAAGAGTCAGATCATGATGAAGTGGTAGTAGACACACAAATGCATCAAGAACCCGAGCAAGTAGAGCATTAGATGCAAGTTGAATTGAGGCACTCTGGAAGAGGCAGGATACCTTCTTCAAAGTATCCTGAAGAAGACTATATCATATTGACAAACAATGGTGAGCCTCAAGACTTCTCAGAAGCTATGCATACGAATGAGAAAGCAGAGTGGATTAAAGCCATGGAAGATCAGATGAACTCATTACATGAGAACCAAACCTATGATTTAGTGGAGTTGCCCAAAGGAAGAAAAACCTTGAAAAATGGGTCTATTGGCTTAAAGTTGAAGAAGGAAACTTGAGACCAAGATATAAAGATCGGATTGTTGTAAAAGGATGCAATCAGAAGAAAGTAGTTGATTTTGATTAGATATTCTAACCGGTGGTGAAATATTCCTCCATAAGAGTAGCATTGGGTCTAGCAGCTAGCCTAGACTTAGAAGTTGAGCATCTTGATGTCAAAACATCTTTCTTACACGGGGACATCAAAGAAGAAATCTATATGGAGCAACCAGAAGGTTATGAAGAACCAGGCAAGGAGCACTTAGTGTGTCGTCTGAAGAAAAGTTTATATGGTCTAAAGCAAGCCCCCAAACAGTAGTACAAGAAGTTTGAATCCTTCATGACCAAGCACAGTCTCAAGAAGACAACTGATGATCACTGTGTATTCATCAAAAGGTATGAAGATGAAAACTTTATTATACTCCTATTATATGTTGATGATATGTTAATCATTGGGCATGACAAGACCAAGATTGCTGGTTTGAAGAATGCTTTAAGCAAGTCTTTTGCTATGAAAGACTTGGGTCCAGCAAAGCAAATCCTTGGAATAAGGATAATAAAAGATCGTTCCAAGAAGTTGTTATGGCTATCACAAGAGAAGTATATTGAGAAAGTTCTCAAGAGATTCAACATGGATAATGCAAAGTCTGTTAGTGCTCCACTTGCTGCACATTTCAAGTTAACAACACTGCAATGTCCAACTAGTGATGAAGAAATGAAAGAAATGAGCAGAATGCCTTACTGTGGTAGGAAGCCTAATGTATGCCATGATTTGTACAAGACCAGATATTGCCCATGCAGTTGGAGTTGTGAGTCGGTTCTTGTCCAATCCCGACAAAGAGCATTGGAATGAACTGATGTGGATATTGAGATATCTGAGGGGAACTACCAAAAGATGCTTATGTTTTGGTAATGAAGATCCTATATTAGTAGGATACATAGATGCTGACATGGTTGGAGATGTAGATTCTAGAAAATCTACATCAGGTTATCTAACTACATTTGCAGGGGGGCTGTATCTTGGCAATCCAAGTTACAAAGATGTGTTGCATTATCAACAACTGAAGCAGAGTACATTGCAGCATTCGAAGCTGGCAAGGAGATAAAATACATGAAAAAGATCTTGCATGAGTTGGGTCATGTTCAAGAAAGCTACGATTTGCACTGTGACAACCAAAATGCAATTCACCTAGCTAAGAATCCTATATTCCATTCTCGGACAAAGCACATTGATTATCGTTATCATTGGATACGAAATGATTTGGAGGATGGCGAATTGCAGCTAGAGAAAATTCATACAAATGACAACTAGTCCGACATGATAACCAAGGAAGTTTCACTTAAGAAGCTGACAGACTGTTGCAGAGGTGCAGGATTGGTGATACCCCTCAATTAATTTAGGAAGGGGGAGATTTGTTGGGAATCCTTCCTAATTGATGTGAAAGTATAACCAATGCTACTTGATAGATGAACCATTGTATGATGACTCTTCCAATGACTATTGGAAAGTATGAAGCATAACTTAGAAAGTTGGAGTAAGTCTTGGAATTATTCCTTGACTCTTGAGAACCATGAAGTGTAACTTAGAAAGTTGGAGTAAGTCTTGGAATTACTCCTTGATTCTTGAGAACCATGCAATGTAACTTAGAAAGTTGGAATAGCATTTTCAAGGTATCTTGAAAGTATGACAACAATTAATCCTCCACTATATCCTTATGATGAAGCCATGATTCCCTTCTCTATATAAAAGGGACTTGTGAGGAAGAAATGTACAAACAAGTGAGAAAGAGCATCATAGAGAGAAAGTGAGAGAGCTTATATCCACTTTAGTGTGAGTTTTTGTATTCCTAGTGAGATACTAGAGAGTTTGTATTTCCATCCTTTTGGGTGAGATTGAGTGTTATCCTCTTTGTAAAAGAGAGTCAAATATTGTAATCCTACTTTTCTATAGTGAATATATTTTCTGGACTAGGTCCCGTGGTTGTTTCCTTCTCACATTGAGGAGGTTTTTCCACGTTAAAATTCTTGGTATTATTCTTCTACTATTCTCTATTTACATTATTCACTTGCCGCTTCCGCAAGTGCCCATTTTGCATCACACAGAGGATGCAAATTGGTTTTGAATTTCCCAAAAGAATCATATAAATGGGCTTGACACCACATCTTGACCCAAAACCTTAAGGCATTAGGTCTATAGGTCCATCCACTTATATGCTCTTAAACTCATCCACTTTTTCACAATGTGGGACTTCTCCATTCACACTTGTAATACCCAACATCTCCCCCTCAAGTGTGAGTTACTCTCCTCTTCGAGTATTGGATACACTAGAGCTCAACTCTCTATCTACTTGCACCGCCGTTGGCTTGTCCTTTCATCAACGGAACACGCCGCCTTGACCTCTCGTCAGGAAGACTTTCGACACAAGGATCCCTCATGGATCTATCGACCATTTGTTGCTTCAATACTCCGTTGAGCCGTCGAACCATCGGCTCTGAATAAGAATGACCAATTAATATGAATTTCTCCATATACTAATTTAATTCATAAAAGATTAAAAAAAATTAATGAAAGTTTTTAATAACTAAAGTTACGAAATTTGTTTTGAGTTAATCAATAAGTCTAATCCCTTAATTTAAGGATGAATTTTCAAGTTGAGAAAACAACCTTCCAATTCCTAAAAATATGTTAGTAATTAACTTCAAATCCTTACAAATTTCTATATCTGATTGATTACTACCACCTACTATAAGAAGCTTTTCTCTATTCTTGTTTGGTATGAAGAAATGGATAAGTCGAAATTATTCATTCTCATGGCTTGGAATTTTATATATATGTATTTCTTATTTCAATTGTCATTATTGATTTATATACATTTATACAACCTACGCTATCGCCGTGCGGTAATCAAATACATAAATATCATCTCTCATGAGGTAATTATTATTAACTTTTAAATTAATAATTTTTTATTTTGTTCTTTATATACATTCATACAAAGTACATTTTCGCATGTGCATGTCTCATTTTTTTTTTTGATAAAGAAAATTGTATTAAAACGAGCACAAGGGGTGCCCACCCAATACAAAAGAAACAAAAATGTCTACTTTGTAGAACATAAAGTTATACAAATTTTTGGATCTATACACCAATTTGCAAAGGAAATAGAATTATGAGACACAAAAGAAGATAACAAAATCCACTATCTAGTCTGAATAATATCAATAAGATGTAAGTAGCTTGACATCTTCTCCAAGAAAATAACTTCATTTCTCATAAGCCACAGAGACCAAACCATCGAGAACCAAAACATTCTCCACAAATTTGGACAACATCCTCTTCGAATGGAGTCATGAAGCTTTAGAGAATCTGAAACTGAGGAGTGATTTATAATTGGGATCTATAACCAAGAATAAAAACCTTTTCAGATACTTACAACAAAGTAATAAGAAGTAAACTGATGATGGATCGTCTCCACATGATTATTACAGAAAATACACAACAACTCATCTATCCTCACGATAACATTCACTTTATACAATTCATCCTTTGTAGGTATTCTTCTTCTAATTAGCTTCAATACCAAACAACAAATATTTAAAGGAACACAATTAATCCAGCAAGTTTGAAACTCTTTACCTATAGGCGATTGTTGATGATTTAGTTGAGCCAAATAAGAAGATTTCACCGTATAATCACTAGAGCCATGTAATACCCATCTATCAATGCTACCTCTCATGCAGGAGTGGTTTTTGATCAAGTCATACAAGTTCTTAGCTAATGATTCCTCTCTGCCAAAAAGACTTCTCCTCCAACCGATTTCCCAATTCCGAACGTCTTCCCTCCACGCATCATTATCACCTACCCAGGAATGATTGTTAGAAGCAAGACGAAATAATCTAGGAAAAACCATCTTAAGGCTTTGATTACCAACTCAAGTATCACGCCAGAATAAAGTCTGTAGGCCATCACCAATCTCCCTCCAAATATTATCAACAAATCACCCCCCTGTTACCCTATCGGAAGAACCCACTTTACCAAGGTCCTTCCACCATCTTGAAGCAATAATGGAATGAGCAGATCCTTCACCCCCACACCACCTAACTCCTTTGGCTTGTAGACCACTTCCCGTACCACCCACGCTATACCTTTACCACCCCTCTTATTCCCCCATAGAAAGCTACGTTGTAAACTAACAATCTTTGATAACACCTGCTTGGGAGCTTTATAAAGAGACATCATATAAGTAGGAATATTAGAAAGAACAAAATTTAAGAGAATTAATCTCCCACCAAATGAGATATGTTTACACTTCCACGAAGTAAGCCTCTTAGCAATCATATCAATCATATTCTGCCAAGTCGAAATCCTCATCAGATAAGTGAATACCTCATCGAAATCCTCTTAGCCCCAACAGGAATACCCAGATAAGTGAATGGGATAGAGTCGATCTTACAGAACAAAAAGTTTGCAGCAGCAGAGATAATTGAGTCAAACAACCTAACACCAAAAAGAGAACTCTTATTAGAATTCACCTTTAAACCCGAAGCTAATTCAAAGCATCTGAGAATTGTCTTCAAACATAGAAGGTTTTTATCTGAAGATTTGCAAACAGTAATTGTGTCATCAGCAAATTGAAGATCACAAACTTCTACACCCCCAACACCAATCTTGTAACCCTCAAGAGCACCAATAGAATGATCCTTCCTAACAAGCCCCGCAAAACCTTCCGCTACCATAAGGAACAAAAACGGAGCCATAGGGTCGCCTTGACAAATACCCCTAGAAATCGTGAAATTAGTCGCAGGGCTGCCATTAATCAGAACAGACATAGACGTCGAGGAGGGTAAGCATTGATCCATTTCCTCCACTTTACCGAGAAACCAAACCTGTTGAGCATAAGATCAAGGAAATTCCAATCCACATAATCATATGCTTTCTCAAAATCAACTTTGAACAGGAAGCGACCATCCCTATTCTTATCGGCTGAATGAATCACTTCATTAATAATCACAGGAGCATCCATAATATTCCTACCAGAAATAAAAGCTGATTGAGAATGAGAGATTTAGGAACCCATGACACCCATAAGAAATCGGTCTATAATCTTGAATTTTGATCGAATTTTTTGTTTTCGGAATCAAAGCAATGAAGGAAGAGATCCTAGAATTATCATAGAATTCTTGAATAAAGAGGATGATATCCACTTTAACCACCTCCCAAAATTCTTGGAAGAATTTGAAGTTCAAAACATCTGGCCATGGGCTCTTGTCACCAACACAACTCCAAACAACCAATCTAATTTCTTCCTCCAAAAACTTAGCATCCAAAGACAGACATTGATTATCATTCAGAGTTTGAAAATTAGCTCTAGTCAAATTCGGCTTTAACAACGACCCAACAGAAAAAAAATTCCTTAAATAATTAGAAACCTCCATTCTCAAAGATGTGTCCTCCTCGTGCCACACCTCATTAATCCAAATGCCCCTAAGTTGATTCCTTTCCCATATGTTATTTATACAAACATGAAAATAACTTGTATTTGAATCCCCTTCCTTAAGCCATTTGCATCTAGATTTTTGTCTTAATAGTTTATCCTTCAAATTAGTAGCTTCCCACCAACTCGCCGTTAGTTTTTTCAAACAAATTAACTGTTTAGAATTCAAAGCTGAATTCTCTCAAATTATATTCAGATCTTGGATATCTTTGAAAAGTTTACCAAGCTTTTTATCCAAGCAACCAAAAGAATCCTTATTCCATATCTTGATTTTCCTTTTCAAGCCCTTTAACTTTTCCTTGATAATGAAAGCCTTCCGCCCCGAGAAAGAATCTTAAAACCAAGAATTAGAGACCAAGTCCGCAAAGCTATGATGCTTAAGTTAACAATTATTGAAACGGAATGGAATCAAACCTTTATCCACTTTCCTTTGTCGGAGGACGATCGAACAATAATTAGAGAAATCTCTAATCATATCCCATTGAGAAGTGTCAAGCCAAGTCAAAAGGCAACCAGGAGATATGAGAAATCTATCAAGCTTGCTCATGGAACCATACCGATACCAAGTAAAGTTCCTACCAATCAACAGTAAATCCACCAATTCCATCTCTCTAATCCACTCATTAGAGAACCGAATATCTCTTTTGCAAGATCCTCCATTAGCTCCTCTTCTTTCCGAGTCACTTCTAACTGAATTGAAGTCACCAAAACAACACCAAATCTTATCTCCCAAACTAACCTTCAAAAGCAAGAGATCCTTCCAGAGTTGAATTTTTAAATCCAGTGCACAAGGGGAATAAATATTAACCAAACAACAAGGTACCTGACCATCCAACCAAGTCCCAACAGTAGCCAAAAAACCAGTACCAGAATAAGAGTTAATTTTTTGAAACTTATTCTTGTCCCAAATGCTCAAAATACCACCAGACCTCCCAATCATAATTATTATTCCCCCAAAGATTACCACAAAAAACCGCATCACAAACTTCCAAATTTGTCTCTTGAAAACCAATAAAATTCACATTATTTGATTTTATTAAATTCTTAACCCCTCTTTTCTTCACACTACTCCCCAAACCACTCACATTAAGAGAAAGACAATTCATTGATTACCTTGTCTTTCCCCTTGGTTAGAAGAATTGTTGAAACCAATTCGATCCCTTTCCTCCAATTCCTCAAATTTCTTTATCATCACACTATCTTCCCCTTCAAAAGAGGCCCCCAATTTTTTTACCTAATTCCCACATTTTTATTGCCTTATTGTCTATACTTCTAACTTCTACCTCAACCCCCAGTAAAGAATTCGGAACAACCTCAATCTCCCTAAAAGTTGACGTTTTTGAGGAAGAGATTGATTCAAGAGACACCCCAACATCTGCCTTATTTCTAACCTTTCCGTTAAAAGCATTCCTCATATTTTTTCAACCACTTTTAGAGCTTAGAGAAGCAAGAGAATGATTATGCATATTTAAGGGAACCTTGAAACATTTTTTTCTTTCTTGTGGAACCTCCCTTTAAAAATTCCAGCCATGACATCCCCTTGAGTATAATATGAAGAAAAACACTTACCACCAATAGAGGAAGACAATTCTGGGTGGCCCAAATCAGCTTCAACAAAATTTGATTTTCCCCCAAAAAAGCAAGAAGATGGGCCCAGTCCACTGTTCTCCAAGTGCAAATACGGTTTGCTTCCATTGTGCACATGAGAGCCACCACTTGGTTGACTTTGGTCAACAACATGCAAAAGATTTAAGGGATTTTTTGAAAAAATCTTCTTGGGTCCAAAAACCACATAAGGCCCAACATTAATTAGGTCAAAATGCAATGTTTTTCCCCCTTTATTTTCCTCTCTTCTTCCCATACTGTTGCAGCTTCCTTTTCCATGTCTTCATACATTTTTTCCATCACCATCTCCTCCTTTTGACACAAGTAGCCGTCCCCTTTCCTTTCAAAAGATGGACAATTTACCATTTTTGTATTTATCTCCTCCATCTCCATTGCAACCTTGTTATAATGACATAAAATTTCTTGTTTTCTTCCTCAACCAACACCTTTTTACTTCCCCCAAGAATTTAGTCTCAGCCTTGAGCGAATTGCTCAGTCCCTTGTCCACCTCATCATCCTCACCAACCAAAGAATCACCTTCTCCACCACCGTTCACACACTCCGGGCACCATTCTCCATCCTCTAAATCATTTGAAGTGGAACTCGTGGTTTCCACTTTCTTCCACTTTTCATGTTTACAAGAGTTGCGCGACTCTAAAGAGGTTTCTTCAAGTAATCTTATCGCCCAAATCAAGTCTCCAATTTTAACTTTTTGGATAAGATTTATTTGAGGCATAGAGGAAGTAGCTACAAGGCATCTAGCAAAATCCAGTCTTGCCATGTGTTTTGAATCATCATCCATCCTAATGAACTCACCCACATCCTCCAATACAACTTTGAAGAAATCCTCCGACCAAACAAGTACTAGAATCCCCAAGCACTTAACCCACACCAATCTTTCCAAGGGACGAATTGTGGGATTCCATTTCATGATTTCTTTGAAGGTTGATCTTCACCAAGGCTCTTCATTTCTGAAAATTTGATCTATCTCCTCCTTCCCTTCGGACTTGAGAAGGAAAAGTTTTCCTCCCAAATGGATTGTTTGAACTGTGAAGATACCTTCTCTATTCAAGCTTTCTTGTAAGGTATGAATATCTTCCCACCTTTTAACTTCTCCCACCCACTATTTGTTTAACAATACCAAATGGTCATTTGGAACAAAATAATGAAGCACTTTCTTTTTTGTTGTAGCTGTTTGGGAAGAAGATTGGTTTAGAATAACTTCCTTCCAAGATGAGTAATTTTATTCCTTATTAATAAAACCAGTAGGTGGTAATTTTTTAGAGGGAGGAACTCCCCTGAAATTTCGATCCTCCTTTCTTTTGAATCTTCGGTTGTTGATTTTGATTTTATAATTTCCAATCCATATTTGTTCAAGAGCCTTCAATAGTTTATCATCCTCATCAAATTGTTTGAATCTTACAAAACCAAAACGATTCCCCCCTTTTATCACGTTTATGTGGAATAATCACATCTCCCACACTACCCCACTTTGCAAACACCTTCTACATTTATGAAATTCCATGGCTTTCAGGAATATTTGTGAAGAAAAATGTGGTATAATTTGATTGCAGTGTTTTAAAGAAAACCTTTAGGATTGTAAGGTTTGCCTTTATCTTTTATCTCATTTCGAGAGGAATTAAGATGAAGATGACCACCATTTTCTCCCTTGCTCACAAGACTCCTTACCAAAACTTCCCCCTAGAGCCTACTGTCTCACTCCCTATCTCTCTAACTTTCTCATATTAGTTTTTATTAAAAGGAATAGGTATTAACTATTTTTTAAAAGTGATGACAGACTGATGACTATAAAAACATCCTAAACTTTATGCATTATGCATTTACTAAATAGACAACATAAACTATTTTTTATTCTTAATTATCCATTAAACTTTAACTATTGTTAAAATTAGTCCTGTATAAATATATTGTTAAATTAATAACAATAAAAAAATCTAACTTGTGCATTTCCTTTTAATTTCTATGCTTGGATATTTTAACTCTGAAATTTACTTATCTTCTTCTAAATCATTTTTGTATTTTGATGACAATTTAATCCATATATCAATGTCCACTAACCTACTATGTGCTATTATTTGTGAGTCTAATTGTTGTGATTTCCTTGTTGACTGATTAATAATTTAACAACATATGTATGCATATAGCCAAATTTCATGAATTAATAAAGTTTAAAAGTTAATTAGGAATAAAAAACAGTTCATCATGACTTAACATAAGGTTTACATAAGCTTTATGCACTTTTTATTTTTTATTTATTGTTGTGTACATGATTTATTTCTATAAAAGGAGGAACAGGCTTATAAAAAAAGGAGGAATAGATAAACAACATGCATAGATAGCTTCATGTTAGAAAATACTACAGTTTCATCATTTAATGTTAAAGCTTCAATCTTTATTGGTACAAATAAATAAATTTAGAATAAATTACACTAAATTTGAAATTACACAAATCACTCGTCCATTTGTTAGTTTAAAAAAAATTATATATTGGTAAGAATCAATGTCTATTCATTATTTTAGTTAGTTGTAACATACTATAAAAATGATTTAATGAACCAAAAAATAATGAATAGATATTAACTTTTGTAACGAACTAAAAATAATGAATATGTTGACTTTTATACTATTCAGATTTGTCTTCACAATATATTATATTTTGTTTGACTAAATTACACTCGTAATCATTTTTTGTTTAAGAAATTAAACTTGTATCCCTTACATGGATAATCAATGTAGTATATGTATATAATTAGTGATGATTGTGTATATTAAAAAAACGATACGTAGTTTGTAATTTTATTAAAACTCAGGGATGTCAGTATAATTTATTATAAATTGATTTAACTCTTGATATATTTTTTTGCTAGGAGAACCCATCCGATTTAGATGTAGAAATAGAGAATGACAAGTATGAAATAGGTCATTTAGAAATATATATATATATATATTTATACTGGAAATTATTCAAGTTATCCCATTTCTTTGATTCTCGATTTCACTTAATTTCCTTTTTTTAAGAATTATATTTGTTCTCATATTAATTAATGGGTCCAATTTCTTCAAAGTCATAATTAATCTTAATTGAAAAATTGACAGTCTCTCTCAAGAGTAGTAAATTGTTAGCATGATTATTAAGGTTATGGTAATTTTGGGTTTATAGGAATTATTTTTATTTATTTTTCGATTGACAATTTGTTTTTTCTTCTTAACATTTGATTTTTGTGTGTTTCTTGAATATGATTCGTGTTACTTTATATGTATTTATTTATTTTTGAGGATTTGCCTAAGATATACTTTAGTTTGAGTGGGAGGTTAATTTGATTCATATGTTGAGAGAAAATAGTTATTGTGCTGATTACGTTGCTAAATGGGGTGCATATTCTTTGATAAAGTTTACTGTAACACACAATATCCCATAATAGAGAAAAATGCCACATGAGTATTTTGTTCCTTAAGCCTTAGCTTGATTTTAGTTTCATATCATTACCAAAAAAATATATAGTTTGGACTTTGGAATGAATGCTCATGGAAAATAATATTTCAAGAATATAACTATATTATGGTTTTTAGTAATCATTCATCTTTTATGAAAGTAGTTGAATTTACTCATTTTTATTTATTGTAAATCTTTGTAACTCAATAATACAGAACCTAATTGTCACATAGTTTGTTTTGTCAATAATTCAACAGTTTATCAATGAACTTAATTTTTATTTCTCATTTATTTTTATCTTTTATTTATATACACATATCTAATAGATCAACTTCCAAACCAAAGGAAAATCAATATGTAATAGATTCTCTAAGTTTGCAAAAACATAGAGAGATTTTAGGGTATTTTTTGAAATCTAATAATAAAATGGTTGTAACTCAAGTAGGGGTGGAAACCCATTGTTATTAATACCGTACCGGTCATCGAACCGGTAGAGGTACTGGTATAGTGGTATAGTGGTTCAACCGGTGGTTCACTAATTAAACCGCATACCGGTGAAGTTAGATATACATATATAATATATTAGCATTAATGTTGAAAAAGCAATAAAAAAACAATAATTTTTTTTATTTTCATTAAAAAGTTAGTTTTAAATAAAAATCGATCAGTTTGACCAGTACGGTTCAATTGAAAACTAGCCGATATGACCGGTTTTAGCCGATATAATTGCATGACCAGTATAATTGTTGTACCATACTGGTATTATGACCGGTTCACCAATTCACCGGTTGAATCGACGACACGAACCAATTTTTACTACTATGGCGGAAACGAGTCCAGTTGACCTTGACTCAACTCGAGTTGTTAAGGATGGGTAGAGTCGAGTTTTGTGCTGAGTTTAATGTTGAACCATTTTTTTCAGCTCATGCCTGGATCAATTAAGGTTTATGAAATTTCGAACGTATTAATAAACTCAAATTTATATTGCTCATCAACATAAAGTTAAAGACCTACAAGGTGTTGATGAGTTATACATATATAAATTGAAATGTATTTGCCTTAAGTTTGACTCGCTTATTTAATGAGTTCAAATTTTAGCCCAAATTTAATTTGTTTGGTTCATGAACCAAGTTTGTCTAGCTAAAGAACGAGTCGTAATTCGAACAATATCAAATTGGTTCGATTCATTATCGGATCTAACACAAAATGTTATATAATTTCTTAATCACAAAATATTCTTATGACTAAAAGAATCCCATTCTTCACTTTATCTAATATTTAGACACATTTTTATGAAAAAGAATGATGAAAAATGTGTGATCCTCTAAATTTGAATATAAATGCTCATATTTTATATCCTATATGTGAGAAGAAGAAACCAAGGGAGTCATAGAGCTAGAGAGGAATAGAAAGTATTTTTCTATTTTATTGAATTGCTACGTTGATTACAAATCAATGTTTAGAGTTCTATTATAGAAGTAATTACAATACATGTGGCATCTGCCTTTGTCGTAGAAGCTTCTATTCTAACAAAATGATTAGCTAATTCACTTAAGCTAACAAAATTTAGCTTATGCACTAAGCTATCTAAAACCTTACAATTATTCTAATATACCCCCTCCAAGCTGATAGTATAATAAAGAAGAACGGTCAATTACTTGAAGATGCTTCCTTATGGAAATGAATCTCGAGTTAGAGATTGGCTTGGTAAATACATCAGCTGTCTAAATTTCAAATGGTGTCTCTTAACCTGCATAAGTTTTGATTGGACTCTATCTCAAACAAAGAAGAGATCCAACTCAATATACTTGGTCTGGTGATGAAGTACATGATTGTGTGTCATTGCCACAATGCTAAGATTGATAGGCAAACTTGAGTTCAGATAGAATAGGCTCAACCCAAATATCTCTTGAGAGGCTAAGGCTTTTATACTCAACTTCAGTGTTTGATATGGCGACAGTTTGTTGTTTCTTGGATCACCAAGTTACAATGTTAAGACCAGCAAAAAAACAAACACTTGAGATAGATTTCCTCTCATCAAGATTTGATGTCCAACCAACATCACAAAAGCTTACCTTAGAATCCTCTTAACAACGGTCTAATATTGTTCCAAATGATCAGATATGTACTGACACACCTTGTAGACACTAAAATCTAGGTTAAATCTAGTGATTATTGCATACTAAAATGCACCTACTCTATCTGTATACAAAATATTGAGAACCAGATTTTGTTAGCTTGATACTTCATTGGAGTAGGTGAAGGTTTAGTAGTATCTATGTTGGCCTTCTTAAGAAGGTCTCTAACATACTTAGTGTGAAGAGAAATAGAGACACATTAAGAAAGGTTTTGACCTCAATATCAAGGAAATAGTCCAAAGGACATAGTCTCTTTTGTACAAAAATTGTGCTTAGCCTATCAATAAGATGAGTAACATGAGGGGTTGATGATCCTATACAATTATATCATCCATATAAAACCAAAACATAAAACCTATATGTGGAGGAAGTGTGAATAAGCCGGGAGTTGATAGTTACTGTTTTGGAATCCAAATTTAAGAAGTGTGTCTTTAAGCCTTTCAATTCATAGCGTAGGAGCCTACTTAAGACTATAGAGAGCCTTGTGAAGTCTACAAAGTTGAGCTTTATCACCGTTATGAAAACCAACAGGTTGTAGCATATAAACTTCCTCATCAAGTAGATCATTGAGAAAGGCATTATTGATATCTAATTGTTTTAGAGACCATTTGAATGTGTTAGATAAGGTTAGAAAAATTCTAATAGTAATAGAACTCACTGGAAAAGGTTTCATTATAGGCAATGCCTTGTTGTTGATGAAATCCTTTTACTACAAGCCTTTCCTTATATTTATTCGTTGTCCCATCAAGATTCTCTTTAATCCTAAAAAAACCCATTTACAACAAATGGCCTATTTACGTGGAGGTAAATTAACAACAGACCATGTGCCTAACTACATTAGAGCATTATATTCCTCTTGCATTACTTGAAACCAAAGAGGACCAATAAAAGCAGTTTTAACAAATGTAGGCTGAAGAAAAGTTATGGGAACTCTAGAAACAAATGACTTATCAATTCCTGATTTTGAACGAGTCTGCATTGGGTGAGTAGATTGAAGAACAAGAGTTGTTTAATGATTATGAGTAGACTCAGATGGATTAGAGAAGGGGGGCTGAAGATAAGCTTATCAATATGAGTTGACATTAGAGAATAAGAAGATGAATGAGGAGATGTGTTGGAGGATAATGGGGATGAATGTAATGGATTGGAATAGGAAGGACAAGTTTGAATATTGATATAAGAGGAAGTATGAAATGGTGATTTAGAAAAATATGATGTAGATGTATCATTAGACATAGCATGAGAGGTAGTGTAAGGAGAGAAATGAGTTATAGGAGTGGGAAGAGATATAGGATAAGATGAATAAGAATTAAGGTCATAAATCTCAGATGCATTGGAAGCACATGGAAAAACATACTTATTAAACACAACATCCTTAGATATATAGACCTTTCCATCATGACATAAACTTGTACCTCTTATGTTTGGTGGAATATCAAAGAAAAGTACACTGGGATGACTTGAATTGCAACTTGTGATTGTTATAAGGTCTTAAGAGTGGAAAACAAGCACAACCAAATAATTTGAGAAATGAATAGTTTGGTTGAGCACAACAACAAAAAAGAGAATGAAGTGATGACTGAGCCAAGGAGGAAGTTGGTAGCCTATTGATAAGAAATACATCAGTAGTGAAATCATATTCCCAAAATGACAAAGGTAAGCATATATGAGCCAACAAATGTAAGCTGGTTTCTATTATATGGTTATGCTTCCTTTCAAGTGTACCTTGCTAATGATGAGTATATGGGAAAGAGACCTTGTGAACTTTACCTAATGATTTTAGTAACTATGTGAAAGGTGTAAAGTCACCTCCCAAAACACTTGGAATAGCTTTGATGCCTAACTGAAATCATTTGTGAACTAAATGAAGAAAATGTTTAAAAACAATAGTTGTATCTAATTTTTTTCTTTAAGAGTTAGATCCATGTATGCCAAGTGTGAGCATCAACAATGGAGAATTAGTACCTAAACCCTAATTCAAAATGAATAGGGGCAAGACCTCATATATCTAGATATAATAGGTCAAAAGGTTTAGTGTAGATAGTGGTTGATGGAAGAGAATGTAACTTATGAGCCTTAGCACAATAACATGTAGTACAAAAATCACGAGAAGTTTTATTAGAATAATAAAATATTAGTACTTTTTCTTAGAACTAGAAGAAATATAATTATTAATGCAAAAATGAAATTACATTGGATAAAGGCTTGAAAATTAAGGTTGTGAAAAGCATAGAGGTAAAACATGTAATTGGATATATACACTTTATAATTAAAATATGATTGAAAAGAAACATTGTTAAGATATGTAATTGGAGCTTTATCACCATTACACATATAATTGTGATCTAAGCCAAAAGGATATGTTGGATCAGCTACGTTCTCTTCTCTTCTTCCTATTTGTTTCAATCGAAACTGCAAATTTTTTGATTTCTTCGCTTTGGCCTAATTTTTCGATTTCATGGATAATCGAACATTGAGCAACATGATTCAAGATCCTACTTCTCCATACTTCATACATCCTACTGAGAATCCTGGAGCTGTTTTGGTTTCTACACACCTAAACGGAGAAAACTATCACTCGTGGTCACGAGCTATGGTTATGTCACTAAAGATGAAGAACAAGTTGTCTTTCGTTGATGGATCACTTCCTAGACCTATGGAAGATGATCAAATGTTTAAGGCATGGGATAGATGTAATGACTTGGTTGTTTCTTGGTTTATCCAGTCTATGGATGCATCGATTGTGCAAAGTGTGATGTGGATGGAAACAAGACTTGAGATTTGGAAGGATTTGCGTGAAAGGTACTATCAAGGGGACATTTACAGAATCTCTGAATTATTAGTTGAAATTCACACCTATAAGCAAGGTAATCTCTCAATTGGATCCTATTATACTCATATAAAAGGATTATGGCAAGAGTTAGACAATTTTAGGCCAATTCCACCACCTTATCTTGCACATAACAGATGTGATTGTGGTTTGGCTTCTATTGTTAGGACATACAGAGATAATGATTATGTCATATGTTTTCTAAAAGGATTGAATGATCAATATGAGAATGTTAGATCTCAGATCATGTTAATGGATCCCCTGCCATCCATTACTAAGGCATTTTCATTACTAACTCAACAAGAGAGGCATTTGAATGTTCATATACAAGAGTCAAAGGTGCTTGTAAGTGCTACAAATGATGTGAACTCATTTAGTGGCTCTGAGTTTGGAAGTCATTCTTATGCTTCCAACAGAGGAAGAACCATAGGAAGAGGATATCAAGGACAAATGAGTAGACAATCTCATGTACAAGGTAGAGGAAATGGTGTGTTAGGAAAATATCCAAGAGGTAGAGGCATGAAACTTTGCACATTCTGTCACAAATCAGGGCATACTGTTGACCATTGCTATAAGAAGCATGGTTATCCTCCTAGTAATCAGAGGAATGTGAACAATTTCATTGCTGATGAGATTCAAGAAGATAATGATGAGAATCTGAACAAATCAAGAGAAGAGTATAGAGTTGAAGAGAATGTTTCAATGCTGAAAGTCACACCTGAACAACATAGAACATTACTTTCACTCCTGCAACAGTCAACATTGCAACATAATCATGCTGCTGTTATGATATATGGCCACCTAAGAGGGGGGTGAATTAGGTGTAGAGACTTAAACTGAATTTTTCTACTTTTATTATAAAACATTGCAAGTTAAAGAGAGTGTTTATGAGCGGAAGTATTAAACAAAAATAGTTGAGTAAAAGTAGAAGATAATGCAAAATGTAAAACGTTAAGGAAGAGAAGATCACACCAAGATGTATACTGGTTCACCTTCAATCTGAAGGCTACGTCCAGTCCTTCTTGTTACCAAGAAGATTTTTCCACTATTGCAAGAACCAATGTTACACCTTCTTCGTCTTCTTCCAAGACTACTCACCTATTCCACTAGGCACTAGGCTAACACCGTTCTTCACAATATACTGCACTTCACCACACTTGGTGAAATGTTTACAAGACACTAACTTGTATTCTTAAGATGGTTTTTTACAAGGCTTTTGAATGAGTGACTCTCTAATAGTAATTGAAACTTTAAGGATTGAATCACTCACTAAATGATCACTTAATTTAGAATCAAATAACTTGGATAAAGGCTTTTGTTTGTGCTTAAGACTTTGAATAATTTCCAGAATTGGAAAGATATGAAAATTGATATCAAAGTCTTAACACTTAAGAATGAATGACAAAAATTTATGAGAACTTTGTGACTTTGTGATTATGTAAGTTGTATTCAGAATTATATTGAAAAGCAAGTCATAGAACACCTATTTATAGTGTTTAATTCGTGCACATGAACCAGTATGAGTTTGTGAAAAGTTAAGAGCTACATCAGTTCATTCAAAACAGAACCAATATACTGTTCTGGTATGTGTAATCGATTACCATATGGTGTAATCGATTACACCAGTTAAAAATTTCAAAAAACAGACTCAACGGATTGATGTAATCGATTACCAAACATTGTGTAATCGATTACAATGTGAAAAAATGCACGTATCTGATGCTTTTAATATGTTGTAATCGATTACAAGTATATGTAATCGATTACATAATGTAAAAATTTAAAATACAAAACTCAACGGATTTATGTAATCGATTACCAAACATGGTGTAATCGATTACAATGTGTAAAACGTACATATCTGGTACTTTTAATATGTTGTAACCGATTACGGTTTATGGTGTAATCGATTACATCATAGAAAATGCACAGGTCTGATGAGTTTAACAACCTGTAATCGATTACCAGAGTAGTGTAATCGATTACATCATGGAAAATGTACAAGACTGATGAGTTTATCAATATGTAATCGATTACCAGAGTAGTGTAATCGATTACACTGTTTAAAAACAGAACACCTATGCTTTAGTGCAAATGATCTTGGTTTTATGCATGAGTTTTTCTGAATTTAGCCTTTATCGTATAGTTAAGAGATTTTAAGATTAAGTATCGTTTTACCTAGAAGACTTAGACTACACATATGAGCTTCTTTGACTTTTGATTTGCTAGTCTTCTTTTTGCATTTGATGACATAGTGAGCATCATCAAAACCTTAGCCATAGGTTGGGAAAGATCACCATCTTCACAGCTGCAAACCAACTAAGTGTTGTTCCTCATAGTTCTATCAACTCTAATTCATCCTACAAATGTACATATTCTGTCTTGACCTATTCTACTAAGTTAAGTCATTGGCTTTTAGACACAGGTACTACTGATCATGTCTGTTATAATATCTTTTTCTTTCATACACACAAAAAGATTAAGCCAGTCCTCATAACTCTATCAAATGGAAGTCAAGTATCCACATCTGCCTCAAGAACAATTATGTTCTCTGATGTTCTGTATCTCACTAATGTCCTCTATATACCTTCTTTTCATTACAATCTCATTTATATGTCTAAGTTGACTAAGACCATACCATGCAAACTGATTTTTGAGGACACTGTTTGTCATATCCAGGAGCTCCTATCATTGAGGATGATTGGTGCAGCTGAGCTTAAGGATGGGCTTTATGCTATGAGTGAGTCACCCTTATGTTTTCAAACACTTTCTAGGTCCAGTTTGTCTTTGTTGAATCCTAGTCATAAAAGTGTAAACTCATTTTCAAAGTATGATTGTAATCTTTGGCATAGTAGATTGGGACATTTGTCTCATAAGAAATTGCTTGTAATGCAAAAGCATTTCCCTTTCATTCAATGCAATAAAACAAATGATCCTTGTCATATTTGCTATCTAGCTAAACAGAAAAGGTTACCATATAATGAAAGCACCACTAAATCCTTACACTGTTTTGATTTGGTTCATATGGACATTTGGGGTCCAATTTTCACTCCTAGTACTTCAGGTCACAAGTACTTTCTTACAGTAGTTGATGACAAGTCTAGGTTCACTTGGATATTTTTCTTGAAATTGAAGTCTGAGGTTCCTCAATTGATTAAGTCCTTTGTCTCTATGGTGTCTATTCAGTTTGGTGTCAAAGTTAAAAGTCTTAGGAAAGATAATGGTAAGGAATTTTTATTGCCTGACTATTAGGCCTCACAAGGTCTCTTACATCAAACCTCATGTGTAGAAACACCACAACAAAATGGGATAGTTGAGAGAAAACACCAACATATTTTGGGAGTTGCTAGGGCTCTTGTTTTCCAGTCAAGTGTTCCACATTGTTTCTGGAATTATGTTGTGTCTCATGCCATACACTTGATAAATAGACAGCCTACTCCTTATCTATCATATGACTCTCCTTATAGTGTTTTGCATGGCACCTGTCCTGATATTTCTAATCTCAAAGTGTTTGGTTGTTTGGGTTATGCTACTACTCTGGTTGCACAGAGGACCAAGTTAGACCATAGATCTAGGAAATGTGTATTTCTAGGTCTAAAACAAGGGGTCAAGGGTTTTATGCTTTTTGATGTTCAATCTGATGAAATATTTTTGTCTAGACATGTAGACTTCTATGAACATATCTTTCCTTTTGTTGAGAATTCAGAAACAGTGACTCAAACACAGACTTCTAACTCTATGCCTATAATCAATAGCTTACCTGTTCCTAATGATCCTTTTTTCACTAGTAATCATATTCTCACAGATGATTATTCTACATCTTCCAATAATCATACTCTCACAAATGATTATGATAATTCTGTTATACCTACACCAAGTATAGCCACAAACACAAAGTCATCTTATATAGCCACAAACACAGAGTCACCTCATACATCTATTCCTAGGCAATCTACTAGGATCAGAACTAGACCTAGATATCTTGACAATTACCATTGCACTTTATCATCTAAGTCTGTCTTGCCTACATCTGAAGTGAGATATCCTCTGTCTCATAGTCTTACATATGACCATTTGTCACCCAATCATAAACAATTCTCTCTTGTTATCTCATCCTATGAAGAACCAACACATTATAACATTGTTGTTAAGCATGCTTGTTGGAAACAAGCAATTAATCATGAGTTAGATGCTTTGAAGAACAATGGGACTTGGATCTTAACTCCTCTTCCACCTAATAAGAGAATGGTAGGTTGTAAGTGGGTATTTAAGGTCAAACACAAAACAGATGGGACTATTGAGAGATACAAGGCAAGACTTGTAGCAAAAGGGTTTACACAGACAGAGGGCATAGATTATTTTGAGACTTTCAGTCATGTGGTGAAAATGACAACAATTAGGACCATTATCTATTTAGCATCTATTAAGCAATGGCATCTGCATCAGTTAGATGTAAATACATCATTTTTGCATTGTGATCTACATGAAGAAGTATATATGAAAGCCTCTCCTAGTTTAGAGGTTTCAGATTCTAGTCTTGTTTGCAATTTAGAAAAGTCTTTGTATGGGCTTAAACAAGCTAGTAGGCAGTGGCATGCTAAGTTGACTGGTGTATTGATTGAATATGGATATTCCAAGTCAACTTCAGATTATTCCCTTTTCATTAAGTCCCAATCTCCTCATTTTACTACTATACTTGTATAAGTGGATGATTTGGTACTTACTGGGAACAATATTGAAGAGATTAATCATATGAAATCCTTGCTAGATACTAAGTTTAGTATCAAAGACCTTGGCATACTCAAATTTTTATTAGGCATGGAAATTGACAGAAATTCTAAAGGAATCCATTTGTATCAAAGAAAATATACACTAGATTTACTTCAAGAATCTGGCATGTTGGCTGCTAAGTCATGCTCAACACCAATGGAATACTCTGGGAGATTGATTCATTCTCAATCAGGTACTCCTTTGGAGGATCCATGTTCCTATTGAAGATTGGTGCGGAAGTTACTTTATCTTACACACACAAGACCTGATATGTCCTTTGCTATTGGACATCTCAGTCAATTCCTCTCTAAACCTACAGATCAACATCTAACAGCAGCCATGAGAATACTTAGATTTGACAAAGGATCAATCGGTCATGGTGTCTTTTTCCCTTCTGCAAGTAGTTTGACACTCAAGGGATATACAGACTCAGATTGGGCAGCTTGTGTAGATACCAGGAAATCAGTTTCTGGCTATTGTTTCTTCCTAGGAGATTCACTTATCTCTTGGAAAAGTAAAAAACAACAAACTGTTTCCAGGTCTTCAGCTGAAGCAGAGTATAGGGCTATGGCTTTAGCATCTGTAGAAGCACAATGGTTGGTCTCTCTACTACAAGAACTTGGCATTACTCATTCACAGCCTGTACAATTGTTCTGTGACAATCAACCAGCTATGCATATAGTTGCAAATCCAGTCTTCCATGAGAGGACAAAGCACATAGATATTGATTGTCATTCAATTAGGGAGAGGCTTCAGTCCAAGCTTCTTCATCTTCTTCCTATTTCTACCTCTTCACAAGTTGCTGACATCTTCACCAAACCTTTGTCTCCTCAACTCTTTCACATATTCCATTCCAAGCTAGGCATGCTCAATATTCACGTGCCTGCTTGAAGGGGGTTGTTGAGCTTGTTATATGCACACATATTTATTTATATTTGTTGCATAATATGCCTAAGTTACTTAGTGTAGTTTATTTGTTGAAACTTTGTAACTTTTCTATTTTTAGAATCTTTTAGTTAAGTTAGTTTTGGTTGACCAACTAAATATAAGGCTTTCTTTTGTATCTTTGGGTCATTGATTGGAATATATATTTTCTAATCATTCTTTCCAAAAGCTCTATCTCTCTTTTCAGAATTCCTTTTCTTCTTAACCTTCACTTTCTTCATTCATTCTTGTAACTGCCATGGATGTTCAAGCTTATGGACTCCATTGATTTTCATATAGATGAGATAATTTGTTGCACCTAAGTCTGGATACCACATAAAAGACTTGTAGTCTTGACCGTTATTGCTCACATGCATAGCATAAGGATTAGTATGAGGTGCACAGGTAGGATCAGGTCTAGTAGATCCTCTTAGATTTGATAGATATAATGTCCAAGGATGAGAAAGAGGTGGATAAGACACACAATAATGGTTATAGGAGAGTAAGACTCCTCTCCATTAATGGAGAGGCAAGTCCCAAAAAATCAAAGAAAGTGGAAGATGCAATGTCACTTTGGCCCTTTTTATTTAAAAGATGATTACATCTTTACCCTTATAATACACATAAAAAACTCACTTGTCTCTCCATTAATGGAGAGGGGTCCTACTTGTTATAGGAAGGTCTTGAGGTGTGGTAAGTAGGAAAGGATGGTCTATGCCTTGAATAAGGAGAAGACAGTGCATGAGTTGAGTGACAAGCCAAAAAGGAGTGAAAGTAAGAATCATAGTGACCTGGATGTCGATATGCATCATTGTAGGATGAGGATAAATCTTGGGTAGAAGGTATAGCATAAGAGATATCATGGTGCACAATAGCACCAAGCCGCATCATCCTCGTAGCGATTACAATTGAAATAATTTTAATTTTGGAACATGTAATAATCTTAATTTTCGAAAAAATTTAAGAAATGGAGCTAGCTAGAACCTTGTGTTATACTGTTATAGCACAAAGTGTTAATCATGAAATAATCTTTGCATTTATTATGAATAATTTACATTCATTGAATATGAAATTAGTCATTAAGAGTTGTAATTAGTCATTATGAGTTGTAATTGCCTATAATTACCGACACTATTATATATAGTATGAAATGCAATGAGAAAGGCGTCAAGCCAATTTTAATGACATGATATCAGACGGGTTCGATCAAACCTGTGAATCCTTTTTTGGCTGAACAGCGACACCCCACTGGGTCGCTCTTGTAATCGTGTTCCTAGTTTGCATTTGTCTCGAAATCGTTTCTTTGTCAATCGAAGGTTTTCGGTTGTTGTCTAGTGATTTCGTCTTTGTTGTTGTGGTGTTTATCACAATTGATTCTTGGTTGTTTGCTTGTGGTTTCGGTACTTGTTAATTGTTCTAGGTGTTTGGACGGTTTTCGATTGCTTGTGGTTTATGGTTTTACAAACTGTTCGTGTTGTTTCACTGTTTGTTCGCATTGTTTCACTGCTTAGGGTTTGTGGTACTTAGAGTAAAAGAATTACTGTCACATGGCCATGGGAAACTAAAGATGCTCATATAATCACTTGGATTCTAACAGTATTGATCCTCATATGATCAATAATTTATGCTCTTTTTCCACTGCTCAAGAAATGTGGAATTATTTGAAGCGCATTTACAACCAGGACAATTCAGCAAAACGTTTTTAGTTGGAGTTAGAAATAGCCAGCTACAAACAAGGTGATTTGTCTATTCAAGAATACTATTATGGTTTTTAAATCTCTGGGCAGAACACTCTGCTATTATAAATGCCAATGTTCCCAAGACCTCTCTCGCGATTGTTCAAGAGGTTTACAACACAAGTGGGTGAAATCAATTTCTCATGACACTACGTCCAGAATTTGAGGTTGTCAGAGGTGCCTTGATGAATAGGAATCCCGTTCCTCCTTTAGATACATGTGTTGGAGAAGTTGTAAGGGAGGAACAACGTCTTATTACTCAAGGAGCCATGTCTCATGATGCTACCATTTCCGAGCTTGTGACGATTGCATATGCTGCTCAAAGTAAAGGTAAAAGTCGTGATTTTAAATAGGTTCAATGTTTCTCTTGCAAACAATTTGGTCATAATGCTCGTAGCTGCAATAAGAAGTTTTGTAATTACTGCAAGCAATAGAGTCATATTATTTCTGAGTGTCCCACACATCCTCCACGACCAACACAACGTTCAGTGCCGACATTCCATGCAATTACAAATCATGCGGTTGGTCCTATTACTGGGGCATCAAACAATAGTGTTATACAACTTGAATTGATTCAACAAATGGTACTTTATGCTCTTTCGGCCTTGGGAATTCATGGTAAGTCTTCTAATGTTTCTCCCCCATGGTTTCTGGATTCAGGTGCATCCAATCACATGACAGGTTCTTTAGAATATTTGCACAATTTACACTCTTATCACGGTAATCATAAAATTCAAATAACTTATGGTAATACTTTATCTATTACTGATATTGGCGACATAAACTCTGATTTTCGGGACGTGCTTGTATCACCTGGACTTGCGTCTACTTTATTATGTGTTGGTCAATTGGTAGATAAAAATTATGATGTTAACTTCTCTCGTGATGGTTGTCTTGTGCAGGAGTAGGTGTCGGGGAAGGTGATCGCGAAGGGGCCTAAGGTGGGAAGACTATTTCCATTTTAGTTTATTTCTAATCATATATCTCTTACTTGTAATAATATTTTGACCTCTTATGAGGATTGACATAGAAAATTAGGTCATCCAAACTCTGTTGTTTTGTCCCATTTATTTAAAAATGGTTTGTTGGGAATTAAAATGTTTATAATGCCTTTATTTCATGTTATGTTTGCAAATTGGCTAAGAGTAAAACACTTCCTTTTTCGTCTGGTGCTTATCGTGCTTCCACTTGGTTTGAAATGATTCATAGTGATGTATGTGGTATGTCTCATGTAGTTTCTCATTCTCACTATAAATATTTTGCCACATTTATTGATTATTATAGTCGTTTTGTTTGGATATATTTCTTTCAGTCTAAATCTGAAGTGTTTTTTATGTTTAATAAATTTTTGGTATATGTTGAAACTCAATTTCAAGCAAGTGTTAAAAAAATTTGCTCTGACTCTGGTGGTGAGTACATGTCTCATAAGTTTCAGGAATACCTTCAACAAAAAGGCATCTTGTAACAACGATCTTGTCCCAATACCCCTCAACAAAATGGTATGGCATAACGTAAGAATCGTCATTTGCTTGATGTAACACGCACGTTGCTTCTCCAAGCTTCTGTACCATCCCGATTTTGGGAAGAGACTATTTCCACAATTGTATTCTTGATCAATCGTCTTCCTTCTACGGTTATTGAACTTGATTCTCCTTTCTTTTGTATTTTTAAAATTCATCCTGATTATAGTGCTTTACATACTTTTGGGTGCGTGTGTTTTGTTCACTTACCTCCTTTTGAAAGGCATAAGCTTGGAGCACAACCCGTTCAATGTGCATTTATGGGATATAGTCACTATCATAAGGGATTTGTGTGTTATGGTGTCACTAACCAGCGTTTTCGCATTTCTAGAAATGTGACATTTTTTTATAATCAGTTTATGTTTCCCTGTGTTTCTCCTGCCATTTATGATATTGTTACTCTTCCTGATTTTTCTATTATGCCTCAATCTATAGAACGTTATAAACCAGGTCATGTATATGTCAAAAAACACAGACAACATGTTCCCATACCCCTTCCCGACGCTGAACTGCCACCTGATCTTGTACCGGTTGAACCACGACGTTCTGGCCGAATATCTCGCGCACCAGATAGATATTCACTAGACAGGTATGATTCCTCACAAACTTCTCTGACTGCCACACTCTCTAGCATATCTATTCTTACTTGTTACTCACAGGCTGTTAAAGATGTGCGTTGGATAACAACAATGAATGAAGAGCTTCAAGCTCTTTAAGAGAATTTCACATGGGATATTGTCTCTTGTTCTCCTGATGTAAAACCTATAGGTTGCAAATGGGTGTATTCTGTGAAATTGAATTCTGATGGGTCCCTCAACCGTTACAAGGCTCGTTTGGTTGCGTTAGGAAACAAGCAGGAATATGGAATTGATTATGATGAGACATTTGCACCAGTTCCAAAATGACAAATGTCCGCACGATCATCTCTATCGCTGGTTCTAGTGGGTTGCCGCTTCATCAAATGGATGTGAAGAATGCTTTTCTCCATGGTGACCTAACAGCAGATATTTATATGACTCCACCTTAAGGCTTATTCTCTTCATCTAAAGGCATATGTAAGCTCAACCGCTCCTTATATGGTTTGAAACAGGCACCTAGAGCATGGTACGACAAATTTCGCTCCACTCTACTTGGATTCTCCTTTACTCAGAGTAAGTGTGATTCATCTTTATTTATTCATCGCACATCTGCGAGTATTGTTCTACTTCTTTTGTATGTTGATGATATGGTTATTACTGGTTCGGATCATGTGTCCATTCAGCGACTTAAGCAACAGTTACAAGCCTCATTTCACATGAAAGATATGGGTAATCTACATTATTTTCTTGGTCTTGAGGTTCATTCTACATCCAAGGGCATCTTTCTCCATCAACAAAATTATGCTACAGATTTGATTTCTATGGCCGGTCTAGAATGTGCTAATTCGGTAGATACTCCTCTCGAGGTTAATGTTAAATATCATCGTGATGATGGTGATCTTTTACCTGATCCCTTATTGTATCAACAACTTGTGGGTAGCCTCGACTGCTTAATTATTACTCGCCCTAACATATATTTTGTTGTTCAACAAGTAAGTCAATTCATGCATTCTCTTTGCCATCTTCACTTGGCTGTGGTTCGTTGTATAATTCGCTACTTAAAGGGAACCTCTCACTGCAGATTATTATTTTCCGTTGGTATTTCTCTTCATTTGAGTGCTTATAGTGATGCTGATTGGGCAGGGTGTCCTGCTACTCGTCGATCTGTTACTGGTTGGTGCATGTTTCTTGGTTCTTCATTGATCTCTTGGAAAAGTAAGAAGCAAGCAAAAGTTTCAAAATCTTCTACTGAATCAAAGTATCGTGCCATGTATGCTGCTTGTTCAGAAATACTTTGGCTTCATGGTCTTTTGGCTGAACTTGGATCTCCCCAAACAGAGCCTACTTCACTTTATGCTGACAATACAAGTGTCATTCAAATTGTTGCAAACCCTGTTTTTCATGAACGCATCAAACATATAGAAGTTGATTGTCATTCAATACGTGCCGCCTACGATGATCGAATAATATCACTTCCTCAAGTCAGTACTCAGTTGCAGGTTGAAGATATTCTTACCAAGGCTGTTCCACGCCTACGACATCAGTTTATGGTTAGTAAATTGATGCTCCTTGACCAGTCGCGTCAATTTGAGGGGATGTTAATCAGGAAATAATCTTTGCATTTATTGTGAATAATTTACATTCATAGAATAAGAAATTAGTCATCATGAGTTGTAATTATCTATAATTACTGATACTATTATATATAGTATGAAATGCAATGAGAAAGACATCAAGCCAATTTTAATAACACAAAGTTGTGCCCTAAGTTGACGACTACGAGCTTTAGTATGTGCATTGCAGAAAGAGTGTAGTTCATGTCATAGCTGAAATGAAGATGTATATCCCATAACATGAGGTTGTAACACTTCTGAAATTGAATTCAAAAGCTAAGAGAACACAATTTGATATTGTTCCTCTGAACTTATGAACCCAGGATTGACATAATGATGAATATGATCGGATTCAGTGATCAAATGTGGTAGAATTTCAAAACTTTGCACAAATCTAGGAATTCTATTGGCTTTCAACACTGTTAGCATGAACTGACTCCTAGTGAGATAGTTCTTTTCTGTTTTTATTGAATTGCTAAATTGATTACAAATCAATGCTTAAGCTTCTATTTACATAAGCAGTTACAATGCACGTGGCTTATACACTAGCTAGTGAAGCTAACAAAGTTCAGCTTATACACTAAGATATCTAAACCTTACAGTTATACTAATATTATAAGTCTAACAATTACTTTTGGCAACTGAATATTCTATCATTGGAATTTCAAATTATGTATTTAGCTTGATTATTAAGTACTAACTGATCATTTTTCATTTTACAAAATTTTCATTGATTAACTAGAAACGTGAATAAATAATTATCAATGAAAATAGGTTCATTGATGAAATTTTTTTGCTCTTTTTCTTTTCTGATTGTGATTGTCATTGCTTTCATAGTTATATACAGTGATTTAAATTGCGGATTGTATATCACATCGCAATTGTGGTGTGACTTCGAATCACAATGATGCGGTCGCATCAAGCTGCAACGCAACCGCATTTGGACCGCATCAGGCCGCATTTGCAACGCAGCCGCATCGGACTACATCACACCGCCCAATCCGCATGGCAATGAACACAATGACCACAATCACAGTAACCACAATCGTTACCACAATCACAATAACTACAATCGTTACCACAATCGCAACCTTAACCGCCGTTTGAAACACTGGTTATATAAGTAAAGGAAGCATGAAATGGGTCAACTAACATGATGACATTTTTCCTAAATGGGTCATGTTATTCTTTTCCTAAATATATGACCTTAAAATCATTACTGAAACATCAAGTTTTACAACAATCTTTCTTATCAAGGAACTCAATTACTCAAACAATTGGTACTCCTGAGACCTGAAGAGGTAGCTAGTAGTGAACACAAACAACATCACCCTATCACATAAAACTACATATATGATATAAATCATACATAAATAAGACCAAAAATAACATCCAAACCAACATTACATAGAAATATAAGTCAAAATAGCAATAATGAACAATGCCATGGCATAGTATAACATTACTGTACACTCCTCTTATTCCACACAACAACGGTACATAAAATATTTCTCCATTTGTCTGCCACATTCAGCACACACAACCTTTTGTGGTATACCTCCACTACTTCCAGGAAGTATAAGCCTATTGCAATGATGTGGTGTGTGAAGACTATTCAGGTAATCCTTCAGTGCTGGTACAAAACCATCTTTTTCAATATTAACTTTCCACTTATCAAAATCTCTCAAACTAGTTAAAGCAGTGTCACCTTTAGCTCTAGCCATTTCAACTGTACCTCTACAGAAAATTGCCCAACCTTGATCACTGCCATCAAAGCTAAGCACAGTCATGATTTCACTCATGATTTGGTCATTTTCAACAGTGCTACCATGTTGTAACTTTGAGTATAGCATGCTTTCTAATCTTGCCCAAAAGAACCAAATGGATGTGACATTAGGCCAATAGTAACTGAATTTTTTTGTACCAAATGTGTCAACCATTTTCTGCATCCTTTCTTTCGCATTACTCTTTCCTACATAAACCATCTCTAATTCGAACCGACCGGCTTTCGCAACATTCATTGCTGTGGTTGTGAATGTTTCAATCCATTCCAGATCTTCACCTCCATAAAGGCATATGAATTTACCTTCTGTCATCTGTAATAAGGACAAGAGAAACTTTATGTGCTAATGTAAAATTTGACAAGAGAAACTTTATGTGCTAATGTAAAATTTGACAATTCCTTCAATACCCTTTATTTTCTTAAGAATGAAGTATGTATATTTAACAACTAGTGACTAATGTTTAATCTCTATTAAGAGAAATCATACTTAGATAAGCTTAACAACACATTCTTTATTATTATCGGTGAAGTTCTCGTCTACTTCACTAAATAGAGAATCAACTCGTGCGATTTAGTGAGTCCAACGTAAAATTTTAAAAATAATAAAAAATGTGTTGCTAGCATTTCTCTATAATTCTTTTCACGACATGCTCCAAGCTAAGTGTGATACTTTTCAAGTTTATAAGACAAAATAATAAACCTAAAAATTGGGTCGAAAGATGCATTTTCGAAAATTTAAATATAAAGATTATATAGTTACCCATTCCAAAACCATAGGATCAATGCCATCAATAAGCAGCTCAAGGCTCCAAAGCTCTTGCTTCCACAAGGATTCTTCTTTCTCACTTGTGAAAGGGAATGCCAAATTTCCCCAAATCCATATCATATGGAGAGCATTTGGGGAGGACAATCTTCCTTGTGGATCAAGGGCCACAACAATGGCTTTCTTTGTGAAATTCCACACTTCTTTGATATACTTAACCACTGATGGTTCAATGATGAAAGGGTCATACACACTGTACCATGCCATCAATGACTGCAAATACTCAAACTTTTGTCTATTCACATCATTCCAAGTGGCTTTGTCCACAATTGGGATCCATACCATTTCATAGTGTGTCTCACTCCTAGATTGTGCATCTTTGTACAAGTTATCAAGTATCATAATCTCTTCTTGTGAAAGATCAAGATCTGATATCAGTAGTAACACATTTTTCCTCCTTAGTACCTCTAGACTAGCCTGCTTGTAAATAATGTAATAAAATTATTCAAACTATGGCATGGAATAAGATGAGAAATGTATTTTATTAAGGTTTTATCTCAAAACCAATTGGCAATGAGAAGAGTAACAAGTATTTAAACAATTCCCGAGATAATGAGGTAGACGATGTGAGACTTACTTTCTAACATATATTTTAGGGGTGGCAAAAAGGTTCAGCCCGGCCCGACCCTGACCGACCCGCCTTTGGCCCGCCAATATATGGGCTGGGTTGGCCCGGCCATTATTGCTAAAAGGGCTCGATAAAAAATTGGTTGCACACGGTATGTAAAATGTTTGGTTGAAAAACAATATTAAATTGACTACATTATTCGAATCACATGTAACCTTAAAATGGTAAAACAATATTAATGTTGGCCCGCAGGGCTAGCCCAGCCTGGCCCGCCATGACCCATCTAAAAAACGGGCTTCCAAACTGAGTTGAATTTGGGCTTTTGGACTAAAATCTCCAACCCGGCCCGCCAAAAATGTCAATCAAAACAGGCTGGACCGTCGGGCCAAACCCATATTGCAAGCCTAATATTTTTACTACATTTCTAAACAACATTGGGAGTAGTAGAGAAATGTATATAAATATAAGTTGTTGTCTCAAACATGTCCAATTATGTAATAAGATATATTTACAAAGGACTAAATATGTTTGTTTACTAGAATCTTAAAAACAAACCCTTGATTTTGTAGTTCCTTGTATGAGTGGGGGAAGATCATCCTTTGCATATATCAGTGCTCTGAGAATTTTCATGTTATCTACATGGATCGACTCGAAAAGACGTATCAGATTATGGAAGGCCTCTGTATGCCTCTTGTCATCTGCATCAAGTTAAGGATGCAATTTTAAAAAATATGATTCATTCATGATCACATTTTACTCTACACTTTTAGAAATTCTCTTAAGAGACAAAACCATTTAACTAGGCAAAGTGCACAAAATGCTACAAGTAAAATCTTGAATTCAGGTAACAGATATCTCAATTAATGAATTAAAATTCTTAATTATAATTGTCATTAGTGCATTCACCTATATGTATGTAGCATTGAGCCAGTTGGTTCTTCAGGTGCTCATATATACTACTGACTTTGTGAGTCAGACTAGTTAATTCCCATGCCTCTGTGGCAGATGAAATGGACCTGCAATCATCATAATAAGCATCACCACCATTGATTTCATTCAACTGATTGAAATCTAATTGCGGCCTCAATATTGCTATGGCGAGAGTCTCGCCGACCCTATTGTGACAGCAATTGCAGTCACATCGGCTACAATTACGATACACACAAGATAACTGCAACCACAATTTAAAACCAGGAATGCAACTATACTTACTCATTTCTCGTGCCTATGAGACTGGAAACCTGAGAGGCACAAGCCACAATACTTCTGATGACCCAATAAGCAGCAATAGGAATATGAGTACTGGCAAGAGACATAGGAGGTGTGTCCTCAGAGATATACTCAGAGGGTAGCTCCTTGAACTCAACTATGTACATGGTAACATCCAATGCCGCCTTTACGAGCTTGTTTAGTGCATCAAATTGTGGCCTCAAAGAAGTTGAATTCTCCACAATGTCTGGTAGTTGCTTAAGAAGAGCCACAGACTTGGCAAGTGTATTCTCAGCACTCATCTGAACAACAAGCCAAAACTCTCCAAAAATAACAGCAAATGCTGCTATGGTTAACACAACTTTTGCATGCCATGAATAGTTGGAAAGGTAATTCAGTAACACCATGGTTGATGCATGTGCATCTCCACCTCCAGAACACTTGCATGATAGCTGCCAATATAGATATCAACTACTTCTTAATAACCTTTTCTGAATTAATAAATGAAGGGTGTAACACTATATCCTCCACTATTAATGTGTATAATTTTTTAAGTAATTTAAATTGAGGACCGCATCAACTGATGTTGCTGCAATACTGCGGTAGTAGTGACCGTTGTAACCGTATCACACCCATCGGACTGCATCAGACCACATCAGATTCAAAAATGTTGTTTTAATCACAAAATAATTTACACCGCAACAGCCATAATCCTCATCGCAATGACCGTAATGACCGCAATAGCAGTAATCGCAACATTATCGCACTCACGACTCTAACCCCAATTTAAAACAATGATTTTAACTTTGAAGTCAATGGCTTTAAAAAATGAAATGATAAATGAAGGTTGGATAATGCAATAATAGCATAAATGAATATTTATAATGTTTAAGCTCATAACTTTTCTAGATATTATTTTTTTAAAACTTTAGAGAGAGAACTTATCTAAACGTTACAACAGTGATAAGAGTAACTTTCATAAAAGTTAGAAAGACTTTCATAACAACCTCACATGAAATTTTTTGTATGATAAAAGCCAACGAGTCAAGCATGTCACATTCAGCCAAAGCTGCAGCAGTTTCCAACATGTCTTGTTCTCGTTTGTCCTGCAAAATACAAGGCCACAGACTTTTAGTTAGACATATGATAGTATTATATTTAATAAGCTATGGAGATCATGTTAAGAATATACCAACCTTTATTTTTTTTTTATATCAAATATCAAAGAATTATTTGAGTTCGTGATTTAAATTGTAGACCACAATGTGGCGGCTGCAATATTGTGGTTGCGGTGACCACGCAACTGCATCCCACCGCAATTGCGGTGTGACTCTGAATCACAATGATGTGGTCGCAATACAACTGCATCGGACCATAGTTGGACCGCATCAAACCGCATCGGGCTGCATCAGGCCGCATCGGATTCAAAAATGTTGTTTTAATCACAAAATAATTCACACCATATAGGTCGTAATCCGCATTGCAACGGACGCAATGACTGCAATCGGAATAACCACAACTGCAACATAATTTAAAACACTGATTTCTTTAGGATAAAGCAACTAAAACACATAAAAGTTTCATATTTTTACAGTTGAGGCTTTGATTGGACCATTGCAGATCAACTATATATAACCAAGAACAACCCTTTCATTGTAGTTTTAGCAACAAGATCTAATGTAGTGATATTCATATAAAAAAAAAATAATATAACTCTTTCGCCTAGACAACCTCTTACACTATATTTTCCTTTTTATCTCTCATTTACTTTCTATCACAGCACATGTTACATCTTCCCATTATCTTCTTATATTCTCTTTCCAGCACTTTTTACACTAAAAAAATAAGGTGTGGAAAAAATAAATAATAGTTCAATGTGTTCTACACAAGCACTACAGCAAATGACATTCTTGTAAAGTAGCACTGCATGAGTATATATAAATTGTGAACATGAAATGCATTAACATGCACATGCAACTTAATAGTTTTTTTGCATAACGAACTGTATATCATGTTACCCCAAGGTAAATAACTAATTTCTTTCGGATGTGTGGTTGTCCCTCCTAACAAGTACCATTATCAGGAATCAAAATTTTAATTGTCAGCCTAGTATGATATATGGAATCCACTTGGGCCTTATACCATTAGATTAACGCCTTATTGGCAAGTAACTTAGTCGATTATTTTGCTGTTAACAAATTTAACAATTAAAACATAAAAATGTCTTACATGATGACCCTCAATACTACGAGCAATGACTTGAATCAAGATTTCATCCAAGATTTGGAAAATGGGTTTGACATCAACTTCACGACCATCTGGGGCATGAGTGGCCTGAACTTGTTTCATCATGGCACTGTCATCAGATGTGGAGAACAAGCGTCGCTCCCTCTTTTGTTGCATCTTATTAGCCATGTTATACAATAACTTGGCTTAAGATATCAAGAAGCAATTAATAGCAGAAATTATTAATTGGTTTGAGTACGTGACTATAGTTGCAACTCAACTAGAATTTATATAGTGAGAGGAAAGTGGAATAAAGCCTTATTGAACAAGTACCTTACTTGTCAGAGGATGTAAGACAAAAGCTAAAGCAATCATTGATCCTATTAGGGTACTGAAAGTGGTGACTTTAGCTATGCATGGAGGTCCTACATGTCATGTTTTTTAATATTACGTCACTTCATATAATATCATATGTTAAAAAAATATTTAATAATTAAACTTTTAATTTAAATATTTTTTTTAAATAATCACAATTCATTGCATATGGAATGATACACATTATGAAATTTAAGATGTGGTCCAACATTAATACTTACTCATCCATATTTATTTGTGAGTACCAATGTGTAATAGCATCCTCATGTATAAGGACACAATATTTGGGAAGAGGAATTAAAGTGTGCACATATTGCCACAAAAACTAGTCATACAATTGATACATGTGCCAAAAAGCATGGTTCCAACCAAATTATTTTGGGAACCCCAACAATTTTAGTAATTGTATAGTACAGAACAATGACAATGGACCGATGAATAATATGGTTGAGTAAGAAAAGGATACAAAGAGACCAGTAAATAAAAAGCAGTAGTAATGATCCCTCTGCTACTCATTTTGTTGCCCATTCTGTGACAATGGCCCTAGAAGGCTACCATTGTTTGTTGCCTTAAGACATTAACCACCTAACTCATCCTCAATCAGGTGTCCTATTTCTAACTATCTTACATATGATTTTTTATTGATCTCCTGCACATAAACAGTATTTATTAACCATCTCAAGTGTCTTAACTCCCACTCATTATAAAGATTTCATATTGCACCAATGTTGGACTGATGACATCAGTCTGAGTTAAATGCCCTTAAGAAGAACTTGGGTGATTATTGATCTAGCATCTAATAAAAAGGTCATTAGTTGTAAATGAGTATTCAAAATAAAAAATAAAGCAGATGGAATTATAGAAAGATATAAAGTCAGGTTGGTCGTCAAAGACTTTAACCAAACTGAAAATATTGATTACCTTGATACTTTTAGTCTAGTGGTCAGTGGTCAAAATGACCATTATTCGAATTCTTCTCATTAACTACCAGATTTCACTAGCACTTACACCAATTGGATGTGAATATTACCTTTTTGCATGGTGACTTAAAAGAACATGTCTATATGAAAGTACCTCCTTACTTGCATGTTTCTAATCCATCTTATGTTTGTAAATTAGAAAAGTCCTTATATGGACTAAAACAAGCAAGTAGACAATGATATGAGAAACTTACCCAAGCTATCATTGATTTAGGATATCATAAAACTCATGCTAACCATTTCTAGTTTACCGAAAGGAAAGATTCTAACTTTACTACTATATTAGTATATGTTGATGATCTTGTCTTAGCAAGTACTAATTTGTTACAAATTTAATCAATTAATCAAGAAACTATCAAAAACTTGGGGAACCTCAAGTTTTTTGAATCTAGAAAAGGCATTTCCTTGTACAAGAGAAAGTATGTTCAAGACCTCTTCACAAAAAATGGTATGATAGCATCAAAACCCTCTTCTACACCTAGGGAATATAATAATAAACTTCACAATAAATCAGGTAACTATTATATCTTACTAACACTATTGTTTCTTTTTAGGAGACTCTATTGTTTCTTGGAAAAGTAAGACACAGAACATTATTTCTAAATCCTCAACAGAAGCTGGATATAAAGCCTTGTCAATGGCCTCTTGTGAAGCACAATGGTTTTTTAGCTTGTTACAAGACTTTTGCATCACTCACACTCCCCCTATTGATCTATATTGTGATAATAAATATGCTTTTCATATTGCTGAAAATCCTATTTTTCATGAATTTACTAAATATATTGAAATTGATTGTCATGTGGTAAGAGAAAGAGATAAGAATGGTATATTGCATCTTCTTCCCATTTCTTCGTCTAATCAATTTGCTGACATTTTTACTAAACCTTTAGCACTAGGATTCTTTAAATATCTTGTTTGCAAGCTTGGATTGATCATTTTCCACATTACAGCTTGTGGGGTTGTTGAAGTATGAAAAATCTAAAATAAATCATGAAAAGAAAACAAAATAGCTCAAATTTATAATAAGCCCATTACTTAGTTTTGTTTTTTTTAAGTTCATAATTAGTTACTTGGTTAAAAGTGTTTTAGTTAGTTAGTTGGTTAAAATAACTTGTCTTTGTATCTATAAATAATTTCAGTTTGTTATTGTATTAATTCATTCAATGCATTTTCAATAATAATAAGAATGTTTTTCTATATCTTTCATTCTTCCTTTTCTTAGAAAGTTGCAAATCATGAGAGGTTTTAGTTTCTACATAGATATCTTTACAATAGCTTTAGCTTCTGGTCATTTTTATCTTATCACTTCCAAGCTTTGGATTATGTTGTATTGTAGAGGGGGAGGGGAATTAAACCAAATGCAAATTTGACATAATAGAGGCAAACATGCTTGACCAACATCCTAAGAAGAAGAGACATACTTGAATGGCATGGAATTGGAGTTGTATTGTAGAATTTGAGTTGTTTTTTATTTAGTTTCTTAGCTAACAAGTTAGTTAAATTAAATGATAGAATTAATAGAATTAATAGAATTATCCTTACATGCTTTGATTCCTCTTTCAACACTACCTTATTTTTTAATAGAATTATCTTTACAACTTTTATTAAATGATAATTGCCATCCTCTCCCTGTTAGGTTTTACTTTAACATTTTGTTTATATTTTATTGTCTTTGCCAATATTATTACATTAATTTGGGATGATATACAGACATAAGCAAACACAAATCAACTAAGTAATAAAAAATTATATGCAATAATTTAATTGTGCTCTATTTATTATTTTCAACATGGCTAATCATGATATTTTTCAGGTTTTATGCGAAAAAATATTGATTGTCTTATTTATCATAAGGAAATAAGTGAAATTTGTATGTCAAAATTTAAATGAATAGACAGTTCAAAGCAAATCATGATAATAAAAAAGAGTATATGTTTCTATAAAAATACTTTAATTATGTAAAATAATTTAGAATGGTGTTCCAGTAGAAAAAATCTCATGGAAACCATGAGGAGTGAAGAGTAACAATACATTTTCTTTTCTTACTCATTTATTATTGTAACTTGTTTCCAACTTGATTCCAAGATATTTTATTTAGTTTTTGTCACCTTATTAATTGGCATTGAATGATAATTGACAATTAATACAATAATCATTTATGAATAAAAATTACTTATGAATGTGAGAAAAAATTGAGCTCATTATGGTGAGGGATGGCAATGGGTACTCTAATCTGCGGGTATCCGCAAATATTAGCCACAACGGGTCAGGTCTATGTTTTGGATCTGTGGGTAATTAAGACCCGCGATTTTAAGACATGCTGTTAGATGAGTCTGGGTCCGGGTAATGAGGTACCCAGACCTGTGCGTACCCATATCCGCTATTTCTTCCTAAATATATATATATATATATATATATATATATATATATATATATATATAATGTTAATCTATATCGTAATATCATATTAATCCATAATTGAAATATCATGTTAATCTATAATCCATAATTATAATATCATGTTAATTCATAAATGTGACTGTTATGTTGTTAAAATGTAATGTTATATTGTTAAGCAATGATATTATGTTGTTAATTCATATATATGATTTAATGTTATGTTAATTGAATAGTTCTTACTAAATGAATTTTTAATGTTTGTTTTATAATTTTTATCTCTTGTTGATTGTCTAGATAACATATAAGGTCACAGTAAACAAATACGCAAGTGCATAAATTGTTTGTAATTATTTTTAAATTTATGGGTACTCATGGATTTGCTGGGTACCCAAGGACCTGCGGGTAGTAGACTCATCAAGTATTAGCACGGGCCTGATACGGGTCTGTGTCTAAATATGAAACAACGGGACGGGACCGGGTAGTGTACTACCCGAATCCATCCAGACCTATGGTCATCCCTAAATATGGCGTTGTGCATCACACCACATTTTGCACACGGTCCAGCATGATTTCCAACATTATACACGATAAAATCTATAAGCAATTCTCCCTTATATCAAAAGTGGGTATTTTATTTTCAATTTTCTTATAAACATTTTCGCTTAACTTGATTCTACTATGTACTCTATTTTGTTAATAATATTAGTTATTTATATAATATGAAGTATTTTTAAAAATAAAATATTAACTTAAATTATTTTTATGAAAATTGCATTGTTAATATTTAATAGGGTTAAAAACACCTTTATTTATGGAAACATGATTTTGATAATATCTTTAATGTCCTCTATGTTAATTTTATAATATAAAAACCACTTTGTAATAATATACTCAAACAATTGAATGTTGATGCTAATTGAATTGTGAATGTGCCTCCAATGGGTTGAGTTAGTATTATTAATACTGTACCGGTCATCAAACTGGTAGGGGTATTGCAAGTATAATGGTTCAAATGGTAGAATCAATAATTATACATATCGGTAAAGTTAGATATACATATATAATATATTAACATTATTATTGAAAGTCAATAAAAACAATAATTATTTTTATTTTCATTAAAAAATTAATTTTAAAATAAAAATCGACCGGTATAACTGGTATGGTTCAATTGAAAACCAATTGGTATGACCGATTTTAACTAGTATAATTGCATGACCGATATAATTGTTGTACCGTACCGATTCACAGGTTTACCGGTAGAACCGGCCAGCACGAACCGATTTTTATAACTATGGTTCTATGTGATCATGATAGATATTGGACCTCGAACATTTCTTGTAGTGCAAATGTTGGTAGTCATTTCTTGGTGAAATTTATTGTTGTAGAGGAAAACCTTTGACATGCTTGGTAGTTAGGATATAAGAAAGTGGACTATGATTTTATTGCCTTGAAGTGGTACCGACTTTGAGTGGAGATTTTAAAATATAGGATCATTGATTTAGCGACTGATGTTAAAAAGTAATTCCTGCCTAACAGCTTTACTCGTATGTTTTCTTTTGCGATCAGGTCTACCTTCTATAGGAAAATTTAGTGAATATACCTCTTAACTTGTTATTAGAAAATGGCCCCTAAGAGGGGTATTTATACAAAAGGAGTCAATGCCTTGAGAAGCAAGAAATGCATAAAGAAGAGAAACAAACTTAACTAACTCTAAGCTAACTAACTTTAGGAATTTATCTAGAAGATTACAAAAAGCACATGTTTAAAATGTGTTAAATATGCCTATTAAACTCTAAAGCATAAGAGTCATGAATGTGTGGTAGTGTACCAGCTGATGCACCTGTTTGCTTGAGTCAGTCGCTTGCCTCGGTCACTTGGCCTAGGTGCGCCTTGCCAACTGTAAGGACCCGATTTTCATAACTCGAAAATTCTCTTTTAAAATCCTTATTCGTGAAGGTGAAGTGATTACTTTTGAAAGACATTACTCGAACAGTTTGGAAACTTGAGTGAATACGTTTATAAATTTACAAGGCGGAAATATTCCAAACACCTTTCATTTCAAAAGCATGTCATTACACTTCCGTTCAAATACATCCTTTATACAATTACACTTTCACAAAAGTATCTTGAATACAAACATTAGATCCACTTCATTATACACTTACAAGAAAGTTGTTTATACATTAATTCACTTTAACATGTTCTTCATATTACAAATATTTATCATATAACATATCAATTACATATTATCCACTACTTTATCATGTACTCTTCTCCGCAAGCGTCCAATGCGCTACCTCCACAACCTGAACCCAAATATACAACACATACAAGGAAAGACAGAGGGAGTAAGAACCAACTATGGCGACCGTAGCGTGGATTTACATGGAGTAATGACATTAAAGTATTAAAACCACACACATCTAACATCAATCATGATATGCATATATCAATCAACACATATTATCAATATTCACCCTATGGTACACATATATCCCATACTATATGTGTTCTATAGTGTGCATACTTATTCATCACATTTTATTCATATTCACCCTATAGTACACATACATCTCATACTATATGTGTTCTATAGTGTGCATATTTATTTATCACGTATTATCCATATTCACCATATAGTACACATATATCTCATACTATATGTGTTCTATAGTGTGCATACTTATTCATCACATTTTATCCATATTCACCCTATAGTACACATACATCACATACTATATGTGTTCTATAGTGTGCACATTTATTTATCACGAATTATCCATATTCACCCTATAGTACACATATATCTCATATTATATGTGTTCTATAATGTGCATATTTTATTCGTCCAAATATAATCATTTCTCATCATTCATATTCACCCTATAGGATATACATCCCATAATATATATCCTATGGCATGCATATGATTTTCATTCCGAGTATACACTTTTCACATCCTTCACATTCCGTAATAATTTACCATTGATCTCATTCAACAATTCTACATCGTACAAATAATCCTCATACCACATCGGGCAGGTCGAGTAATCCCCATATACATCGGTTAGGTCGAGTTTCAACATTACACTCACATCCATGTCATACACAATCAATACAAGGAATCTCATTATTTTATCACCATAAATAACATACAACATCTTCATTGTTACAAACATACATTTATCTATTTTAACACATTCACAGCTCATCACACATTCATTGTTACAACACACCTATACATGTTTATAACAATCAACCACTCACAACATACTCATTTTGATAAACATACTCATACCCATTTTAACACATTCACAACTCATCACACATTCATTGTTACAACACACCCATACATGTTTATAACAATCAATCACTCACAACATACTCATTTTGATAAACATACTCATATCAATTTTAACACATTCACAACTCATCACACAACATAACCATTATCATAAACAAACCACGCATAACATATTCTTCATCATAAACACATTAACGTTAGAACCATCTTTAATGACGGTGCATTACCATAAATGAGCATATAGCGATTTACTTAAATAGACGGTTTTCCCCACACATATATCTCCACTTTTATGGCTAATACATCCTCATGTAAAATAAAAACTCTCATATGGACCACAAACTCCCAAGAGAGTTTCTAACCGTTAATATGCTCCGATTCTTGAGGGAAATCGGAGATGATGACTCTAATGAAATACTCTAAGACCACAATGGTCTTCTCCCTCGCCTTAGGTTGCGTAAGCTCCGGTGCTCCGCAAAAGAGTCACATCTCCCTTCATCTCCTCCAACCTCCATTGTTGTTTTTTCACCTCTAAGCTTTTCCAGATGTGTCACCATGAAGCAAGAGGAAGGTTTTGATGAGTTTTGAGTTTTAGTGGAGGGGAAAATGGTCCATTTGGGTGGAGTCACCGTTGGGAGAGAAAGGGGGAAAAAGAAAATGAAGATTAGGGTTTCTAGATCCCCTTTTTCACTTTTATAGCTCTAACGCTCTCGCCCGGGCGAGAACGGCTCGCTTGGGCAAGAATTTCGCAACTTTTTCACATTTCACACTGGAAAGCTCTCGCTCGGGCACGGATTTCTTGCTCGGGCGAGAATCGGGCAGTATGCTAAAGCCTCCCTCTAGTCTGGGCGAAAATCCTAGCTCAAGCTAGAATTTGACAGCTTTTCCAGATTTCACTTTCGCTCAAATGACCACTTCTTCGCTTGGGCGAGGTTCCTATACTTCTCAAACTTAAAACTTTGAGTCCCTCGCTTAGGCGAGACCTTCTCGTCCAAGAGAGAATGGTCAAGCATGCACCTCAACACCCTAAGTTTTCCAATCAATCCGAAAACAAAAGTTGAGGTGTTACACCAACCTCGATCATTTGATTCAAGCGTGCCTTGGTTATCTCGGTCATTTTTTCTGGTCGTGTCTCGCCTGTCTCGGTCATTCTGCCTAGTTGTGCCTTGCATGACTCGGTCATTATGTCTAGTTATGCCTCGCCTCTCTCGGTCATTATGTCTGGTCGTGCCTCGCTTGTCTCGGTCATCTAACTTAATCACGCATGGTCTGTCTCGGTCATCTGACTTAGTCACGCCTGGTCTGTCTCGGTCATCTGACTTAGTTATGTCTGGTCTGTCTCAGTCATTTGGCTTAGTCACGCCCTATCTGTCTTGGTTATTTGACTTAGTCATGCCCTGCCTATCTCGGTCATCTGGCTTAGTCACGCCCTGTCTGTCTCGGTCATATGGTTTAGGATTGGGCTGGTCCATGCCTAGCTTCAATACCCCCCACAAGCTGGAGGGTAGATATTGAACACTCCAAGCTTGGATATAAGGCAATGAAATGGGGATGGGTCCAATGCTTTTGTGAAGATGTTAGCTAGTTGCTCTATTGTTGATATTGGTAGGAGGTGGAGGAGTAGTGATTGAATTCGTTCTCTTATCTAAGCAAGCAGACCAATCTGAATCACTAAAGGCTTTTAGATGAATGAGTGAATCTGCAGGGTAGAATAACCCTTGGCATGGACTGCTTTTTAAGTATTTAAGCACTCTGTTTAGTGCCTTATGGTGGGAAGTGGTTGGTTATGCCATAAATTGGCTTAGATGCTGAACAACAAAGCTAATGTTAGGTCTGTTGTAGGTAAGATATAGAAGCCTACCTACTAGTCTTATGTATGAAGGTGGATCATCATGTAGGGTTGCACCATTAAGTTGTAGTTTGGTGGTTATAACAATGGGTGTAGGTGCAGATTTTGATCATAAATACTATGTATCTGAAAGTATGTCTAAAGCATACTTCCTTTGGCAGAGAGTGATCCCCTTCTTGGTCCTAGCAACTTCTAATCCCATAAAATATTTCAAAGGACCAAGGTCTTTGATCTTAAACTTATTGTCTAGAAAGATTTTAACTCGGTCTATCTCACTTGGGTTATTTCCAGCCAGTATGAGGTCATCTACATAGACTAGGAGAATTATGAATTTTGGCCCTTGGTTTTTGGTGAAAAGGGAGTGGTCATGGTGTGATTGAATATATCTTAGGGCTCTAAGAGGGATTCTGAGAGCTTGGACAACCATTATCTTCCAGCTTGTTTGAGGTCATAGGGATTTTTCTAGTCTACAAACTTTGTTTGGTTAATTTCAGGCAAGCCCTTGGGGTATAATCATGTAGACCTCTTCTTTAATATCACTATGCAAGAATGCATTATTCACACCCAATTGATGTGTGATCAAATTGTGAGAGGAGGCTATAGCCAATAAAAGCCTAATTGTGGTCAATTTCACTAAAGGGGCAAAGGTTTCTAGATAGTTAATTCCCTTTGATTGGTTGTATCCTTTGGCTACCAATCTAGCTTTAAGCCTCTCAATTGACCCATCATATTTATACTTAATCTTGTAAACTCACTTGCAGCCTATAGGTTTCTTGGTAGGGGGTAAGTCAACTAAAGTTCAGGTCTTGTTGACCTCAAGAGCATTAAGTTCCTTATGCATGGCTTTAATCCAGTGGTGTGAGGAGATAACTTGGTTATAGGTTTTTGGCTCAGTATGTGTGGTGATGGCCATGACATGGTTGAAGTGTTGGGATGATGAGTTGTTGTAGGACAAAACAGTGGATAAGGGATGGTATATCCCTTTTGGTTTTGCCATATTTTGGGAGTTCATGAGGCTGTTGTGGAAATCCTGAAGGTATCTAGGTGGTTGTCTTAAACGAGTAGACATCCTAATGGCCTGGTCAATATTGGCTGCTTGGTTGTCATTTGGTGAATTCATATCCTCCATAGAGCTGTGAGATACTGGAGGTAAGGGGATGGTAGTGCAGGCTTGGGTAGGTATATCTATGTCTTGGATAAGGGATGTTAAAGGATCAGGTTCTATGAGATTGGGTATGCTAAGGTCTTCTTCTTGTCTGTGTGTTGTTATAGCATAAGGGAAGACAAGCTCATGAAATATGACATGCCTTGAGAAAAAAATCTCTCATGTCTTTAGATCAAGAAGAACATAGCCTTTGGTGCCTATTTTGTGCCCTATAAAGATCCATCTTTGTGCTCTTGGGTCAAGTTTTGTCCTATATTAACCCAAGGTTGAAGCATAGCATGGGCAACCAAAGACTTTTGTTTCAAGAATGTTGGGTAGTTTTCCATTTATTAGCTCGTAAATGGATTTATGGCCAAGTGTGGGACTAGGAAGCCTATTTATGAGATAGGCAGCTTGTTGGACAACATAAGACCAGAAGATATTAGGTAGGTTAGAATGGAACAAAATAGTTTTAGCAGTGTTGAGTAAGTGTATGTGCTTCCTTTCCATAACAAATTTTTGTTGTGGTGTTTCCACACAAGAGGTTTGGTGTGTGATGCCCTCTTGGTTGAAGAAGTTTGGGGTATTAAATTATGACCCATTGTTAGTTCTTATACTCTTTATTGTTTTGCCGAATTGGGTGAGAACCATTTTGACAAAGTTTTGCATCTAGCCTCGTGCTTCTGATTTGTCCTTCATAAAGAAAGTCCAAGTGTGCCTAGAGTGATCATCCACAACAGTAAGGAAAAATTTGTGTCCATGAATGGAAATGCAAGAAAAAGGACCCTAGATGTCCATGTGCACCAAGTCAAAGGTTTGCAAATTCCTATTCATGTTGTTTGGGAAAGGTAGCTTAGACTGCTTCCCCAAGTGGCAATGGTCACAAATCATTTCCGAGTCAAATTTCACATAGGTATATTTGTTGCAAATAAAGTTCAATACAGCAGAAGAAGGGTGTCCTAATCTAAAATGCCACAAGTCAAAAGAAAAGAAAGCAGAAACAAAGTTCACATTATGTTGATTCTAATAGATATTCTTAAAAACAATTCTAAGAATGTAGAAGCTATTCTCAACTTCAGCATGCCCAATCATCTTCAAGGTAATCATGCCCTGAATTGAGCATTTTGAACCATCAAATATCAGCTTGCAATGCACAGATTTTGTTAATTTAAAAACAGATATTAGATTAAACTTGAAGTCATGTATATATAAGACATCATGAATCACTAATAGATTAGAAAAGACAACTGTTCATGAGTACTTTGCTAAAGTGGTTGAACCATTTGATAAATTGATGATTATTGGCCTTATTGAATGAAAGGAAGCAAAGTTGCTCAGGTATGGGCTAACATGATCTGTAGCCCCAGTGTCAAGAACCCAAAAATATGTTTTACCTGTGATTCCCCAGTTCTTGGATGTTGACTCATCCAGTGGTGCAGTGATGCTTAGCTGGTTGATGTTGTGGCCAGACTTAGCAGCTCCTACATTGTGCAGTAGGGATGCCAATTGTGCATACTCTTGTGGCCCGAAGTTGAAAGACATTGTGAGCTAGGTTGTGTCACTATTCCAAATAGATGTTTTACCTTTGTAAAGAACCCAAATAGATATTTTACTTAGTGTTAAGAACCCAAATAGATGTTTTACCTGTGATTCCCTTGTTCTTGGATGTTGACTCATCCAGTGGTGCATTGGGTGTAGTGATGCTTAGCTGGTTGATGTTGTGGCCAGACTTAGCAACTCCTACATTGTGCAACAGGGATGCCAATTGTGCATACTCCTCTGGCCCAAAGTTGAAAGACATTGGTGAGCTAGGTTGTGTCATTATTCCCTCCTTTGATGCTTGATCTCACTAGCGGTTGTGTTGCTCACCAAGGCAACATGTTGTCTTGATCTTTCTTTTTGAGAGTTAGGTGGCAACCCATGCTTAAAATAACAAGTTTCTATTGTATGCCCTTCCCTTCCATAGAAACTGCATACTTTAGCTCCACTTCCTCTACTTCCATAGGGTTTGTTTGGTGTTCTTCTTCTTCCTTGTGTGTAGTTATTTCTTCCAGAGTTGTTCCTTGAACTCCATGGTTGTCCTTGATCATTGAATCTTGATTATTTCTTCGGTTTGGTTATGTTGAACAGAATCTTGGGAGTTGTTGTTTCTAATATCAGTTGGCTTTCTTGTTGCTGAAGTAGTGAGAAGTTTTTGTTGATGGAAGGTAGTGGCTCCATTAGCAGGATCTGTGTCCTTGTGGTGCTGAAATTTTCACCTAACCCTTTGAGAAAGCATATGACATATTCATTGTCACGATATGCCTTGATTATGTCTGCAATTCCACATATGTTGATCTCATTGCATATACAAGAGGGGATTGGCCTAAGTGACTTAAGCTCTTCCCATTGTGTTTTCATGTCAGCGAAGAAGCTTTATAGGCTTCTTTCTCCTTGCTTCATGGAGTGGATATCTTGCAAGATATCTGAAAGTCGAAAGTAATCACCTTTTGTGAATCTTTCCTTTAAATCTTTCCACGGTTCTTGAGCACCTTCGATGTATACAATGCTTTGTGAGATTTGTGGAGATAGAGCTCTTGTTATCCAAGATATTATCATGGTATTGCAACGTTCTCAAGAGTTAAACTGTAGATCTGTTGTGCATGGGGATGTGATTGTGTCATCCATGAACTTGTATTTGTTCTTTGATTTCAATGTTCTCCTCATTGACCTTCTCCAAGTATCATAATTTGTGCCATCCAATGGTGGTGTGACCAGAATCGCTCCTGGCCTCTCTCTATGGTGTAGATAATATGGGTTTTGCAAATCATTTGTTGTTACTGAGTTGAGACTCCCTCTGTTGCTCAATGGTAGATGAATCTTCCATGGCTTGGTAATTTCAGAGATGGGCAGTGGATAGAGTGAGAGAGAAGAAGTGGTGAGCAGATATGGATCTAAGCTCTTGATACCATATAGCAAAATTTACTGAATATACCTCTTAACTTGTTATTAGAAAATGACCCCTAAGAGGGGTATTTATACAAAGAGAGTCAATGTCTTGAGAAGCAAGAAAGGCATATAGAATAGAAACAAACTTAACTAACTCTAAGCTAACTAACTTCAGGAATTTATCTAGAGGATTACAAAAAACACATGTTTAAAATGTGTTAAATATGTCTATTAAACTCTAAAGTAGAAGAGTCATGAATCTGTGGTAATGTGCCAGCTGATGCACCTGTTTGCTTGAGTCAGTCACCTGCCTAGGTCACTTGGCCTAGGCGCGCCTTGCCAACCACCGTCATTTCGTTCAGGCGTGGCTTGGCTGTCTCGGTCATTCTGTCTGGTCGTGCCTCGTCTGTCTCGGTCATTCTGCCCGGTCGTGCCTTGCATGTCTCGGTCATTCTGCCTGGTCATGCCTCGCCTTTCTCGATCATTCTGTTTGGTCGTGCCTCGCCTGTCTTGGTCATCTGACTTAGTCATGCCTGGTCTGTCTCGGTTATCTGACTTAGTCCCGCCTGGTCTGTCTCGGTCATCTGACTTAGTCACGCCTGATCTGTCTCGGTCATCTACTTAGTCATGCCTTGTCTGTCTCGGTCATCTGGCTTAGGATTGGGCTGGTACATGCCTAGCTTCAATACTTTCTCTCTCATTAGTGCATGTTGTCTACCACCATCATTGTATCTCGAAAGAAGAGTTTCAACTTTTCATGTTCCTATCTATTACTTTATTTGGTGGTCTATCCAGAGGATAAACTTGTTCCCTGTAACCTTGGGAAGCCCATCAAAACCAACATAAGTAAAAGTCCTGTAATCTTAACCTACATTTTTAATGTAATAAATTTAATCTTTACTCATGCACCATTTTTATGGTAGATAAATTCAATAGAATTGATAATTTTGGACTATGAAAGCTCCATGGTTCGGTTATGAATGATTATTGAAGAGGGTAGTCGTTGATGGGCTTTGGTGTATGAGTTTTCATTCTACGGACAGAGGCAACATGTTCTATTAGGTGAGAGTACAAGTTTTGGAGAAGGTGCGCACAAGTTTGAAGAAGAGTTGAGCTCATGAGTAACATCGTCAAGGATACTCAAAAAAACTTATGTTGAATGCAGAACAAAGTCTTATATGAAAGAGTTGTTAAAGTGAATTTGACAAAGCGGAAAAAAGTGGGATATTTGATGAGGTGAAAATTGTTGCATTGATTTCTTAAGGAGTAAGATATTTGTCTATTTAAATTAAGGTGGAGATTGTTGGAGATACTTGAAATATATTATTGTAAGAAGTCTCATATTGCCTATTAGTTGAATGAAAGAGACTAATGCGATATAATAGACAGTTCTTTTTTTCAACTTGCCCTAATTATAAACACATTTGTGAAGAAGATTTTGCTCCTGACTTTGGCACGGTTTTGATGAAGACACCAATATCACAAAAAGAAGAAAGGAATAAGACCAACAAAGACTATCGAAGATAAAGCTTCAAGATTTAGAATTTAAGTCTTTAGGTACTTCTATCCTTACAACTCGTGTATTTACTTAGATAAAAATGCTCAAAATTGTTTTCAAGAAAATCAGAAAAATCTAAGTGTGAATAAAAATGATTTTCAAAAACAACATGTAACGGGTTACCATACTTGAGTAACAAGTTACATGAGTGAGAAAAGAGTTTTCAAACCTCTAACAGCTATGAGTAATCCATTACAGACTTTGGAGTAACAGATTATCATTTTTAGAAAACATGGTAATCGATTACTCAAAGTAGTGTAATCGATTACACTAAGGCAAATTCACAAAGCTGTCAAACAGTGTTGTTGAGTAACTTATTACTCAAATCCAGTAATCGATTACACTGTGTGAATTTTCAAAAAGCTGTTAACAGGATTGTTGGGTAATCGATTACCCATTTACAGTAATCGATTACTGAGAGCTGTTGCATCAGTTTTCAGATTTCAAGTGAAGATGTTTCACTCCAAACTGATTGCTTTTCATTCCAAACGAAACCTACTCATGCCTAAAGGTATTGTGGTTGATTGGAAGCCTATATAAAGGCATTGAAACACTCTCACAACACAACAACATATACAACTCAGATTTCAAACTTTCTTTTAAAAAGCTCTCACACTTTCTGATTTTACTTACACTTTTCAAGCAACCTACTCTTAAACTTTCAAAGTTATTTTGAAGTTGCTTCTAAGTGTTTTTCATATTGTTAAAGAGCATTATTATCTCACGTATAAACAATTGTTGTTGGATTTCAAGTTATAGAAATTGTCATATACACTTGTAAGGTAATCCAAGCCAAATTGTACATTCTTCAATTTTGCAAAGTTTACTTTCTTTCATAAGGGTGTGAAGAGAAAGGGTGATTGACTTGGTATAGTGTTTACAAGGGTGTAACTTGGTATAGTGTTTACCAAGGGTGTTACTTGGAATAGAGTTTTCCAAGAGGATTATATATAAGTGAGTGTGTAAAGTACAAGGAGATCTCGAGGTGAGATATTTGTAATTGCAACTCATTATATTTAATAAAGGAATCTCTAGTGCGTCAAGATACTGGACGTAGCCTTCGGTGGACAAGAAGGTGAACCAGTATAAAACACATGTGTACTCTCTTTCCCTTCTCTTTGTTAATTATTTATCCTTCCTAAGTCAATATTTTTCTACATAATATTTCCGCTGCACGTTAACTTTGATATTGCAGAAAAATTGGTCATACTTATTGCAACAACTAATTCACCTCGTCTCCTCTTAGTTGCAATCTCAGTCTTACAACCTTATGGCCTTGAGTCCATAACATTGGGTTGAGATACTAAGATATACATATATATTATATAAGCTCTAATTAGATGTGCTAAAACTTATAATTCTAATATTTAATAATATATTTGTAGTCGCTCAACATTCTTGGGACGTAGGCACAATTGACTGAACGTCATTGACAAATTCTTTTAACCTTACCAACTTAGTCCCTAATAATTTTAAATTATAAATTTAGTCCCCGATGTTTTCAATGTGGACCATGTTAGTCCTTTTCTTCATTCTAGTTTGTAGTCGTTAACGAACTTGCCTACGTGTACTATTAACTGCTGACATGATCAAACATTTTGTGTCCATGTTAGCAAGTTTGACACGCCACTAGATGACGTGTTTTAATTTTTTTCTCTTAAGACGTCATTTTAGTTTCCCTAGCTTTTACATTTGAGATGGAATTTCAAACATCATGGTAATTCCATTTGATAATGGAGATCCAACACATGAAAGCTAATATCAATTTTAAAAAACAGTTTAAGTTTATCTGAGTCTGAAATCAATTTTCACATTGTCCTCAGTAGATTAGCAACTCCGTAGACTGAAATTCTTTGCAAGGCACAACCAAAAAAGGTGTAATAGAATGCCTACTAATCATCAAACAAGAGAAAGATTTGCATGAAGACGTATATCTATGTAAAGATAATCAATAAAATCTCAATAACATATTAATTTTTATTCTAATTAAAATTTAGTCCTAAATTATAAAACTAAAAAACATAAATACATTTGTCTTTAAATATTATATATTGGATTTATGTCCACCAAGTTTTTCTCAACTTAAAGTTAACACCACCAATTGAGATCACAAATGGTGAGAAATTAAAGAATCCTTCCATGATACATCTTTCTAGAGGAACCCGTAGACCTCTACTCTTCTCACATATAATCTATTATACTATAAGAAAAAAAAGGTTCTCCATTATTAGTCTTGGACACATGTCATCTTCTCATGCAAAGTTTTTCCACCCAAACACTCCCACCAACTACCATGTATAGTTCCATATTGTATCATTACCATCTACATTCATATCATACATCAAATCATCAACTACCATGCATAGTCCCACATTGTATCATTACCCTCTACATTCATATCATACATCAAAATGACATATGCATGTTACTTCTCATATCATACATCAAAATGACATATGCATGTCACATTTATTAATCCTTCATTTTTTCTATCAAACACTTAATCATATTCACATATTCTCATATTCATTTTCCATCCAAAAAACTTTCTTCATTTTCACTAAATCAATTCTTATATTTTTTTCATTTTCCCTAAAATCATATTCTGATTAGAATTCTATTATACTATTATGCACATTCATTATAATATTCTCATAGTAATTTATATTAAAGATATATGAGTTTAGAGGAAAATAATATTTTTTATCCTATTATGTTGTTTGATTATGTAAAAACAAAAATAATTTTTTAAATTCTCATCCACATTATCCCGAAAATGATGAACTCTCTCTAACAAAAATCACAAAGTCAGAATATTAAAAAACTTAGAATGAAAAATGAAGAAAATTAAAGTATGATGTAATATTACCTAAGAAGAATAAAAAGAATCATGAAATTGTAAGCAAAAAGTGTTGGTAATAATTGTAAAATATTGGTGTTATGATGTGGTGTGAAAGCAATTCTATAAATATATCATTCTCTAATTAGCAATTTTATTATCTTATTATTATACACATTTTTTAAATATTAATTTCTGTTAATCTTCATGTACATATGCTTAAAATCAACATTCATCACCATTACCATTCTGGAATATTCATGAATAATTCAATTATAATGAATATAATTATTATACTTAATGATCAGTCATGATTTCATAAAAAAATCATTATACAAATTTATTCTTATATTCTTTTTCCTACCAAAAATCTTTCTTTATTTCCCTAAATCAATTCTTATATTTCTTCATTCTTATACTATTGTGCACATTCTTTTGATATCTTATAATCTCATTAACAATTCTATTATCCTAATATGCACATTCATTATATATTTCCCCTAAATAAATTCTTATAAGTGAGGCTTTAAATTCGTATAATATTCTGAAAGCAATCCTATTAATATTTCATACTCTGATTAGCAATCCTATTACACACATTTCTTGTATATTTCCCCCTAAATCAATTCTTATCAATATTATTATATACATTCCATATATATTTATTTATATTAATTTCTATTAATCATCAGCTACAAATGTTTAAAATTATACCAATCAATTAATTTCCCTAAATCAATTCTTATTATAAGTGGAGCTTTAAATTCTTATAATACTGTGAAAATAATCCTATTGATATCTCATATTCTGATTAGCAATCATATTATCATATTATCCACATTCCTTAGATATTTCTCCCTAAATCAATTCTTATCTTTCTTCATTTTCCCAAAATCAATTCTTATAAGTGTGGCTTTAAATTCTTATAATATTGTGAAAGCAATCCTATTAATGTCTAATACTCTGATTAACAATCATATTATCTTATTATTATACACATTTATTATATATTTATTTATATTAATTTATATTAATCATCAGGTACATATCTTCAAAATTATACTCAACAATTAATCACCATTCATCACCATTACCATACCCAATATTCATGAATAATTCAATTAGAATGAATATAATTATTAGAGTAAATTACACTCACACCCCCTGAGTTTTAATGAAATTACACAAACCACCACTGTCTTCTTTGTTCTTACACCAACCACATTTCTCTCATACACAAACTATACCTAGATTTATACATACATTACACTGACTACCCCTGCAAGTTATAAAAGTGTAATATTTTAAAGAAAAAATATGTGATGAATGTAATTAAGTTAAACAAAATATTGTATATTGTGTAACAATTCAAATAGTACAAAAACGAGTGTTTCTTTATTATTTTTGTGTCATTAAAAAATACATTAATAATTTCTAATAAATGTTTAAATAACGCTTATACCATTTTATAATGAGTCAAATAATGAAGATGCATTGACTCTTATATTATTTGAATTTGTCTACACAATGTACAATATTTTGTTTAATTAATTACACACATCATACGTTTTTTGTTTAAAATATTACATTTTTATATCATAAAGGGGTAGTCAATGTAACATATGTACAAAATTAGGGGTGGTTCGTGTAAGGACAAAAAAGTGAGGGGTGATTTGTGTAATTTCACTAAAACTCAAGAGGTGTGAGTGTAATTTACTTTAATTATTATACTTAATGGTCATTCATGATTTCATAAAAATATTATTATACACATTTATTCTCATATTATTTTCCCCTAAAAAATCTTCCTTTATTTCCTCAAATCAACTCTTATATGACTTAATTTTCCCTAAACTCATATTCTGATTAGCAATCATATTATCCTATTATGCAAATTCCTTATAATATTGTGAAAACAATTACATTAATATCTCATACTCTGATTAGCAATCTTATTATCTTATTATTATCCACATTTTTTATATATTCATTTATATTAATTTCTATTAATCATCATATACATATGTTTAAAATTGTATCCAACAATTAATTTCCTTAAATCAATTCTTATAACTCAAGAATTGAATTTTCATTTACAATATTTAATACTAATAACCATCAACTACCATTACCATTAACTACCATATGGATGTACAAGAATAACATGTGTGTTCTTAACCGTATGGATATACATATAATGTGTGTTCTTAACCGTATGAATGTACATATAATGTGTGTTATTAATCATATGACAAAAAATAACGCCTCGTGCAAATTTACGGGTAACATGTTTATTTTTAGCCATTAAAATGTACGAGTCACACGTGCACTCTTAACAATAGGAATGCACGAGTAACATATGTGTTTTTAATAATGTGAATACACAAGTAACATATGTATTTTTAACTATATGAATGCAAATATTGTACATGTATGCATTAACTATAGGAATGCGAATAACACATGTGTCTTTTTAAAAATGTCAACGTATAGATAACATGTGTGTTTTAACTATACAAATGCACGGGTAACATGTGTGTTTTTAGCAATGTGAATGTACGAGTAATATGTTTGTTTTTAACCATTAAAACATACGAGTCACATGTGTTCTTAGCAATACGAATGCATGAGTAACATGTGTTTTTAATCATGCGAATACACAAGTAACATGTGTTTCTTAACAATGCGAATGCACGAGTAACATATGCATTTTTATTCATACAAATACACAAGTAACGTGTATGTTTTAACTATATGAATGTACATATAAAACGTGTATTCTTAACTATATGGAAAAAAATGTCACCCCGTGCATCTGTACAGGTATCTTGCTAGTTGTTAAAACAAAAACACGTCACCACTTAACTTATTATCCATTCTAATGTATTAAAATGTTCATAATTCAAAACATTCCGCAAGACTAAAATACAATATCAAATTCCAATTAATCCAGTTCCCACATAATAATATTAAGAACCCTAGTGGCATAAAAAAGGGTGAATTGGATGCATTTCGGGCAGGTAATACTCGTGTCCATACCCGTATTATTTGTGAGTACCTGCGAGTACCCAACGGATTTTCAATTTTAATTATATTTTTATATAGTTTATAATAATTAATCTATAAAAATAATTTGTAATTAAATAATATGATATGTATATGATAATTTTATGATTATAGTCTCATTACTAAATTTTATTATGAACTAATAATAAATTAATCAAAATGTTAAATTAATAATAACTAACTATAAAATATTAATTAAAATATGTATGCGGGTACCTGCGAGGCGATATCATGATACCCATTCTCACTCATGAGCAATTTTTACGGATACTAATTATGGATATTTTAACGGGTACTCACGGGTCCGGGTATTTTTGTCATCCCTGTAATAACAGTTCAGATCCTATGGAGTAGTTGTGAGGGTCTAAGAACAAAGTCCAACCTATCCAAACAAAAAGCCTATGAACTATGAAGGGCCTGGGCTGAAGGAAAGGAAGAATCAGGAATTGGATGAGGATGACACGTGTGAGTGGTATATGATGAGAGCGCGTGAAGAGAAACATAAGCAAAATAAGAAATGAGTCTCATTTTGTACAATATTGATGCATTGGCCTACAGTTGCCGCTACTGTTATGCATTTTCATCACTCACGCGCACGCGCACTCACACTCGCACTCGCGCTTTGTCTCTAAGAACCTTCTTCAACTTACCCCAGCACCGTTCCGTTTCTTCTATATCACCAATTCGCTCCTCAATCATTCCCAACTTCTCTTTCTTCCCAATAAATCCTAATTTCCTCACGGGAAACACTCACTTCCTTAAAATGAAGGTAATTAAATCTGGGAAACAGTGTTTCTGTTATGTTCTTTTTCGATCTTCCATTTTTTTAATTTCTCTATTCCTATTTCTACTCACAAAGTGCACCAAACATATCATGGAATCCGAACTACACATTATTAATGTCACATCAAATCAAAATCAAATTCTTAGTAAGGGTAAAAGTGTCATTTCACATTATATAATGGTAGTTGTAGGGAATATATGACAATATAATGATCCGAGTTTTAAATTGCGGTCGCAATTGCCGATTGTGATTAATGTTATTACGGTCACGCCGATGCGGATTGCGGAAACAATATTTTTGAACTGTCTAATGCGGTTGCCTTGCGACCCGATGTGGCCGCATCATTGTGATTCGAAGTCACACCACAATTGCGGTATGATGTAGTAGCGGCGGTCAGCACAACTGCAATATTGCGGTCGTATCAGGCGATATGGTCCGCAATTTAAATCACTGGGTTCGAGTCAAAGAAGGCTAGCTTGCAGCAGGGTGTTTAAGGTTAAAGGATGACATACTCATTAAATTCAATTCATGAACCCACGGGGGTCGCATTTTAAGTCGGGGGCTTACATCAATAAGCTGCGTTTTTTAATGTATACATCATTTGGTTTCCATTTTGTTTTGATGTGCTCCCTGTTATAATATAAGTCTAAATTATTATTTTTAATTTTTTGTTTAAAATACAGGGAGTTTGTTCAGGGAGTAGTATGAGTAAGAACAAAGCAATGGTGGAGAGTTTGCGGCGATACGGAGTGATCTCATCAAATAAGGTGGCAGAAGTAATGGAAACTGTTGATAGAGCTTTGTTTGTACCCAATGGAGCTGAAGCTTATGTTGATAGCCCGATGGCGATAGGATATAATGCCACGATATCTGCTCCGCATATGCATGCCACTTGTCTTCAGTTGCTGGAGGAGAATTTGCAGCCTGGGATGCATGCTCTGGATGTTGGCTCTGGTATAATTCATGAACCTTTGTGATTATTAATGTTCTAATTTGTTTTATAATAAATGGAAGTTACTTGCTAGATAGAGAGTAGAGTTTTTTAAGTGAGGCATCGTGTTATTATTGTGTGTATTTGATTTGTTGTTGTTGAGGTATAAGTTTCGCTAGATAAAATGGTGATGTTACTGTCCAGTGATTTAAATTGCGGACCGCATCACATGATGTGGCCGCAATATTGCGGTTGCGGTGACTGCCGCAACCGCATCACACCGCAATTGTGGTGTGACTCCGAATCACAATGGTGCGACCGCATCGAGCTGCAAAGCAACCTTATTGGACCGCATCGGGCTGCAACACAACCGCATTGGACTGCATCGGGCCGCATCAGGCCCATCTAATTCAAAAATATTGTTTTAATAACAAAATAATTCACATCGCAATGGCCGCAATCTGCATCGCAATGACTGCAATCGCAGTAGCCGCAACCGTTACCGCAACCGCAATTTAAAACACTGTTATTGTCTCATGTTTGATGAAACTGATTATCGGGGTGGATGGTAGAGTACTTGTACAAGTTGATAGAAAATGTCATAAAAGGGGTTAGTCTAAATGATTGAATGTTGCCTGCATACCAGATTGCATAGAATATGGATGAAGAGCAGCTTTTATCACAATTCCTTCACTCGAAAGGTTATAGGAGCAGCAAGATAATGTGAAGATGCCATGATGTAATGCCTTGTTTGTGTTTGGTGACAAGGCAATTATGTTTCTCCTATTGATTTGCATAGGACCAATTCGAAGTGGAGTTTTTGTAGGTTCAAGATGTTTGGAATGAATGGTGGTTTATTTGACAGCTTCGTTTTTCTTTTTCTCATGATTCTTTTAGGTGATATCCACACTATCTTAGTGTGTATCTGACAGCAATTTCTTTGCCTCATTGTAGGAACTGGGTATCTGACTGCATGCTTTGCCTTGATGGTTGGACCCCAAGGCCATGCTATTGGTGTGGAGCATATTCCAGAATTGGTTTCCTTTTCGTTGGAGAACATTAAGAAAAGTGCTGCAGCTCCACAATTCGAAGATGGTTCCCTTTCTGTTTTTGCCGGTGGTATGGTTCTGAAATTTCTGCAAATCTGAAAGATTGATACTTTCCATTTTATCTCAATATTGATTTAGTTTCTCAACTTCTGTGGAATATAGTTCTTATTTTCAGGTATAGGGGATGAAGACAGTAATCCAAAGTGTCTAATAATTTTAATTGTACCGAGTCCGTTAAATAAACAGTTAAAATATAAATTATTTATGATTTGTTTGTAGTGATTCAGTGCACTAAAGCGGAAAGTATAGTTGATCCCTTTAGAGTTTTAAGTGTGATCTCATATCCAGTTATTCACTATAGCTACATGATATGTTAATTTTTCTTGTGTGGTAAAATTATGACTAATTTCAGGTGGGAAAAGGCTTTCGGTGGTTTTGTTTGCAGTAAAATTAAAGTTATTTGAATTCGTGGATCGATAAATTCAAATATATGAAGTGATTGTTGTGTTGACAGATGGAAGGCAAGGTTGCCCAGAGTTCGGTCCTTATGATGCCATTCATGTTGGAGCTGCAGCACCCGAAATTCCCCAGCCACTCATTGACCAGCTGAAGCCTGGAGGTAGAATGGTGATACCTGTTGGAAACATATTTCAAGATTTGAAGGTGGTGGATAAGAACTCTGACGGTTCTATTAGTGTCCGAACCGAGACATCTGTTCGCTATGTGCCCCTCACGAGTCGAGAAGCTCAACTGCGAGGTTGCTGAAGTGGATCCAAAATCCGAAGTTTGGCGGGCTAATGTTTCAGATCTTTATGGTTAGAACATAGATGTAGCCTCGGGCTAATGTTTCAGATCTTTATGGTTAGAACATAGATGTAGCCTCCTGCTGTTGGAACTTGTATAGTTTAAAGTTTCCTGTATTTTGTAAGGCTGATGATGCAGATATCAATAGTTGGAACTTGGATATACCCTTCTGCTTTTATAATTTGTGTAGCTAAGTTTCTTGTTCTAAGCACCAGAGAGCAGGTTCATTTTTATGTGCAGTAATAGTAACTTTGATATTAAGGTTGAGTTTGTATATTTTGAAGTTTGTTTGGTTAGGCTTGGAAAGACCAAATCCTTAAGAAAGGTTTCTACCAAAATCTGAAATTTGCAACTTCAACATTTTTAAGTGAAAAATGAGGGAGAATTCACATATTCTTTGACAAAATTGCCCATTTACTCTTTACCAAATCACTACCATTGTCCCTATTGGTTTGTATTATTTATACACCCTTATCTACACTTTATTTATATATTTTCCTTTGACATTGGATCCTCAGGTAAGCCAAAAGGTAAATAGTTCAATTCCTAATAACGACACTTATTGGGGGTGTAATCACGTAACTCGAAATGGATTAGTTCCTTACTTATAAGGTGAAGGGTTATCCTTGGTTATACCATCACTTAGTCATACTATGTTGGTTTTTTATTTCTACTGAAAATGCTACTCACACACTGAATAATGTCACTGCTCTTCAGTGTGTGAATCAAAGTTGTGTTTTGATTTCCTTGAACTTTTACCCTCCATTCAAACAATATATGTATAATAGGATCTTAACTATTTTATGAATTGGATGGCCTTCATGTTGAACTTCTCCACTAGAATAAGTTGATGCAGCCTCCCTAGTCTTTCAATCAATTATTTTCTACATCAGTTTCTGTTTGCAAAATTATCTGAAATTTTGGCTGAGTTTGATCAAATTTGCTTAGACTCTAAATGTCACAAGTTATGGTATAAGACAATTTTCACAAGTAAATGTAATATACCTCATGCATAAAGATACAAACTTAACATGATGCTTAGGCAATGAGATTAAATCTCAAACTTTAATCTTAGCATAATTGAAATATATGTTTCACGGATTTAGCTTTGATGCATTATTATCAAAGTAAAAAAAAAATACTACACTCATTTGATCATATATTAACATATTAACAAATGAACTAAAAACAACATCCTTATTTAAGTGAATCCCAATAAGTATCTTAAAAGAGCATGTTTAACCACATTTCTTTTAACAACTTTATTATCACAAATTCACAACCACTATCTTAGAAGAACACTATCTTAAAAGAGCATGTTTGATAAGAACCAAAATCCTCACCATTGCCGGAGAAGGAAGTTTATTTTTTCCTTTTATTTTAAGTGGCAAAATTATGATTTCATTGTATATAAAAGGTATAAATAACATGATATTATATTGTCCTTTGTTTTTTCAACTATTTACAGTAATGGAGAGGATCTCTACTCGTTTGATTAGCTAATAGCTTATAAGTCCATTTTGATTAGCTATTTGAGATGACTTATGATTTTACACCTATTAGCTAGCTTATGAGCTCCATCGTTTTCTACTCCTAGTTAACTATCACAACCACGTATAAGGTCACATAACTTATAAGCTAGTCAACTGCTTTATTTAACAAAAGAAATTACTTAGTGGGTTTAGCAACAAGTCCATTTTGATAAGCTAATTGAGATAACATGATAACGTATGACATATAAGTAGAGACTTAATTCATTTTACACTTATTATTTAGCTACCTTATCATATTCCACTAAGATTATAAGCTTGAAGCTACCTTATAGGTTCACAATTGGCTTATAAGCTAGCTGTGGTTAAGAGACTACGATAATTGCAAGAGGACCAATTCTTTTTTTTTTCAATTTTTTGAACAAAAGAAAAGCAACAAAGAAGACTTTCTTAATATTCTTACAACTTCAAAAAATTCATCTGGACACCAAATTAATAGCAGTAAAATAATGTAAATCTAATCTGAAACTGGCAGCACAAGAAGGAAATTTTCAGAAAAAATTGACACTAACACTATAATCCTAAGCTATATAAACTTCAACAGCTAGCATGGAGGATTACTTGAGGTATCCCTTAAAAGGAGCTGCGTCTGGGCCTGTCCTCTGCAACATTCACTCTGATTGCCCTCCCCTCTAAACCCTGCAAAAGCAGAACCACCATATCATAAAATCATCTAATATCTAATGATTCAAACAAAATAAAGCCATTCTTAAAACTTATTCTTTCATGTTAAAAACATTCTCATCCTGAACATTGACCCATATTAATGCATTAAACCATTGATAACATGACAAAGTACGTGAGTAATACCTGACCATCGAGAGCAGCAATGGCGTCATTCATCTCAGTCTCATTAGAAAAAGTGACAAAGCCAAAGCCACGTGATCGGCCAGTCTCTCTGTCATAGACTACCCGAGCATTCTCAACCTTACCATGTTCGCTGAAAATTTGCTCCAGGCGATTATTATCCACATCCCATGGCAAGTTACCGACATAGACTCTTGAGCCAGCTTCAAAGCTACGAGGTGGGCGTTCGGCCCTAGATCCTCTAGGAGAAGCCTTATTAACAGTCAATTGTCTTCCATCTAAGCCCTGTTAGAGAAAAAGATGGTTAGGATAAAAAGGAACTAAAAAACGCAATAGAAGTAACTAGACAAAAATACTACAGATGATACACATGTGCTTTTGCCTGTAAATGACATTGAAGACACATTTGATCTCGTAAAACTCCTTTATAGTTTACATATGTCCAAAACATTCAAAGCAATAAGTCTAACAAAGCAAAATTCTAAAAATTCTGTTCTATTCATTCAGTAAAAATCCAAGCCGGAATGTTTGGAAACAAAAGTATTGGTAATAGTTGTGTGGATTACAGTTCTTAATTTTAAGGTGTAATAGATGCCTAGTCAGAAATTATTCAAATATTATGTTTACTTCGTATGGAGTAGAGATCTCAATTCTATGATAAAATTATATACATTGTAGGAAGGTATTCAAATGTCATAAGCACAAACCACTTGATCTCAATAGCATAGTGATATTTATTCTTCTTTAAGGGATGAATTGAGACATGCAAAAGATGTGTTGCACATCCAGAGGAAAAGAAAATAAGAAATGCTATTTAAAAAAATTGAACAGTGGTATTACTAAGGCAAATTAACAAAAACAGTTTACAAAAAATGAAGATATCAAACTTAATGATATGTTCAATTTCCTCTTGTTTATTGGTTCAGACAAACAAAAATTGTTTCCTTGTCATTGCAGCATGGGAGTAAAGGGAGAAATTAACAAAAGTAGTGTATGAAAAATGAAGATATCAAACTTATTGATATGTTCAATTTCAACTTGTTTATTGGTTCAGAGTTCAGACAAAAAAAATATTGTTTCCTTGCCATTGCGGCATGGGAGGTAATGGTAGAAATGTACTACTAGAACCCAACTTAGAGTTAAAGTAGACAGCACTGTACATATTTGTTCACACCAGCTTACAAGTGGTAATATTAACCATTCTCCCTCCATTATCTAAGGCATTTTCTGGTGCTACATTTTATCATAGATACATCCCTCGTCAATATAGTTACATAAAAACAGAATCAAACACAACAGGGATCTACTATTGTGCAAGGTTCTGACCTCATTGGTCAATTCGCAGCCATATAACATGGAACTCAAACTCATGTCTATTAAGGTAAGTTGGAAACATGTCCCTTAAAAATATAAAAGGGAGGCTCAGTGCACGAGGCTCCCACCTAATGGGATTTAAGGAAGGTAGATCTACATAGCCTTACCCCAGAAACGGAGAGAGTATCTCTAGCATTTGAACCTGTGACCTCTTGGTCACAAAGAGGCAACCTTAACATTGCGCCGAGGCTCACTCATTGCACATGTGTAAAAGAATCATTAGTAATTTTAATTTAATACATAAACCTTTGCTGAAATTGTCAGCCCCGATATCAACATTCGGTACCATGATTTTAAATTGTGGTTGCAGTCAGTGTTACCTAGACTACCAAAACCACAACATTGGGGCAACAACTCCGTAATTTCATACCAAACTATTTTCAACATCATAACAAGATTTGCAAAATTTTCAGTTAGGCATTAGGTGTGAACATATATGAACAACTTACATAGCGGTTGAACTTCTCCACAGCATTATCAGCTTCTTCAACTGTACTCATGGTCACAAACCCGAATCCGCGACTCTGATTAGTGTCCCTATTAAAAATAACCTAAAATCAAAACAACAACAGTTTCAGTAATTCTCGAAAACACGAAAACATAAAACCAAGATTAAAAGCGTGTTATTAACGACTCTGACCTCAGCAACCTCAACAGTTCCAGCCTCCTCAAAAAGCACAGCCAATTTCTGACTATCAATGTCATAAGGCAAGTTTCCAACAAAAACCTTTGCCTCTTCAGGTGGTTCCGAAAAACCACCATCCTCAAATCCCCCTTCTTCTTCTTCTTCCTCTTCTTCTTCGCCTTCGATTTCGGCTTCGATTTCGGCGTCTTCGGCATTGGGCTCCCAACCTGAAAGGGCGGCATGAGGTTCACCAACTTCCTGGTCTTGAAATGTAAATGTGTTGTCATTGTTTTCCTGTTGAGCCGAATCCGTTTCCGAAGTCTGCGCTACGAATGCGAGGAAAGGGAAACGGTGCGTTTTGGTGGAGATGGTGAGAGAAAGTGAAGGGTTTTTGAAGGATGAGAGGTGTTTGGATGATGGGATAGTGAGAAAGTAATGTTTGGTTATGGAGTTATGGAAAAGAGAGGAAGGGAAAGAGAGAAGAGAAGAGTGTGACATATTGAAGGAAGTGATAGACATGAAGAAGGGTTTAGAGGAGAAGGTTGAGGATAAGGGGTTTGGATGATTCAAAAATGAAATGAATTGAAAGGGTATTGGTTTATGCCAAATATTTATATTATTAGAAGCATGAATTGAAATGGCATAGCTTTAATTTAAGCATGGGCTTTGAGATTTTATTTTAAATAATAACTTTAAGTCCATATTGATTTATAACATTATACAAATACTATAAAAAATCATTAATGTAAAAGTTTAATAAAATTTGTCTAAGATATCTCATTTAAGGAATGTAGTAAATAAGGGTATAGTTGGAATGTAAAGTATAAATATCTACCAAAAAATATAAAGTATAAATGTTTATTTCATTTCTAAAACATCAAAAGATATGGAATAAGATGAAAAAATGATAAAATATTAAAAGACATAGAACTAATGAAATATAAAGTAAAAAGGGTTTCTCAATAAATATGTTATATACATTTTGAAAAGAAATGCAAAATGAGTAACTGAATATTGGAAAATAATGTTTTACATTTTAGTCATCATTATCTAATATAAAATTATTTATTGTGCTTGCTGAATACCTTACGGTAAAATATATGTATTCAATTCTTGGAAGCGTCACTTGTTAAAAGGGAAAGTCATGTATCTTGAAAATGATTAGTTTCTTACAATTAGGATGAAGAATACTCTTTGGTAATATGGATGACAACGGGGGAAATTGGCACAAGCAGTACTTTCTCATACTCATAGCTATAATATTTGCGAATATTCAACGAGTTTTTAAATTTAAATATTTATATATTTTGTAATAAGCGATATGTATAAAATAATTATTATCTATACTACTTAATAAGGGGAAAACTTAAATTAACTTCTCATAGTATAATTTCTTATTACCTATTTTACCCTCATAATTTATAATTTAATATCTATATAAATTATTACTTTATGCCTAAACTACCATGTCACTCATTAATTGCTGTTTTATATGTTGTAGAGAAAACATATAAAACTGAATTATTTTTATATGTTGTATCACTCATTAACCGCAGTTTTATATGTTGTACAGAATACATTTAAAACTCATTAATGTGCTTGTTACGATAAGAAAGCGGTGTCCATTTATCATATTAATGTTATTTCTCAATTGAGTTTCAGATGTGTAAACTACTATATCACATTGCACTATTGCAGTTTTTTCATTTGGGAACATGGCATATTGTAGTTTTTCTTTTTGGGAACATGGCCTATTGTAGTTTTTTTTTTGTTTGGAACATGCCATATTGCAGTTTTTGTTTTGAATAACTGAAGAACATGATTGAGCTTATAAAAGTATGAAGTTATTATGCACCAATTGTACATCATCTCCCTCTAACATTAGGTATTTCTCTTCTCTTTCCCCATTCAATTATTTTCTCCCACATGTAATCATCACAATGTTATAATAATCTACATTATTCACATTGTTTGTAGATTATCAAAAAATAAGCAAAAGGAGGTAAATAATTAAACATATTATTCCTCATTTTTCTTCATCAAAGTCACATTTTAAAGAAGTGCATAAATTCAACATAAGAAGGAGAAAGTATAAAACACATTCCAGAAATCACTGGATAATATCAAGGTAACTCACTCTTTATTTGTATGTCAATATTGTTGATGCCAAAGTGACTGTTTATTTGTATGTCAATATTGTCAATTATATCAACACATCAATTTTATGAAAGAGTATACACAATATAAAATCATCATATTAATGAATTTTTTGTTATAAAATCATCATATTAAACAGATAGCAGAATATATTCATCATCAGCATTTATGCAAATTATAATACCTCCAAAATCATGTTCAATGTCAAGCCCCATAATGTTTTATCTATCTATATGATAAAAGATGGAACTAGCTTAAAAAATAACATATTAACTAATTATACACAAGTAATAGATCCATAAAATCTATATTGCTTATAATTTATGTTTTCCTATTTTACCCTTTATAATTCTAATTTCATGTTTATATAATTTTCAATGTAAATTAATGTCTCTTTTTGTAATTGTTATAATAGTTATTAAACCCATCTTTCTATTCCCATTTTTCATGTTATATAATTGAAGTAGTTTTTTTGGTAAGGTGCGGTTTTTTGTCTCTATATAATTGAAGTAGTTATTAAGGTACAATAGACATTTGACTCATTTTCAATAAATTGTCTTCCATTTCAGAAAACCCATTTTGTTTCTCCATCTTCTGGGTTCTCTCCATTCCTTCTGGATTCCACTTTATCTGTTTAGATCATCTTCATCTATCACTCCTTTCTTAAAAAAATTCATTTTTTTATCTTTCTTCTAAAAAGTTTCTTTTTTGGTGTGATTTTTTCTAACAAAAGCTTTAATTTTTTATAGTGGGAAAGTGGAAGAGACATTGATTCCTATCTGGTTTTATATGCAATAGTTGTTGTATTTTTTAGGGGGCAATTCATTTATAAGTTTGTTTTTCTCTTCTAATTGGGTCTGCACACTAGATGCTGCAAGCTTTTCATTATTCAAAGTTTAATCGGGTTTGCACACTAGTTGTTGACTGTTTCAATATTATTAACAACAAGAACATATTTTATATTGGCAATGAGACTTCAAAGGTTGTTTCTTTCACCATTTTCAATGTTTGCTACAATTTGTTATTTGTAGCAACATTTTTGTTTTATAAATAATTCTAATAAATATTTGAACGATTTGATGTATAACTATGGAAGGGGTTTTGTGCAGAGGTAACTATAGAGATCAACCTCCGTACCAAGAATTGGAAGTACCTTCTCGTTGGTTTTGATATTTTGATGGTCTTGATTATGCACTCTACATAATTATACGGTAGGTTTATTAGTTTGTTCTGTTTTATTTTGGTTTTGACTTTTTGTTTTGGCTGGTCTTGATTATGCACTAAACATGATATACTCATGACTCATAAATCTAATTATTAGAACATTATTAAGGTACTTCATGATATGTTCTTTACATTTTTTAAGTGACATATTTGACTTGATGCAGGTTCATCGGAGAAGTTTAATTGAAATGTGAAAATGTTTATATCATAGTACCTTTACATTATCCTTATCTTTTCATACATGTATGATTTCAATGTTGTTGAAACTATCATGACTGAGTCAAACTTTAAAGTTTAGAGTCTCACGGGTAGACAAAGTCGTGAACTAAGAGGTGTTGGTTGAAACCCCATGGTCGGAAATCTATGAAAGATAAATACGGATACGTGTGTTAGATACGATACAGATACGTATTTTTTTCTAAAATATAGGATATGATACGTTCAATGATATGTGTATAAAATAGTAAAAAATATGATAAAATTATAAATGTAAATCAAACTATCCAAAGTAGAAAGTATAATGGAAATTGCAAATCATTGTTCTCCATTAGTGTCTGCCTTCATTAGTGGTTGTCTTTAAATAAGTTGGTATTTATCTTTTATGGAGATGCTTTGATTAAAACGTATCATATCTATTATAGTCTTTTGTTGAAAATGTTTTAGATACGTATCATATTTATTCTAGTTTTTTGTTCAAAACGTTTCAGACGCGAATCTTAATATATTTTTTATTTTTTATTTTTTGATACTCTACGGATACGTATCCATGACGAATCGGAGCGTATCTGTGTCGGATACGTGTCCGACACCGACACGTGAATGAGTTTCACGTGTCGGTGCTTCAGAGGTCGGAATCGACATGCGATGGACTCAATCTTATCTCCGAAACGACAAAAGTGTACATGGTCTCACCGACTATCGAAGTCGTGACCCAAGAGGTTCTGGTTGAAACCCTATGGTCGGAATTGACTTGCGTAGGACCCATACTCGTTTTCGAAATGGCAGAAGTGTCTATGGACTCACCAGCGGCTGAAGATGTGACACAAGAGGTTATGGTTGAAATGCCATGGTCGGAATTGACATGTGAAGGACCTTTTATCTTTTCTGAAACGGTAGAAGTGTTGGCGGCGGAGTTCGCTCGCCCTAATATGGGTGCCTCCATACTAGAATCGCATCGGGGCAAGGTAGCTCGGTCCACACGACCTTATCCTTGCTTAACTCGTTGCCCCATATCTCTCGTCGATTTGAATCGTGAAGCATTGCCCTCTGACGTCGGCTAAACAAGTAGCGGAAAAAGAAGCTCATGGGATGAAGGAAGGAACCCTGTGGTTCATTTGAGGAAGAAAAGGAACCTTCCCCTATCTTATTCCTTTTTTTGTTTTTATTTAACCCTTTTTTTCATTTTATTTCTTTTTTTTTTCAGTTTTGTATATGTTGTTTCTTTCATTTAGCATAGGTTTATTGATTTATCTATTACTAACATGTTATTGTATTTATATCATTTTATGTTTTATTATAACATGTTAATTTGATATGATTGGTTTAAATTGGATTTCTAAAAATACATAGATAATTTTGATTCTAGAAAGTTATTGACATAATCACTCTAATAATGAGTAAAAACAACCAATGGGTTCTAATTATTTGTGACCTCATTAAATGAATATTCTTCACACATAGAAGTTTATAATCAGTGTTGTGATAACCGGACCGGACCGGACGATCCGACCGGTTCGATCGCTGACCGGACTTGAAAATGGCTCCGTTTTGTAGTCCTAACCGAATGAGTAGTTGAACCGCTTTGAACCGGAGAAATTCTGGTTCGACCGTGCTAAACCCGGTTAAACTGGAATAACCCATGAAAAAAACCGGACGACTCACTTAAAATTTAAAAAAATGGAACATTACTCTAATTTTTGTTTTATTTCAGTCCAAAAAAAGATAGAAATATGTTACTTCAATATAATTATATAAAATTATTGATTATATAACATTTTACATTTATATATAATTATATATTTATAGATAAAAATTATTAATTATATTTAAATTCATCCAGTCCGACCGGACGGTTTAACTGTTTAAAACGGTTAGACCTAATACGAAAACTCTTCCGATTTGACGTCCGATTCGGGTTTCACAACATTGTTTATAATTTTAAGAGTCAATCATCATTAAAAATTTCATTTCAAGTTAATTATATTAACACAAAATAATGTTTAATTATTCCCAAAAAATCTATTCAAATTCTGAAGTTCAATTAGCGGTATCTGACCCGAGTCTTATATTCATATGTTATTCAAGTTGAAAAGTGGTATGTGGTCTCGAACCGCCTATTCTCTCTCTCAAATATGGATAAGGCGGTGCACGCGAGAGTTGGATCTTCTTGCTTACCATGAGTATGAGAGATCTAAATTTTATCCATATATTTTAAAACTCTTAAGTGTTAGAAGATAAGCCAAAAAATAGAAAGTGAAGTTAGTTAGTTTAGTTAGAAAGATTCCCTTAATAAGCATGTGCAAAATGTGTGTATAAAAGGTTTTGGTGTTTGGAAAAATAAATATAGAATTCCATTCCCTCATCAAAATACATCTTCTTCATTATTCTCTTCTTTCTCAAAATACACAAGAACTCAAAAGCATAATCCATCATTCATCTTCTCCTTCAAGCTTCTTCTCTGTTTTTCGTGGCTAAGTAACAAAGCAGGGGCTTTGTATCCTCAACAACTGGTATCAAGAGCCCTGAACAAGATCCATTCTTTTTCCTTCTTTTCCGCTGCAACCCAATGGCTCAATCTACTGGAAATTTTGCAACTAATCTTCCCATTCTCAATGGCACGAATTGGTCAAGATGGAGCATCCAGATGAAGGCTTTATTTGGCAGTCATGAAGTGCTTGAAGTAATAGAAGAAGGATTCCCTTCCCTGGAAGCTGGAGCTAATGAAGCTCAAAGAAGTGCATATAGGCAATCCAAGAAGAAAGATTGCAAAGCACTCTGCCTCATGCATCAAGCAATGGATGATGCACACTTTGAAATGATTGCAGGATCTGCAACATCAAAAGAAGCTTGGGAAATCCTTGACAAACACTATGCTGGAGCTGCACAACTAAAGAAAGTAAGGCTGCAGACAATGAGGAGAAGATATGAGTTGATGCAGATGGAGGAAAATGAAAGAATCTCTGAATTTTTCACAAGAATAATCACTCAAACCAATGCTATGAAGGCTTGTGGTGAGAAAATGGAGGATGCTGTTATTGTGGAAAAGATACTCAGAACTCTAGCACCAAGGTTTGATTATGTGGTGGTGGCTATTGAGGAGTCTGGAAAGATTGAGAAGATGAAGGTTGAAGAGCTCCAAGGTTCACTTGAAGCTCATGAGCAGAGGTTGATAGAGAGATGTGCCAACAGAAGTTCCCATCAAGCCTTGCAAGCTCAGGTTAATAGAAGAAGGGCAGGCAGTGATAGGTGGCCAAGGAGGAACAATTATAGACCAACTGAGCAGAATAGCAGCTCAAGAGGAGACTTGCAATCAGGCAATGGGATCCCTCGAGATCAAACTGACTTCTTGAGCAGAGGAAATTCTGATAAGCAAGGCAAGAATTGGAAGAAAAGAACAGACAAGAAGAAGGTAAGATGCTTCAAATGTGATAGATTAGGACACTTTGCATCTGAGTGTCAAGCATCTTACAAGAAGCAATATCACCATCATCAAAAAGAGGACACAGAAGTGAATCTTGCCAAGGAAGATGATGATGAAATTGACAACAATGCTGTGCAACTTATGATGACAACAGGAAGCTGTGGCAGTGAGTCTTGGTATCTTGACTCAGGTTGCTCTAACCATATGACTGGACATAAGGATTGGTTAGTGAACTTTGACCCAACAAGGACAAGTAAGGTGAAGTTTGCAGACAGCAGAGTCATCATGGCAGAGGGAACAGGTGACATACCACTCACCTTGGCAAATGGAAGAAAAGCATTTATCAATGATGTGCTGTTTGTGCCAGAAATGAAAACCAATCTCATTAGCATTGGTCAGCTACATGAGAAAGGACTTACTATGGAATTGCTAGATGGTTACATGGCAGTCTATGACTCAATGAAAAGAAGAATCTTGAAAGCACCATTATCTAGCAACAGAACCTTTCAAGTAAAACTAGGAACAATTGACTCACACTGCCTGAATGCATCAACTAGCTTGGATGAGTCATGGCTTTGGCATATGAGGTTTGGTCACCTCAACTTCAAGGACTTAAAGCAACTGAGATCTAAAGGGATGGTGCATGGACTTCCTGATATCAGAGATCATCAAACAATTTGTGAAGGTTGCATACTGGGCAAACAAGATAGAACAAAGTTTTGCAGCCATATACATCACAGATCCACAGCACCACTACACATTGTCTATGCTGATGTTTGTGGTCCAGTAGAAGTGCCTACTATAGGAGGAAACAAATACTTTGTTTCCTTCATAGATGAGTATAGTAGGAAGATGTGGATTTATCTCCTTAGAGCAAAAAGTGAAGTGCTTGATAATCTGAAGAGATTCAAAGCTATGGCAGAAAAGCAATCAAGCAAACAGTTGAGAACTCTCAGGACAGATGGAGGTGGAGAGTTTACATCAAAAGCTCTGGAAGAATTCTGTGAGGAGAATGGCATAGTTCATGAGGTGACTGCTCCATACACACCTCAACATAATGGCTTGGCTGAGAGGAGGAACAGAACAGTGATGAACATGGTGAGGTGTATGCTTAAGTGCAAAGGGTTGCCTCTGGATCTTTGGGGAGAAGCAGCATCAACCGCTACTTATGTGCTCAACAGATGCCCAACTCAGAGCCTTGGCAATCTTGTTCCAGAGGAGATATGGACAGGCAAGAAACCATCAGTGAAGCATCTAAGGGTCTTTGGGTCTACTTGTTACAAGCATATACCAGATCAAGTCAGAAAAAAGCTTGATGATAAGAGTGAACTCATGGTTTTTGTTGGATACCACTCAACAGGATCATATAAACTCTATAATCCATTGTCCAAGCAGATTACTTTCAGCAGAGATGTAAAATTCGATGAGAAGAGCACTTGGAAGGACCTTCTTAAAAGGCTTGAGCACAAACTAGAAGGAGTTCTAATTCCTATGGAAGAGCAAACAGAAACTGACTCACCCATAACAGAGCTTGACTCAGGGACAGAAATGGTTGGACCTAGACCTACAAGAGCTAGACAAGTATCAACAAGACTTAGTGATTTTGAAGTCTTAACTGATGATGCAATTACTGATGAAGGTGACATTATTCAGTTAGCTCTCATGGCTGAAACAGAACCAATCACCTTCAATCAAGCAATCAATGAGGAAGTATGGGTCAAGGCTATGAAGGAAGAAATCAAGTCAATTGAGAAAAACAAGACCTGGGAAGTGGCACAGCTACCCATTGGCAAGTCACCTATAGCTGTTAAATGGGTATATAAGGTGAAGCTAAGTCCAGATGGAACCATCTCCAAGCATAAGGCAAGGCTGGTTGCCAAGGGATTCATGCAACAAGAAGGGTATGACTATGCTGAAGTGTTTGCACCTGTTGCAAGGTTTGAGACCATAAGGCTGATTGTGGCACTAGCAAGCTTGAGAAAATGGAAGCTATGGCAACTTGATGTCAAGAGTGCCTTTCTCAATGGGCCTCTTGAAGAGGAGGTATACATCACCCAACCTCCTGGCTTTGAAATCTCAGGAGATGAAACCAAGGTGCTGAGATTGAAGAAAGCTTTGTATGGCTTGAAACAAGCACCAAGGGCATGGAATAGAAGGATTGACTCATTCCTAACCTCAATTGGCTTTCAAAAATGCATAGTTGAGCATGGAGTCTATGTGCATACTACCAGTGAGGATGGAATAATTCTGCTATGTCTGTATGTTGATGACCTAGTCATCACAGGGAGCAGTGATGCAGGCATGGAAGAGTTGAAACAGAAACTCAAGGCTGAGTTTGAAATGACTGATTTAGGTGAGCTTGCATACTTCCTAGGCCTTGAGTTCATGAAGACAGGCAAAGGAATTATAATGCACCAGAGGAAATACATCACAGAAGTGTTGGATAGATTTAAAATGCAAAATTGCAACCCTGCTGCTGTTCCAGTTGAAGCAGGCAACAAATCAGATGAATTGGTCAATAAAACACCAACTGATGCAACTTTGTTTAGACAAATGGTAGGCTGTCTAAGGTTTGTTTGTCATAGCAGACCTGAAATAGCCTATGGAGCTGGCCTAATAAGCAGGCATATGGCTAATCCAACCCAGGCTCACATGACTGAAGCAAAGAAGATCTTGAGATACCTCAAGGGTACACTGAACTTTGGCATCCTGTTTCCAAGCCAGAGAACAACAAACTCCCTGCACCTAACTGGCTTCTCTGATTCAGACTGGTGTGGAGATAAAGAAGACAGGAGAAGCACTTCTGGACAAGTGTTTTACTTGTGTGGTGCCCCAATATCGTGGAACTCCAAGAAGCAAAGTGTAGTGGCACTTTCAACCTGTGAAGCTGAATACATTGCAGCTTGCAATGCAACTTGCCAAGGTCTGTGGTTGAGTTCTTTAATGGCAGACTTGAAATGTGGTGATACTGAAAAGTTTGAGTTAATGGTGGACAACAAATCAGCCATCAACTTAGCAAGAAATCCAGTCAGCCATGGAAGGAGCAAGCACATAGACACCAAGTTTCACTTCATAAGAGATCAAGTTAGCAAGGGAAGAGTTGAATTGGTTCATTGTCCTACTGAATTCCAAATAGCTGATATAATGACAAAGCCTTTGAAGGTTGAAAGGTTTGAGAAGCTAAGAGACAAGCTTAGAGTGGTGAATTTTGAATCACAACAAAGTTGAAGACTTTGCCAAAGTTACTGCTGTTACTGCTTACTGTTTTAATGCCTAAATGTGTCTCTGTTTTTTTTGCTGTTGTAATCAATTAGCTGAACTTGCTACTTTAGCTGATGTTTGTAAGATTTTTGGCTTAAGGGTGGATGTTAGAAGATAAGCCAAAAAATAGAAAGTGAAGTTAGTTAGTTTAGTTAGAAAGATTCCCTTAATAAGCATGTGCAAAATGTGTGTATAAAAGGTTTTGGTGTTTGGAAAAATAAATATAGAATTCCATTCCCTCATCAAAATACATCTTCTTCATTATTCTCTTCTTTCTCAAAATACACAAGAACTCAAAAGCATAATCCATCATTCATCTTCTCCTTCAAGCTTCTTCTCTGTTTTTCGTGGCTAAGTAACAAAGCAGGGGCTTTGTATCCTCAACATTAAGATTCTAAAGTTAAGTAAGTGGTACACGACCCGAGTCTAATCTTTCAATCTTTTTCGAGTACTCATTACGAGTATCTTAGCGGGTACTTTCGGGACAGGGCTTTTTGCCATTCCTACTTGGTAGTACCAATAAAATTATATGATAGGTGTGGTTGTAACATTGTATTTAGAGTGTAATATTCATGCATTGTGAATATAAAGATTTTTACACCGTAAGTATATCACGCACCACTTATTTGTATTACTTTTTTGAAAAGTCGATCATGATAAAACATAAATGTGAATGATACAGTGGCAGTGTAAAACTGATATTGCAAGTACATACATTTTTTCTCTTATATTTAACACTTAATGGTTTACTGAGTGACCAAGATAATGGTTACATAAAATGATAGCCTATTCTATGTTGTTGCAATTTATGGTTTGGTTAGCTAAGAGGATAACTCTATCATGTTAATTTAGTTTAATTTTCATCCCACATGAGCAACACTACTTAGAATGAGCTAGATAGGATATTGTTACATATTATCATCACTACCACACTACTGCACTTTCACTACCATCATTACCTCTGAGTTTCATCAAATCAATTAGAAAGAAGAATGATGGATTGGTCTTGAATACAATACACCACTCTTACTTATAGCACTACCTAGCTGTTTAGCTGCTTGTTAACAACAAAAACAGAAAGCTGCTATAAAAGGAAACTGATCAAACTAACTAACAAAACAGAAAAACTAAAAATAGTAAAAACTTATTTAATCAATTTGGGCTTCATTTTCAATTCTTCTTCAACAGCAGTGGGCTTTACTCTGTTAACACAACAATAAAACAATCAAAAAGATTAAGAATTACCACTTTGTTGTCAATGAGTTAACAAAGTAGTTACAACCTCATCTCTATTGAAGAAAAAAAGTAGCAACGAGCTAACAAAGTAGTTAAAACTCAACTCACAAAACAGACCATTAAAAAAAGTAGCAAAGTAGTATGAGGGAGGATCCATTTTCGAGCTCTCAATACCATAAAGAATGAGTATGAAACTAAATTTGTTTTGTTTAAGTACACGCCAAATATGTTTTACCTAGAGGATTATATACAACATATTCACCTAATCTTTTAATTAAAGAACGGCTTGTTAATCATGTAAAAGATATGCTAATTATGTAAACACCATATTGTAGAGCCAAATATGTGATTCCTAATTACATGAAGATCCTAAGATACGACTATTAATTATTCAAATAAAAGTCCTCCGTCAATTATGTTATGAGACTTAAGACACTATATTTTGCTACGTTTTTGTTAATCAGTGCATAAAAATTGTGAGTTAAATTGGTCTGATAATGGAAATAAATTAAGAAATAGATTTGAATCAAGTTGGGAAAATATGTACTTTTGTTAGTGTAGGTCATAATCAATTACGATGCCCTCGACTATGACCACATTATAATCTTATGCAGTCATAAATAATTATGACTGGAATTTTACACTTCCATAAACAATTATATATGATCTATTACAGGGATCTAAAACTTAAGCTTTTGATTCTTTAAAATTCCAAGTTGTGTAACACCCCGAATCACAAGCCAAAAATATAATTAATTGTAATGACAAGTGTTAATCTTTGAAAGAACTAAGTACTAGCTTTGAGGATAATATTTTTTGAATAAAGCGAAGTATTAAAGATTATGATTTCCAGAAGCATCTCCTATCAGGAGTAAAAATCTGCAGAATATGATTTCATAAATATATTGTTAGAAAGAAAGGAATAAAAAAACATTACTGAAATGTCTCATGGTAAATATAATATATAGCCACTTGACCATGAAATGAAATACTCATGAAAAGTTCAAAGTTAACCCAAACAAACACTCATGTGTCTCGTCATTCACAGTATGTTCAGGTTCCATCTCAAAACCAATTGGTAATGAGAGGAATAATCCGACATGTATTTAAACCCGACACAATGAGGTAGGCGATGTGGAACTTACTTTCCAACATGCCCCCTCCACATAAGTCTGTCAGACTAGGCGAAGGGTTACATTTGACCCATAACTAAATGACATCTTTTTGGCTCATGACAACCAGAAAGAAGTTGGACTTTGATATCATGTTAAGGTTTCATCTCAAAACCAATTATCAACGAGATGAGTAGTCCAACATGTATTTAAATCATTCCCAAGACAATGAGATAGACGATGTGAGACTTCCTAACACATTATACATGGTCCAAGAACTTATATACATACTTACTACAACTTTAAGCTTATTTCTAAAAAAATAAGTAGAAACAACAAACTTTAAGCTTATTTATAGTTCTGCTGATTTTGAAAGTGAGCTCTGATATTTCAACACGACATCAAAATGATACCTTAGTCACAAGAAAGAACAACACTAACATGAACACGATCTAACATGCAAGTGTTTGTTTATCAGGTTTCAACAAATCTCCTTGTTTTGAACCAATGAAAACAAACATGAAATATATGACCAAGTCTCATTCATCAAGAGACATTGAGCATTCTGTTGATGAATGGCCACAATTAATATTAATATTTAATGTATATAACACAGAACCCAACTCTAATATAAAATGTGCTCAAAGCATAGACTTAAAACGAATAAATACCAAAAATATTTACAATGTGAAGCTAATAAGCAAACATTTTCTTGGTTTCATACCTCAACATGAAAAGCTATGATAAGATTTCAAAGATATCATCATCTAATAAAGTTTTATTCTAGTGTCAATGGTACTCCTGCAAATGGGGCATAGCTCAAGATCTTGTCCACACTCACAACATGTCTGCAAATTAATAAAGACGACTCACATACCTAATTAGCATCCGATCAACGAAAACATATATGAAAAAAACAGTGAAGTTGTTATTGCTTCCTTACCTGATGCCCGCAACCAAATGCCATGTTCTTGGGATCGGTGAGGCAAATGGGACAAACCTACAAGGAACATGGAGCAAAGTCAATCATATTTTTAGTACCCAGATTTGACATCTCGTGAAACACCATATGTTTATTTCATTGGGATTGAATGATGTCATATAGTGAATGTAAAACTGAAACGGATGTACTTTATGAATATTAGTCGAATGTCATCTAGGTATGGTATTCCGGTGTTCAAATAATGAAATACCAATACAATAGGAGGTTTAAATTTGAATCGCTCGTGTGTTTTTCGGATGAGAAGGTCATGTACAAAGAGATATAGTGATAGACACAAACACATTACTCCACAAATTTTAAAGGGGCCTGCTAAGAGGGTCATTTTTAAAGCCATTGTGCTTCTCTCCTTCACAATAATGTTATGCAAAAAATAAACGTGAGAAGATCCACTCCCAGAGATAGACATCTACTATAACGGGAGCAAACTAGAGAAAGCAAACTAACAGCGAAGTAAGCGAAGAGATGAAGTACCTGATTATCAGAAGCAGAACTTGCAGGACGGTCCGTGCCGGCATCATTTCTGTGAGCTTGAGATGGTGCACTAGGACTGAAACTGTTTTGACGAGAAGTTTTTGGGGAGTTGAAAGATGCTGCACCATATAGAGGTGGTGGCAGAGGGATCCTGTCTATATCTTTCCCTCTACAAGTACTGCTTGAAAAATAACACACCGTAAACGGTTTCATAAACAGATGCTATATTCAACAAGCAAAACCTAACAAAAACTAAAGTTCAATCAAACATCTGTACCCCAATATATTAAGTTCTAGTGTTGCCTTGTACTGGGAGGGTATTTCCATCAAGGCAGCAAGTGCAAACTCTGCTTCCTTTCTGGATCGATCCGTGTTCTTTGACATTATTTCTGTGAAATTCACAAACTACAAACGACAAAATAAAAAAGAAAAGTCAAGTTCATCATTATTAAGAGCATATACAGAAGAATGCTCTACAGAAGCGGCAGAAGTGATAACTTTTGAACAGGAGATACATGCCTGGAAATTATCGAAGGCTCGGGAAGGGATGTTATCATCAAACTCTCTCATCATGTCCCACGGCCCATCTCCAACTCCAACCAATATGATAGACAGTGGATATTCACTGCAAATAAATACATTTGACAAATATGATAACCAAGGCAAAAAATAAAGCAACAGAGAATCACAGACAGATATTTACCTAGCCTTAACAATAGCTTCTACAGTTTTCTTTTCTTGTGCACTCAACTGTCCATTCTGGGTGTCAACACTTCTTGTTACCTGTGACAAGTCGACAATCCTCAACATCAATTTGTTTATCACAATTAGTCTCCAAATGTTACTTGATCGGCAACGGAAAAAAAAATCACACCATACTAAATGCTGCTAAGCTAATATCATGTCATCTCTAAGTTTATATTTCCATATGAAAACAATAACTAACTCTTACTTTGATTTCAATGTCGTTTAATAGTCATTTGAAAAATAAGCCTAGATCTTGGGAGAAAATATGAAACAGTGCTTTTCCCTTATAAAAAAATCATTTAATCAAAATCAAGTGATTAAAACTTAAAAGCATCCAAATAACCAATAAAGTAACCTTGGTTCAGCAAATATATTGCTTTTTGGGTTACTAACACATGTCACATTCATTGACCTCGTTAAAGAATGCCTTATTTTCATCATCAATAGGCTAATTAGTTTTTTTATATAGCATACTAATTACTTCGATTATTTGATCTAGAGTACAATCCTTAAAATATTTTTGAAATTTCTATATAAGTTCAAAAAATGGTCTACCTGTCCATCTGCTATAATCAATAGGACATGGTATTGGCCTCCACTTTGCTCAACTATGGTGATTGCCATCTCAATGACTGGGGCAAATGATGTTGGTCCTGCCATAAATTACGGGCACAAATAACATGAGCAAAGAGCTGATTCAGAATTTTAAAAAGGGAAATTAAGTTTGATCAATGTTCAAATACCTGCGAGCTTTAATTGAGGGACCAATTCCCTATACCGTCCCAACACTTCTTCAAATCCATGACAAAATCTCTCATCAGGAAAGAAACTAAAAACTTCCTGGTCATGTGTTGATGCTGCACGTTTGTAAACCCAACACAATGTAAACTCACTGGAACATGCGATTCTAAAGCATAACTGTAATCCCTAACAATGTTTCTCAAATTACCATCTCCGAATCCAAAACATGGAATTAAGTTATCCTCATCAAAGGAAGACAACGTTTTCCCGATGATAGATATAGCTTGTTCATATGGATTCTGTTCATGACTAATGTGATGCAAGCATCTCCTTTGAAATGACCTTCCACCTAACACAAGCTATGCGTGTTAACACTTGACACGGTTACAGAAGGGAGAAAAATAAAAGAAAAGAAGAAAAATTAAGCAAAACCTGTCCACTCATTGCTCTTTGTAAAATCAATACCAACAATGAGATTGGAAGATTCTAGGCCAGCACCTGCCAGAGCTTCGGTTACCTACCGATACGGAAAATTTGCTTCAGAATGTCACAAAAAATGTTAACTTAAAATAACAATTACTGGTAATGACATTAGTCTGAAATTTACATCCTCCCGATAAAGTAATGACATGTATATAAAACTCGCAGCAATATACAACAACAGGAAACTATTTCTTTTAACAAATTCATCACCACATTTATATTAACAAAGTCATCAAATGAAGATAACAATTAGAAGAATTAGTTACAAACATCAAGAAAAGAAAATGTTTTCCTCAGCTTCTCAAATTCATAATGTCCTCTTTAAAAGATTTGACCAATTAGTAGCAATTGCAATTGTCTGTTATTAAACATGAAGCACCAAATTACCCAAATGATTCAAGATCTTAACCGAAAAGCATAAACAAACTGTTGCTTCTCAAACTTCACACCTTAAACTCAAAATGCAAACACATAAGTGCATAACCAATGTTATTATGCACTTACTTCATTTCATTCATGCATTAAGATTAAGAATCAGAACGCGGAAAAAAGTTACCTGCTCCAAGCTATTATAATCATCATCTATCTTCGAATACTTCCTATCTAATCTCTTTCTTTGCTCTGGAGCATGACCACCACCATAGCTTTGAGTTGGAGGTGGATTCCCATAATACCCCTGAGGCACATTATCTTGGCTATGTGGAAGATAAGGTGATTGGTATTGAGGATACCAAGAATTTGAACCTCTTGAAGATGAACTTTGCCTAGATCTTCTCCGTTTTGAAATTGATCCACCCATAAATTATTTATTCTAGAGAAATTCAGCAACCCCATAAAAGCATTAATAAAAATCAAATCTTTTGGTGTATACTGAAACAAGTTCAAGTCACATTCTTTCCATGGAAGAAAATCTAATTGAAAAAGTCACCTTTTTCTTTTTCCCTTGCAAAATCATGAAAAGTACAATTCAAATGATACCAAAAGCTCCATCAATTTGCATTTTAATACACTCAAATTGGTTTCTTTTCAACTTTCTTACTTTATCCATTGTTTTATTTTTATCCATCTCTTTATCCAAAATTGTTTGCCCGGTAACCGGACGTCATGAGTTCAAATCCTGGAAACAGTTCGAGTAAGGCCTTATATCTAGATTCCCCAAACCTCACTTAATTTCTTACCATTTTTTTATTAAAAAGGAAGAAGAAAAAACCTACCCATCAAAGTTATAATACTTATTAAAATTCCACATCAGATAAAGAAAGTAACAAAAAAATGGAAAAGGAAGTGAAAAGAAAAATGATACCTTGAAATAGTTGATAGAAAATGAAGAAGTGGAAGTGAAAGAGAATTAGAAAGTGAGAATGTGAGTATCAATAGAGATATGTTTGGATGATGATATTGGTGAACGGTGAAGGTTGTTTCCACGAAATTTCTCTTTCTATTTCTGCACTCCACTCACTAAAACCAAACAAAAGACTTTTGTTGTTTGGTGTTCCGGTTGTTTAACCATTTACTCCACTATGTGTTTAGAAATATGATGCTTCTTAAGGCACTGTAAATAAAAATTTATTATGTTTTCTATCAAAAATTTTGGTAGTTTAAATTTTAAAACTTATCAATTAATAGGTTGTATGAATATTTTGGTAAGGATAAAGTATGTAATTATACTAGTAGATAATTTATTTTCTTAAATATACTTATTGTTCCACATGTGTTTTATTTTTCTTTTTATAATATGTTTTAAAATGAAAAATTATAAGACATGTAGGAATTGCAATATAGGTTTGGCCCGACGGGCCAGCCCATTTTGATCGACATTTTTAGTGGGTTGGAGAGAAGATTTTAGCCCAAAAGCTCATATTTAATCCGATTTGGAAGCTCACTTTTTAGACGGACCACGGCGGGCCGAGCCGGGGGTTACATGTGATTCCAATAATGTAGTCAATTTAATATTGTTTTTCAACCGTATATTTTACATTTACCGTGTGCAACCAATTTATTATTCATATATAAGACATTTATGAGTAAATTATTTATCAATATAATTTATATCATATACAAGATATTTACATATCAATGTTTAATTTATAGCATATATCATATTATGTTTAACTTAATTACATTTATCATTTTTTTGTTTAGAAAATTACAATTCTCATGCATGGTTGATCAATGTAATGTATGTTTATAAATTAAGGGAGTTTTTGTAAGTGTAGAAAATGGAAAGATAGTTTGTGTAATTTCAATCAAACTCATGGAATATTAATGTAATTTACTCTTTATATTATTAATAAACTTTTGCAAAGGTTTCACACGTTATACTAAATTGGATAGTAATATTAATACTAAATTGGTTATATTATTATGTAATATTACAATTGATAAGTAATTTATAAATAATTTATATCATATACAAGACATTTTCTTATCAGTATAATTTACTCTTTAAATTGATTAGTATATACAAGTCTTCTCAAAAAATATTTTTTGCATAGAAAAGTAAGACATATTCTTCCAACAGAGTATCTAATGTTTAAAACTTGGGAGCTTGAAGCTTTATTGTGAACTAGGAGTCTAAATTTTTAAGACTATGTTAGCTATTTGTTTAGAACTTACAAGTTTTAAACCAAAACGATATATTATTGTGCGATTGTGGACTTTAATTTGCGATTTTTTGTTTTATTTTTGAAATTGTGATTGAGTTGGTTATAAATGTGTTTTTGAAAAGAAAGAAAAACGGGTCAGCCTGCCAGTCTGCCAGCCCTTCCAAATATGGGTCGGGTTGGCATTTTGAGCCCTTTTAGCAATTAGGGTTGGGTCAGGTCAGACCTATTTTGGCGAGCCAAAGGCGGGTCGGCTGGCCAGGCTGGCCCGTATTGCCACCCCTAAAGACACGTGTCAAATCATGAGTATACTTAAGGATGAGATCTTGGACACATGTCATCTCCTCATGCAAAGTTTTCCCGTCCAAACACTCTCATCAACTACAATGCATGATCACACACTGTATCATTGTCTGTCTACATTAATATCATACATCAAAATGACACATACATGTCACTTCTTTCTCTTCATTTCATTCATCTACCCATTCGTTTCTTAACCTTTTGTTTCATTCTTCTTTCTTCATTTCATTCTTATGCCCCTTCATTTCTTGAACCTTTTGTTAGGCTCAACCAAAGGTTATGCGAGGTGACGTCTAATCTCTCATGTTGATTTCATTTCACCCTCTTCGTAATAGTCTAAATTGATAAGAGCATAACCACAACTGAAATACCCACTTATTGAGGTAAGAGTTTAAACTGGTTTCAAATAAGGTAAAGATCTATTAAAATCTTTAGTTTTTGTGTGGATTCATCGTTAATGTATTGGTTCATTGTGGAGAATGTGTGTAGAATAATATTTTAAATATCTCCTACCACATTCATTGTTTAGGCTGATGTTTAACAAACTCATTTTTTTATGAATTTTTACTAGCTTTTGGTAGATGTGTTGGTTCATTGTGGAACATGTGTTTAGACTAATGTTCTAAATCTCTCATACCATTGTCGTTTTTTCATTGTTTAGGTTGTTGTTTAACAAACTCATTTGATCTACTTTTTTACTAATTTTTGTGTGTTTATTCTTTAATTTTTTTCATTGTCTATAAACAAATTTTTATATGAAATAAACTAATTGGATTCTGTTTATAGTGACTTTGCTTTGAACAGTCAATATGATACAACCATTTATCTTCAGGTGATGTAGGGAGCACTGATTTTTTTATGATTAGAATACAGTTTTATTAAGTCCAAAAAAAATATTTCATGATTCAAAGTTGTCTATTCATGGATTTGAAATATCGCTTCATTCTCTAACATGATACTATACACTTTTTTAGTTTGGGTTCTTTTTTCATATTTTTTAGTTTGGATTATTATCTGGTTTTACGAGAGAGAATGTGTGTTTATTGCTTTATTTGCTCCCCATGAATTTTCTCATGGCTATTAAAAATAGATTTGAGTGTGTTTTATTGTGTTTAGAGAGTGAATTATACGGTTGGTCGTTTCAATTGAATAATGACTCAGCCATAAGTGTGTTTTATTATCTTTACCGTGAGTAATTTATTGTCTTAACTAGGCTATTTAATTGATGATTTTTGTTTTTATTCTAGGATGCCAAGAGTTGTCTGCCTATACTATATATATGTAAACGTGAAATACCATGAGAAACGTAAGTTTGAAATTATTGGAAATAATTCGCTGTTAGTGAGCTTGTTCTCCTAAGTTCTTGGTTGAACTAATATTAAGTTCTTATGAAGACTCCCATAATTCTTATGGCGAACATCGCATGACTTATCAAACAATTCTTTGTTTGTGGCGCCATCCATTCCACATATTTTTTATATTCTTCTTTGTTGTCATCATTTCCAAACACTTCACTAATTTCAATCAAAATGATTATGAAAAGGCAACCCAAACCGTTGTCATCAGTCTCTAAATTAGGTTTTTATTGTACACAATTTATCAAATTATTATTTATATATGTCATTTTATTTTATCAAGTTATGACATAATATTACTATTATAGCTTTAGACATCTTTTAAGCATATGTACAATAAGATTGTTACTTAATATACGAATAACATGTGTATTATCAATCATGTAGCAAAACAAATAGTTTTCTAGGTTTATGCACGGGTAACTTACTAGTTTGTTTTTATAAAGTCAACTTGAAACACCCTTCTTACAAAACCAACTTGAAAAAAAATAGAGAATTGATTTAATAATTTTACCTAAAATTAGGGATTCTTTCATATTATCATATACTTAATAAGGAACAAATGAAATGAGAGTAGAGAGTAAGAAATGAGAAAATAAACTATTTGTAAGAGTTGTTTGATATGAAAGAATTATAAGAGAAAAATATGTTTTTAATAAATATACAATTTTACCATTTATAAACAATAATGAGTGTATGATAAGATAAATATATTATAAGAAATGTAAAAAGAAAAACTATGGAAGTCTAACATTTTTTTCTCACTTGAGATAAAAATTAAAAGTTGGTGGGTCCCACCACCTTTATTTTCTTTCTTTATTACCCTCTCTACTCAAATGAGAAGCTCATTCATCTTAAACTTTATTTTTCTTTGTTTACTCTCTTGTAGCAAAGGCATTGAAAAGGAATCAAATCCCTTTCTTTTCATTTGTAATTTAGGTATATCTGTCTCAAAGAGTATGTCATTTTATGTGTTATTTGATGTGACTGATCAGAAAAATACTTAATTATTAAATTTTAACTTGAATATTTTTTTTAACTAATCACATCTAATGACAGTGACACACTTTATGTGACAAAGATTTAGTTCCATATTAGACTTTTCACACTCTTATTTGAATATCTCATTAATGAAACATGTAATTAATTGGGTTGATTGATATAATTTAGTGAGATTTTAGATTATCATTGGTATTCAAGAATAAAAAATAACCAAAAATTAAGTGATATCACTCCAAAATGTGATAGTCAAAATAATTAGTATTCAAAATAAAATCTACATCTTAAAAACTAAAAATTATAAATACTCAGACTAATATCTCATTATAAAAGTGGATTAATCGTTATTGGCAATTTAGAAAAATCATTTTCATAGTATTTATTGTTGAGCATGTTATATGCACATATATGTATTTATTTGTTGCATAGTATGCCTAAGTTACTTAGTGTAGTTTATTTGTTGAAACTTTGTAACTTTTCTATTTTTTAGAAGTTTAGTTAAGTTACTATATAAGACATTTCTTTGTACCTATGGAATTATTGATTTTGGAATAAAACTTTCCTAATCATTCTTTCCAACAAAAGCTTTCTCTCTAAAGTTACTTTTCTTCTCTCTGAACCTTCTTCAACCTTCACTTCTTCTTTGTAACTGCCATTGTTGGTTCTCAATGGAATCCATTGATTTTCACATGGTATCAGAGCTTATTCTTTGAAGAGGCTCTGCTACTCCTCCGCTGCAATTCATCTCCTTTGCCTTCTCTCTCGTTTTCTCTTCCGATCTTCCTTTCGTTCTTCGAAGCAAAGCTGATTTTTCGATTCTTCTTCTTTCTGACCTAAATCTCAATTTCATGGATAATCGAATAACAAATAACATGATTCAAGATCCTACTTCTCCATACTTCATATATCCTACTGAAAATCCTGGAATTGCTTTGGTTTCTACTCATCTGAATGGAGACAATTATCACTCGTGGTCACGAGCTATGGCTATATCGTTGAAAATGAAGAACAAATTGTCTTTCGTTGATGGATCACTTCCTAAACCTATGGAAGATGATCAAATGTTTAAAGCATGGGATAGGTGCAATGATTTGGTAGTTTCGTGGTTGATCCAGTCTATGGATGCATCTATTGTGCAAAGTGTGATGTGGATGGAAACAGGATTTGAGATTTGGAAGGACTTGCGTGAGAGGTATTATCAAGGAGACATTTACAGAATTTCTGAATTGTTAGGTGAAATTCATACCTATAAGCAAGGTAATCTTTCAATTGGATCATATTACACTCATATAAAAGGATTATGGCAAGAGTTAGACAACTTTAGGCCAATTCCACCACCTTATCTTGCACATAACAGATGTGATTGTGGTTTAGCTTCTGTTGTTAGGACATATAGAGAGAATGACTATGTTATATGTTTCCTAAAAGGATTGAATGATCAATATGAGAATGTTAGATCTCAGATCATGTTGATGGATCCTCTGCCATCCATTGCTAAGACATTTTCACTGTTAACTCAACAAGAGAGGCATTTGAGTGTTCATATGCAAGAGTCAAAGGTGTTTGTAAGTTCTACAAATGATATGAATTCAATGAGTGGTTCTGAATTTGGAAGTCATTCTTATGCTTCCAACAGAGGAAGAACAAGAGGAAGAGGATATCAAGGACAGATGAGTAGACAATATCATATACAAGGCAGAGGAAATAGTGTGTTGGGAAGGTATCCAGGAGGAAAAGGGACAAAACTTTGCACGTTTTGCCATAAATCAGGTCATACTGTTGACCATTGCTATAAGAAGCATGGTTATCCTCCTAGCAATCAGAGGAATGTGAACAACTTTATTGCTGATGAAATTCAAGAAGACAATGATGGGAACAAATCAAGAGAGGAATATAGAGTTGAAGAGAATGTTTCAGTGTTGAAAGTCACACCTGAACAGCATAGAACACTGCTTTCACTTCTGCAGCAGTCAACTTTGCAACATAATCATGCTACAAATCAACTAAGTGTTGTGCCTCATAATTCTGTCAACTCTAGTTCATCATACAAAGGTAAACTTCATGTCTTGACCTGTTCTACTAAGTTAAGTCATTGGCTTTTAGACACAGGTGCTACTGATCATGTTTGTTACAATCTGTCTCTTTTTCATACACACAAAAAGGTTAAGCCTGTCCTCATAACTCTAACAAATGGGAGTCAAGTATCCACATCTATGTCAGGAACTGTTATGTTTTCTGATGTTCTATATCTCACTGATGTCCTCTATATACCCTCTTTTCATTACAATCTCATTTCTGTGTCTAAGTTGACTAAGACCATACCATGTAAACTGATTTTTGAGGATAACGTTTGTCATATCCAGGAGCTCCTATCATTGAGGATGATTGGTGCAGCTGAGCTTAAGGATGGGCTTTATGCTATGAATGAGTCACCCTTATGTTTCCAAAAACTTTCTAGGTCCAGTTTATCTTTGTTGAATCCTAGTCATAAAAGTGTAAACTCCTTTACAAGGTATGATTGTAATCTTTGGCATAGTAGATTGGGACATTTGTCTCATAAGAAGTTACTTGTATTGCAAAAACATTTCCCTTTTATTAAATGCAATAAAATAGATGATCCTTGTCATGTTTGTCATCTAGCTAAACAAAAAAGGTTACCATACAATGAAAGCACAACTAAATCCTTACATTGTTTTGATTTAGTTCATATGGACATTTGGGGTCCAATTTCTACTCCTAGCACTTCTGGTCACAAGTATTTTCTTACTGTGATTGATGACAAGTCTAGGTTCACTTGGATATTTTTCTTAAAGTTGAAATCAGAGGTTTCTCAATTGGTTAAGTCTTTTGTCTCTATGGTGTTTACTCAATTTAATGTGAAAGTCAAAAGTCTTAGGACAGATAATGGGAAGGAATTTGTGTTGTCAGACTATTATGCTTCACAAGGTATTTTGCATCAAACTTCATGTGTAGAAACACCTCAACAAAATGGGATAGTGGAGAGAAAACACCAACATATTTTAGGAGTTGCTAGAGCTCTTATCTTTGAGTCAAGTGTGCCACACTGTTTCTGGAATTATGCAGTGTCTCATGCCATTCACTTGATCAATAGACAACCTACTCCTTATCTATCATATGAGTCTCCTTATAGTGTTTTGTATGGTACACATCCTGATATTTCCAATCTCAAGGTATTTGGTTGTTTGAGTTATGCAACTACTTTGGTTGCACATAGAAGAAAATTGGATCACAGGTTTAGGAGATGTGTTTTTCTGGGTCTGAAACAAGGAGTTAAGGGGTATCTCCTCTTTGATATTCATTCTCATGAGATATTCTTGTCTAGACATGTAGTCTTTTATGAACATATATTTCCTTTTGTTGAGAATTCAGAAACAGAAACACACACAGTGAATAATTTACCTGTTACTAATGATCCTTTTGTCTCTAATGATCATACTCTCACAGATGGTTATTCTACAAATTCATATAATCATACTCTCACAGATGATTATAGCACATATGTCACACCTTCTAATAATCAATCTCTCACACATGATTACAACATTTCTGTCATACCCACACCAAGTCTAACAACAAACACAGAGTCTCCTCATACATCTGCTCCTAGACAATCAACTAGAGTCAGAACTAGACCTAGATATCTTGACAGTTACCATTGCACTCTATCATCTAAAACATCTATGCCTACATCTAAAGTGAAGTATCCCTTATCCCATAGTCTTACATATGATCATTTGTCACCTAAACATAAGCAATACTCTCTTGCTATCTCTTCTTGTGAGGAACCAACACACTATGATGCTGCTGTTAAGCATGCTTGCTGGAGACAAGCAATTGATCATGAATTGAATGCTTTGAAAAAGAATGGGACATGGATTTTAACTCCTCTTCCACCTGATAAGAGATTGATAGGATGTAAGTGGGTGTTTAAGGTCAAACACAAAACAGATGGGACTATTGAGAGGTACAAGGCAAGACTTGTAGCAAAAGGGTTTACACAGACATAAGTCATAGATTATTTTGAGACTTTTAGTCCCGTGGTGAAGATGACAACAATCAGGACCATTCTATCCTTAGCCTCTATCAACCAGTGGCATTTACATCAATTAGATGTAAATACAGCTTTCTTGCATGGTGATTTGCATGAAGAAGTGTATATGAAAGTTCCTCCTGGTTTAGAGGTTCTGGATTCTAATCTTGTGTGCAAGTTAGAAAAATCTCTGTATGGGCTTAAACAAGCCAGTAGACAGTGGCATGCCAAGTTGACTGGTGTTTTGGTTCAGTGTGGATATTCCAGATCAACTTCAGATCATTCTCTCTTCATAAAGTCTCAATCTCCTCATTTCACTGCAATACTTGTATATGTAGATGATTTGGTGCTCACTGGGAACAACATTGAAGAGATTAGTGATATGAAATCCTTATTGGATGCAAAGTTTAGCATCAAGGACCTTGGCATACTCAAGTTCTTCTTAGGAATGGAAATTGCCAGAAATTCTAAAGGAATTCATTTGTATCAAAGAAAATATACATTGGATTTACTTCAAGTATCTGGTATGTTAGCTGCTAAGTCATGCTCTACTCCAATGGATTATTCTGGAAGATTGATTGATTCTCAATCAGGTATTCCATTGGAAGATCCATGTTCTTATAGAAGGTTGATTGGGAAGTTGCTTTACCTTACTCACACAAGACCAGATTTGTGTTTTGCTGTTGGACATCTCAGTCAATTCCTATCTAAACCTACTTATCAACATCTAACAGCAGCCATGAGAATCCTTAGGTTTGTCAAAGGATCAATTAGTCATGGTATTTTATTCCCTTCTGCAAGCAGTATTATTCTCAAGGGATATACAGATTCAGATTGGGCAGCTTGTGTTGATACCAGGAAATCAGTTTCTGGTTATTGTTTCTTCCTAGGAGATTCACTTATCTCTTGGAAGAGTAAGAAGCAACAAACTGTTTCCAGGTCTTCAGCTGAAGCAGAGTATAGGGCTATGGCCTTAGCATCAGTAGAAGCACAATGGTTGGTCTCTCTGCTTCAAGAACTTGGCATTTCTCATTCTCAACCTGTACAGTTATTCTGTGACAATCAGTCAGCTATGCATATAGCTGCAAATCCAGTCTTCCATGAGAGGACAAAGCACATAGATATTGATTGTCATTCAATCAGGGAGAGAATTCAGTCCAAGCTTCTTCATCTTCTTCCTATCTCTACTTCTTCTCAAGTTGCTGATATCTTCACTAAACCATTGTCTCCTCAACTCTTTCACAGATTTCATTCCAAGCTAGGCATGCTCAATGTTCACTTGCCTGCTTGAAGGGGGCTGTTGAGCATGTTATATGCACATATATGTATTTATTTGTTGCATAGTATGCCTAAGTTACTTAGTGTAGTTTATTTGTTGAAACTTTGTAACTTTTCTATTTTTTAGAAGTTTAGTTAAGTTACTATATAAGACATTTCTTTGTACCTATGGAATTATTGATTTTGGAATAAAACTTTCCTAATCATTCTTTCCAACAAAAGCTTTCTCTCTAAAGTTACTTTTCTTCTCTCTGAACCTTCTTCAACCTTCACTTCTTCTTTGTAACTGCCATTGTTGGTTCTCAATGGAATCCATTGATTTTCACATTTATTATATGTCTTTAAATCTAGATTGATCTAAAAATAAAAGTGAAAATTAGTCTAAAATAAATTAAAACCACAAATATTGAATATGGTTAGATTGTATTGAAATGACATTTTAAAAACTGATCGGGTTGATTTAGTTTTTGGTTCCAACTCTAGGAACCAGATCGATCCAAAGTAAACCACATATACAATATAACCACATGAATAAATAAATTCAATCTCAATCTCAATTACCTAATATGTTGAATTGGTTATTTGTTTCAATGAAAATATATTATTATTAATATAACGTTCTTATTGTCATTACCGGTCGCATTTGATATAATCATTTTTAAATTTATATAATAGTTTTTGTTTGTTTAGATTAACATGGTGCGAGGAATAAAACTATAGACTTATGAGATTGTCTCTTTATAGTGTGTAAACATTATTATCAGAAGGTCGTATATTAATATAAATGCATGTAAACTTGTCACTATAAAGAGCATTAGACTTAATATTTTAGTTATGTTTATGAGTTTTGAAGTGCACGTGCAATGACAAATTTTATATGAAAAACATATCCAAATCAATCCAAAATTGTATATAATATTGGATCAGATATTTTAATGTAAATATATTAGACCAGACCAAACAAGTTAATTACATATTCGAATCAAATGATTTTTTACCTAAAAACCGATAGAAAGTAACCACAAATACCTGTAATATTTATTTTAGTTAAAACATTAAACTAATTATTTATATAAAAAAACTATTGACATAATTTTGTAATATTCTAATAAATTTATTTCATTTAATAATCACTTTTTCTCACCTAATTTAATAATCACTTTTAACTTTCCTTCAAAAAAAATATTCTTCATTTTCAATGTATTACTTTCTCTATATTTTTTTTCAATATAAGTGTGAAATTGTGATGAAACTAATAATACTTTTCAATGTAATAATCTTTCTTAATAATTGTTAGGCAATAGTTTTTATTCCAATTTCTCTCTCTACTTATTGGAATTGATATTGAATTTATGATGTAAAATTAATTATGTAATATATACAAAATTTAATAGGAATATTATAGTCAAATTATATTTAATTTTTATATTATATATGGATTTCTTAAATTTTATATATAACCTTGAATATCAAAACTTTTGAAATGAAGATAGTTATAACTAAGCACCAACTGGCCACTAGTCATGATCTCAATAATGTTAATCATGTCTTAGATTAAATACAAATAAGATATTGATTTAGTAACGTAAGACTCAAATAGATATCAGAAAAACTAAAATATTGAATACTCAATTTCTAAGAGCTACATTTATTTAAAAAAGACAGTTACACATCCAAAAAATAATTAGTTTCTTATCAAAAATTGAAATAAATATTGTTAGTAGTACTAAAAAAACATTAAATACAATAACTGATTTTGATTTGCTTAATAACAATCCTTATAGGTTTGGAATGCTTCCAGAACTAATAAATACAAAAGATGGATGACCAACCAAAATTTAGAATATTATTATGGTCACTAATAATCTATACTATATATCTATATTTTATATATAAAGTTAAAACATGAAATAACCACCACCATGGTATAATTTTTATTTTCCTATTTTGCCCTTATATTTATTAATTTATACAAAAAACCAATATAATTCTAAGTAACTACCATTAGCACATTAATCACCTATCTCACCTTAAATTGAATTATAATAAATATATTTTTTTAACATAAAGTACTCTTAATACAAAAAAATTCTAATTATATAAAATAAAATATATAAAATTTGAATATTTAATATAATAAAATAAGAATATGGGTCTGCAGACACACCGATATTAATCATCTTTGTCACATGGACTACACCCACAACTAACCTTTACAAATTCCAAACATTATGGCATTATGCTAGGTTTCACTATATCATTGGCTGGATATCCTATCTTGGTAGTTGAATATGGATATTATTGATTGGAAAATTATATACCTTAATATTAAATTTTCTTAATAATCTTTGTACCCACGTGAAAATTACATATATCATAAGGTGATATTTTATTTATTAATAATTAATTTATAAGGTGATATTTTATTTATTAATAATTAATTTATAAATGATATATGTCATTTTCTTATTAGTAGGAGAATGAAAAGGAGATATAGCATTACTCTATTTGATTTCACTTCATTATCATATTATTATCCACTAGAATAGTTAACTCTATATTATTATTGTACACGATAATGAATTGGTGATAGTATTGGTATGATATTATAAAAATTCAATCAATAAATTATTAATTAAATTATATATTGGTAAAATTAAGTTTACATATATATAAACATATTTTAGAAGCATAATAAACCTAATGGTGATATAAAGCAACACTCATAAAATTTGTAATTTTAAATGGAAATTAATGATATGTTGTTTTAAATAAAAACTGGCCGACCAATAATTTTATGGTTGAACTGGTAGATGGTTGAACTGGTAGATAGTATAGCATTTTCATACTATGATTAATGGTTTGGTTGGATAGTTGGAAACCATGGGCCTTGTTTGTTTTTTACTTGTCTCTGTCATCAATGATTGGATCTATTATTGAATCCGTGACACCGAAAGAATGGTTCTTAAGTGCTAATGTTATGAAGACATGAGCAAGAGCAACTTATTCGTTGTAATTATTGTCCGAAGGTATTATTCTCTAGTGCGGATAGAACATAATCAAATTTGTTTTGTTGAGTGGAATTAAAATGTTATATCTTCTAATTTTTTATTTGTTTAACAAATACAATACAATACTTAGAATAGTGTAATATTTATACATTAAAGTGTAAACAATTATATACAGTACAACATACACCGTTCATTTATATTACTTTTATTTAAGAATCAATGATAATTAAATATAAGTAATACACCATAGTGACCATACATTAATATTATAAAAATCTCTTATACTATGAGTACATATATTTTTTTCTGTATTTAGAAAGACTGATGGGAGATCATATAATGAGTTCCTGACCCTCCATTCCGGCTCCTATTCATCTCATCTCATCTGTATTATTCATTATTTATATTTAATTATTATTAACCTTAAATCTCATACATCTTTTTACTTGGGTGCCAAAATATCTTTCCAGCTACTCCTCTTCACTTTGTCACCAGGAATAGAGTAAAAGACATTGGGATTGGATAAATTGATCTTATAACTTTTTAAATACAATTGTTTGAATCGGACAACAAAGTACTAAAACATTACTTAAAGAATAATTAAAGGGAGTTTGTAGTGTTTTAAAACTATTCTTCGGAAAACTATTTGAAGAATAATTCAGAAAATAAAGGAATCATTCAATAATTCATCTACCAATTTTATCGTTAAAAATATTTACAAATTACATTAATTACCTCTGATTAAAAAAATCATATTATTAGTTTTCCTCATATTATAAGCTATATGTGTTGATCTTTCCATTGCAATTCAACTATAATTTGATTAATTTCTTTTAATCGTTGTCAAGATACAAATGACAAATATTAATATAGAATAAATCAATAAATAAATAAAACTTCAATCATTTGTGACTCAAGCAACATGCCATTCTGCCTAGTCTACCCTTATTTAACATGTCATTCCATTACACTAAGAATAAGAATATAGAGACTCCTATTACATAAAGAACTTAACCAAAGCATTTAGCTTAAGCAAACTATAACTTAACATCATTAAACTAAGCAAACCTTAACAAACAAATAAACGCATAACACAAATATATATTTATCTTTATATTTTACAAATTATTAAAGATCTAATTTGGTCCATAATTTTTTCTCTCTATAAGACAATTTGGTCCCAAAAGAAAAAAAGTCTCCAAATAGCCATAAGTTTATTCCATGGGACAATTTGGTTCTCAAGGCTTCTTATTGGGGGATAATTTGATCTCCAAAAAGCTAGAGAAAATTAGTTCAAGTGAATTTTTTCAAAGACTAATTTGTTCCAAGGAAAACAAAAACTTATTTTTTTTATGACCTAAGTATATCAAACAAATAAATTTGGGAACTAAGTTAAGTCTACTCTATAACTAGTGGTTATGTTAAGCGTTGATCAAGTTAATTGCTTTAATTGAGGCGTTTATATTTTATATAGTACAAAATATCTATTTCTAATTTACAATAATACTTTGAATCAAATTAGGCTACTACTCTCGAGATAATGAGGTAGGAAGTCAATGTGAGACTTATTTCCCAATATGTCTCCTCCACGTAAGCCTGTCAGACTAGGATAAGAGTTACATTTGATCTTAGACGATGAGAAAATTGGAGAGAGAAATATATTTTGAGAATTCCTCATTGAATTGAAATGAATGTTCAAAAATAACTACCACCTACTATTTATAGGTGTTAGTTAAATAACAACTTGCTATAGATGAAAAGTTTAGCAAGGTAGCTTAATCATCAACACAAATAAACTAGAATAAACTTAAACTAATATCCAAACACTAAAACCATTCCTCATGCTAATAATTTAACAGCCCCCCTCAAATTGGGTCGTGGATAGAACACAAACCCAACTTGGAAACAAAAGCTTGAAAGGAAGAAGGAGGAAGTGGTTTAGTGAATGCATCATCTAACTGATCAGCAGAGGCAATAGGAAAAAGGTGAATAAGACCCTTCTGAATCTTCTCACGAATCACATGGCAATCCACCTCAATATGCTTGGATCTCTCATGAAACACAGGGTTGTGAGCAAGATAAATAACTGATCTATTGTTACAATAAATGGATGCAGGATTGGCCAATGGAACATGCAAATCCTTAAACAGATAGTTCAGCCATTGAACCTCACAAGCAAGGCTGCCAAGAACTCTGTACTGTGCCTCAGAAGAAGACCTGCTAACAGAGGTTTGTTTCTTGGATTTTCATGAGATGAGGGAAGAGCCAAGGAAGATGCAAAAACCTGTGATGGATTTTCTAGTATCCAGACAACAAGCCAAGTCTGAATCTGAAAAACCAGCAAGTTTGACAGAAGAAGAGGAAGAAAAGAAAAGACCCTGGACAGGTGAGGACTTCAAGTAGTGTAGAACTTTGAGAGCAGCCTTGTAATGTACATCCATAGGCTTGCACATGAAGAGGATTAATTGTTGTACTTCATAAGCAATGTCAGGCCTAGAGATTGTGAGATAGAGTAATATTCCTACCAACCTTCTCTAAGAAAGAACATCAACAAAAGGTTCATCCTGATCAAGTTGCAGCTTGATAGAAGGATCAAAGGGAACCTTGGCTGGCTTGACAGCTAAGGAACCTGAATACTCCAAGAGGGACAAGGCATAACCCCTATGGTTCAAGTAGACTTAATATAGAGGAATGATCGTAAAAAACCAAGTTTCTGGACAAAACTTAGCCAAGCTCAACGCAAGGATCACACTGAGCGGATTGGACAACATCAAGTTGCACGATCAGCACCATAGCCACGCTGAACGGAGGAAGAACCATGCTCAACACAACATTTGCACCGAGCGCCTAAATTAAAAGATAGTGGGAGGTGAACCCAACGCAAGTTGGTGCGTTAAAAGGTCGCACATAGCCAAATGGAGGTCGCGCTCAGTGCACAGGTGGTGTGCTGAGCCCAAAAGCCGACATACATACACTATTTAAGGACTTCAAACTCGAACCATTGGATAGCCACTTTGTAATACTTCTTTTATGAGTTTCTACGATAATTTAGCTCACTTGAGTCATTGGATCAAGATGTAAGTATTAGAGGAGTTAATCTATGCTCATTTTTGTGGTTCTACCACCCCATGAGTTGTGTTTTATCTTATATCTTACTTACACCTTATGAACATGAGTAGCTAAAATCCTTGTTGAGATTGAATGTAACATAAGCTTGATGTATGCATACTGATTCATCTATTAATTCATGAAGTTTTGATTATCTTTGAATTCTTGTATTTGATTCATGCTTACTTTAAGTTTGTTCATCTTTTTGCATGATTATTGAATAAATTGTTTAGTCTCTTACTTGCATTATTATGAACTTGCATAACTCAACTATTGATACATTTTTAGACATAGACTCGCATTACTTGTCATCTCATGCATTTTACTTTGTTAGTATCTAGACATAGAATAATCTTGTAATCTTATAAATCTCAAACTAGATGACATAGACTACTAGACATAGATGTATACTTGACGACTTATATAGCTTAATTTTGTTAATATGGAATACTAGACATAGAGGTAGATTAATAAAGTGTTAGTATAGACCAAGACATTAATGACTAATACAATTGAGGTGTTGCATTTAACTCAATTTTGCATGCATGAACTACTAGACATAAAAAAACATGTTATGCACGGTCATATTTCTTAATCTTATGAGTAAAATTGCTAGACATCTTTTAATATTTTTGAGGTCATTGCATGAAATAATTATTATAGTATGAATTCACTTTAAGAATCATATGTACCTATGTTTATCCCATTTAAAATTCTAAACATGTAGAGAGAATACATATAAATATTGTATGGTTCCTATTGTTTCAACCGGAAAAATGATCCTTGTATCGATTCAATATGACAATTATATCATATATGCAATTAAACCCATCAAAATTACAAAACACTAGTCAAAACTAGTTTCTACATGAAATTTTTTCATGCTTCTCCAAACTGACACATTAAGAATTTAATCTTTATATCATACTCAACCATCAAAACATTTCAACAATTCAATTATATCTTGCAAATAATAATATTTATGTTAGAAATCTTTATTATTTTATAAGTTTATGATAATATAACTTAGCCTTAGTTTAATTAGTGAACACCACTTAAACCACTAATTCAATGTATTTCTATATAACATAGATAAGATGCAAAGACACTACATATATTTTGATATGATAACTCAATTTTGCATTGGACGAATGAAAATATGGGGAATTGAAGTAGGAGGATAGGGCAAGGGATAGGACTTAAGAACAGGTGTTGTTTCATCATTCTTATTCTGAGGATTATTACTGTGCATGAGAGCGTTAGTAATGGAAACACTATCACTTCCCATAAACACTCTTAACAACAATTCTAGTGCCAATTACATTTCTCTAAGTTCTACTTCTAATTATGCTTCATTTTCTTCTTTACAATTTCGTTCTTCTTTCACCACCAGAACCCTTAATTTGGTATTGAGTTTTTCACCCTCTCTTCCTATTTGTAAATAGTTTAGAAGAAAGATGAATTTTTGTAGAATGATGATTGGATTTGTGTTGCAGAAGAGGGTCGTTCGCGTGCAAGCTGAGAGTGAGGATGGTGAATTGAAGCAAATGAGGGACATGGCTGCTGCCAGAAAGAGATGGGAAGCTTTGGTATTCCATTTAACTTTTGTTAGTAAGGGTGTGTTTGTGAGAGTTTAGTTTTAGATGAAAATAATAGGAATGTTAGGTTCCGGAGGCACAACACTCTGAAGGCTTTCCCTTCCCTCCGAGAAACGACTCGGATTCTAAGGGTCTGTTTGCGAGTTGGATTTTGGAGGGAAAAGAAGAGAAAGAAAAAAATTCAGAGTAATCTTACAAGTGTATTTTATGGCTATGGCTTGCCTTTCCTCTCAGTGTAATCTCACAAGTGTGAGTTGACTTTTTGGATGTCAAAGAAAGAAGGGAAAATTTTGAGAGTCATTAAATACAAATGTAAGATAACGGTCAGGCTTTTTATTTCCATTCATTTCCTTCCCGTGATTTAAATTGCGGACTGCATCACCTGATGATGCAACCACAATATTGTGGTTGCGGTGACCGCCACAATTGCGGTGTGATTTCGAATCACAATGATGTGGCCACATCGGACCGCAACGCAACCGCATTTGGACCGCACCAGGCCGTATCGGACCGCATTAGATTCAAATTGTTTTTTAAGCACAAAATAAATCACAACAGCCGCAATCCGCATCACAGCGGCTGCAGTAACTGCTATCACAATAATCGCAATCGCGACCGCAATTTAAAACACTGTCCCTTCCAAAATCCAACTCGCAAGTAGATGCTAATGGTCTTTGTACTTGATTCGTGTATGTGGCATAATTATTATATTGTTATGAGAGACTAGGAGCCTGGATATTCGGATTCTTGTATGTGCCATAATTGTTATATTTTTATGAGAGACTAAGAGCCTGGATATTCGGAAATCACTTGGGACTCTGACTAATAGGAAGACTCGTCTAAGGGGTCAAATCTCCCTGAAAGTCTTTTTTTTCCCTTCACAAGACTGATTCCGACACATTGCTTAAGAGTAACCAAAATCATTGCTACTTAGACCAATATAGTTGGTTATAATTCCTATTACAGAATTTCTAGTTAAGTTGAATTTCCAATTTTCTTTCTAATGAGTTGAGCTGTTTATTTGGATTTATCAGTTGCTTGAGCTTCTATAATAGTTTGTATAATGAAGTCCATGTTATTTGATGGTGCCCTCTTTACTATGATTAATTGACCTCTTTTATACCATGACATTGATTCACATGTGGACCTCAATATTTTATATGGTTTGCTTGCTTATTTTGTAGATTAGGGACGGAAAAGTTAAAGTTCTTACCCCAAAGGAAGCTGGGTATGCAGTTCAGCTTTCAAACAAGCCTCTTCTTGATGTTCGCCCCTCAAATGAACACAACAAGGTTTCTCTTTTGACGCAGCCATTGCACTTTCTTTTTATAAGCCGATATATTTATCACATACTTTAGATGTTTACCTGTAGTAGGAGGGTAAAAGGAAATTATTTTGAGATATTAACCATCTTGTAATCAGATATTTACGAAGCTAATTACCATGATGGTAATTGATCTTGGTAGCTCTGACCTGTTATAAGCTTCAAAATGACATTTGCCTTTACAATTAATTTTATTCAACCTTTTGTAATACTAGTTCTTTTTGCAAATAAGCAACGTGTCGCTTTTACTTTCTCGTGTTGTAAACAGTCTGCACAGTGTAATATTCATTGTTGTGATATTTGCTTGATCATTCTCTTTTGCATGCTTTGAAGGCATGGGTGAGAGCTTCAACCTGGATTCCAATATTTGATGTTGATAATAGACTAGATGCTGGAACCATTCCCAAAAAAGTCTCTAATTTCGTTATGGGTATAAAAAAATCCATGCTGGCTCTTCACTATTTTTAACCTTCATGCTACTGCTAGACTTTCTAAATTTATGTCATATATCTCATGTTCTCGACATTTCATTACAAAATCATCAAATTTGACATCATGTTGCATTGAACAGGAGGTTGGTGGAGTGGCATGCCGACACTCTCTTATAACAGGTATCATACATAAGTTATTCATGGCTATACTGATTCATTTTCTGTTTACATGAATCATTTCTTGTCTTTCTTTTTCAGTCAGTTCTTGGCCAAAGTTAGCGAGAAGTTCTCTGAAGATACAGAACTAATTGTTGCATGCCAGAAGGGACTTAGGTGAGCTTTATATATTCACTTGAGTGCACACTCAATTTAGTTGTTTCTTGACCATATTGCTATTGGGGCTGATACTAATTTTCAGTCTCGTCGCAATGCATTTGGTACTTTCCCGGTCATTTTGGATCCTATTTCAGTTTTTTTATCACTGGACCTGTCAAATTATTTCTGTTGAATGCATGATTGTATTTGATAATTTCACTTGTTTCAAATAAACAACTTAGTTCTTGTGTATTTCTGAACCTCATTTTCCGCTAGATCATTAGCTGCTTGTGAACTTCTGTATAATGCTGGTTACCAAAATCTGTTCTGGGTTCAAGGCGGCTTAGAGGCTGCTGAAGACCAGGCATGTTTTCTAATTTCAGTTTTCTGCCATTTCTATTATGGTTTATTTTCGTCAAATGTGAGCAAAAGAAAATAACTTATCTGGTGGACTTATTCGTTTTTGGCACTTATTTCTACTATGGAGCAGGATCTAGCTGTAGAGGGTCCCGTGCCCCTTAAATTTGCTGGAATTGGTGGCGTTTCAGAATTCCTTGGGTGACTATCTTATCTCACTGTTTTCTCCCCTAATACATGAAATATAATATTGTTTACGCAACCCATTTGGCTTTCTGTTTGAGTTTTTCCATGTTGGATAAAATATAATTAATTTTATACTTCTTACATTGTTTTTATTACAAATTCATGCTACATTAGGACACTTTTTACTTCTTACATATGTTAAGGTTTCATCTCAAAACCAATTGGCAATGAGAGGAGTAGTCTAACAAGTATTTAAACCATTCCCGAGACAATGAGTTAGGTGATGTGGGACTTACTTCCCAACATGCCCCCTCCACATAAATCTGCCGGACCAGGCGAAGGGTTACCTTTGACTCATAACTAAATGGCATATTTTGACCCATGACAACCGAAAAGAAGTTGGGCTCTGGCTCTGATACCATGTTAAGGTTCCATCTCAAAACCGATTGGAAATGAGAGGAGTAACCCAACAAGTATTTAAACCATTCCCGAGACAATGAGGTAAGCGATGTTGGACTTACTTCCCAACAACACAGTTACGATTTTTGTAAACACTAGTATGGAACCTTTTTTCACGATCATCTTATCACCATTTGCTGCATGACTTGGACGAAGTTATATCTTATATCACACATATTTAAGTCAGAGTCGTCTAAGTTGGTAGAGCTATGGGATGGGACATTAAGTCTAAGCACCCGGGTCCAAACCCTGACAGCTGCGCAATTACCCCCTCCCCATCAAAAACTGCCTATAAAGAAGTCCCAATTTTTTTATTTAACGCCAATAGATTTCTTTTTAATTTATATATTAACAAATATTCTGATTATTTCCTCTAGTAATAAGTGCAGCTAATAACTATATTCAAATAATTGACTTATTTTGTTATAGTTTGATTGACAATCTATTAGTATTGGTTTTTATCATCTTGGCAAAAAGATAAACTTGCCTACCAATTTACATATCAGTTTGCAAAATGGGTGTGATTATATAGGCATGCAAGTAATTAAATTGAAGTTATTGTAGCAAAGACAAAGAGGTTGTGGAAGAATTTATTAACAGATGATACAGAAACCTTGTATAGCCTAATTCCCTGGTTGCGTACCGAATGAAAAATTTAATATCAAGAGAGTAACACAGAACTAAGTAATGGTACATAATTTAGTTGTTAATTTTCTTACATGTATCAGAATGTCCCTAGCTTGTTGGACACAATCAATTCTGTGAATATACTTGCATGACACTTTTGTATGATATTGAACACAATCTGCAGCCTTCAATAGAGATTTTATATAAGCTTAAAATTCAGGACATTGTTTAAATATGGTTTCATCACATTATTACTTGGAAAATGAAAATTTCTAACTCATCATTATTCTCAGTTGGACTGATCAACAAAGAGCTGCTGGAGCCAAGGAAGGCTGGGGTTATAGTTTCGTGTTTTCTGCACGCCTGGTAATTCATTTATTCTATGTCATTAGTTTTAATACTTATTTTTCAATCTTGACGTTCGCAATTTTTATTGTTTCTGGCATAGCTTGGAGTTTTTATTGCCGCCGATGCGTTATATATTGGTGCTCAGCAAATTGGACGCTACCTTCAGGATATCAGGACCCATTGAGGTACTATGATCGTTAAAGGTATCGATTTATCTTCTCAAAGACAATGCTCCTACTTCTGGATGAGAGCATAGAGAGACAAGGGATAAGGATCTCAATTTTGGATGCTAACCCTTCTCAGAGCCTTGTTGCTCACCCTTTAAATTTAATTTGTTTGTATTTTCAACTTTATGTTATGAAGTTACCCTCTTATCATTTTATGTGAATTTTTGATTATTTTCCCTCCTGCTTGAAAAAAACTTGTCTATTTAATAGAAATTCTGGTCGTAACAAATGTTGAGTTGACTATGCTCTTCACTTAAACTTCTATATGGTATCAGAGCCTTCCATGGCTAACACCCCACCCCCTTTGGACCTAGCCACCGCCATTATCAATAGCTTTGTTTCTTTCGACCTCAAAACCTTGAACTATCACATATGGTTAATTCATCATCAAAGATCTTGAATTGTTACACTATTTTTGGAACTTTAGGCACATCATACATCTTATGACTTATTCCTCACTAAAAGCAAATATGTAAATGATATGTTAGAGTGTCACACGTGGCTCACTCCAACCATATTAAAATATAAGATATTTATATTAAAAAATAATATGAATTGTTATGTATAATGGGAAAAGAATGTTAAAGATAATGAGAATAAGAGGAGGGTACCAAATTAGGAGTAGTTAATTAAAATAAAAGAGTACCAAACTAAAAAAATAAAATAAAAAAGTGAAGGGTAAAGGTTAAATGGTAAAGGGAAGAAGCACAATGGAATCTATGAAATTACTCTTCATTTGGCAGGGAAGTGACTCTTGTATTTTTCATCAAGGAAGAAGCAACAACTCTTGAGTTTCAAGTTTTCATCATATATTAGAAAGTTCCAATTTAAGGGGTGTTACTTGATGAAGTGCACAACTGCACATGCTCCTCAGTTCCTTGTGGTTTGTTTCATAAACAAGCTGATATGGTTAATCTGAAACATTTTTCAGAATTTGAAAACAATTAGTTTTGTTTGCGAGTTGTTTTTTGGAGGGTGATGGAGGGAAGAGAAAGACTTGTGAGCTATGAAATAAACTTGTAAGATGACACTGAAGCATTCTATTTCTATTCATTCTCCTCCAAAACTCAACTAGCAAACGAATCCTTAGCAGATTGCAAACATTACATTCTTATAACAATAACTTCTGTTAAATTAACATCGAAACAATCCCCTCCTCAAAATTTGTATTTGAAGTTTCTTATCTTATGTAGACCTTGTGCATTTGCACTTGAGCTTCTGAATAAGTAATAATCAACTTATTCTTTTATTTCTTCAAACAACAGTGACAGCTAGAATCACAATCCTTTATTTCTTCAAACAGCAGGGAAGTTAGAATCCAGATCATAGAAGTCACTAATGACTTATTTGGTTTTCTTACTTCTATTTATACATTGATAACTAACTGCTTAATACTAATAGATTGATGACAATTCAAATGCACTTTGCACACACTGTATCACAAATCTTCATAGAAAGTGTGGTTTAGCAACAACACAAAGACTTTCTTTTTTGTACGTTGAGATGCCAAATACTTCAGTGAGGTCCAAGTCTTCGGCAGAAGTACCAGGAGGAAGCTCCCAATCGAAACTGTAGAGTAATTGAGCTAGAGCAAGCTCAATAACTGGAGTGGCAAATTTAATGCCCGGACAACCTCTTCTACCAGCTCCGAAAGGAATTAGTTTGAAATCTTGTCCTCTGTAATCAATGTTACTCCCTAAAAACCTCTCTGGTTTAAATGTATTGGGATCTTCCCAACTTTCTGGGTTCCTTCCTACTGCCCAAGCATTTACCAGAACTCTTGTTTTAACCGGAATTTTATACCCTTCTAGGATAATATCTTCCATTGATTCTCTTGGGACTATTGGAGCTGGAGGATGCAATCGAAGTACCTCCTTGATTACAGCTCTCATATACTGTAGTTGATGCAGATCACTCTCTGCAACAACTCTTCTTTCTTTCACTGTGATCCGCACTTCCCTTTGTGCTTTTTCCATAACCTCGGGGTTCATTAGGAGCTCTGTCATTACCCAATCAAGGGTAATGAAGTTTGTATCAGTTCCTGCATCAAACATGTCCTGCAGTAACACTAAAGAGATGTCATTTGTCAATTTTTTTGGTACTATCAAGGGTATCCCCTCACCTTATAGGTAAGGAACTAATCCCTTTCGGGGTGCGAGGTTGCCCCTCCCAACAAGTGTTCTTTTAATCTATTTAGGAATCCAGTGAGGTCTTACACCACTAGATCGACGCTTTATTGGTTGTCATTTGTCAATTAAGAAAAGTGAAAAGTGTATTTTTTTCAGATACATTTATTTGAATTAGCTTACTATGTGTTCAAAGTAACCTTTGAAAAAAATTAATTTGTGAAGTTAAAGTGTTTCCAAACATAATGAGATAAACCAACACATGAGTATGAAGGCTTTACTAACCAAGATGATTGCCTTGATATTATCGGTTGTGAGAGGCTGCTCATCCGAGTCATTTTTCTGCATGTCGAGTAGAGAATGTACAAGGTCCTTGTGCTCCTTTACTTTTTCAGATGCTAAATGTTCATTTAGCATTTGTTCAAAGAGTTGATCTAATCGTCGAAATGTGTCCTGCAGTCTTGATTTCATGCCAGTTAAGGTGTGTATGAACTCCAAGGAAGGAAAGAAGTCACCAACACTGAATCCTCCAACGAGTTCCCGCACCTCATTAAGCATCTCTCTGAATCCATGTCGATAATAGTCTCCTCCTTCTGAAAAGTCCCTTCCAAACACTACACGGCAAAGGACATCTTTGTATACAATCGCAACATCTTAGACAAATTGATAGTTCCTGGATAAGTCCCCGCGACCCTGCAAATTAGCCGAGCGACTTCTTCTTCTCTAACAGAACTGTATGAACATACCCTTTTGTCACTTAGAAGCTCAAGTATGCAAATTTTTCGGATATGCCTCCAATAAGGACCATAAGGGGAGAAGGTAATATCTGTGCAGTTGTATAAAAGGTGTTTAGCTACATAGAGTTGTGGATGGTTTGCAAGTACAAGATCATGAGTTTTTAACACTTCCTTTGCTAATCTAGCTGATGAAACAACCACTGTTGGGATTTGACCAAGTTGTAGATAAATTATGGGTCCATACTTGTGTGCAAGACTTTGCAGTGATAGGTGAGGCATGGTGCCAAGTTGGTGCCAAGTTGGTGCAGGTTTCCAATGATGGGTAGTGTAGGAGGACCTGGAGGGAGAGTGGATCTTCTCTTTCTTGATTTGTCTATTAAGAGAAATTTTATCAATACAAATATGAAAATGCATGTAAAGAGGAAGAATGGCCTATAGTTTTCATTCAACCATTGAAGCAGGGCCATCTGATAAACTAAGCAGGCTTCAAAGTGCAAGATATGCTTATAGCCTTCCACAGAAGACTTTATATGAAATTATGTACAAATAACATCTTTTATATAGAAATAATCCAACTATGTGTTTTGCGGTTACATAGATCGAATGACATGATAATATTATGACATAAATAATGTTTATTGACAAAATACTAAAATTTTCATAACATTTTGCCTATAGTTTTTTTGATCTCCTTCTCCCTGTAAGAATTTGACTAATTTTGATTTGACGTTACTCTCTTTAATGAGACTTCTAATAGTCTCCTCCATATATCTCTAAAGTCTCAACCATCTAAAGTGCAACTTTGCAATTTTTTTCTACAATAGGAGATACTCTAACTTTCACCCGAGTGCATTAATTTATAAACATATCTTGTCTAACGTGCTTACTCATCCAACACAATCTGCTCACCTCTCCTACTTGAGGTTTATTCTCTTGTTGATATTTTATCGCCGCACATAATCCAGTTCTATAACATTGCAAGTCTTATAGCTATGCGGTGTAACTTTCCCTTACTTCTGAGTGACACATTTCTATCACATATATCACCTAAAGTACTCATCTATTTCATCCATACACTAGATTTTTCAATATTGGAGAGGAGTTAGACGTGTTTAGTTGGGTGATTGATAGATTTATGTGTGGAGAAAGTTGATTATAGCACACCGTAAATGACCTCTCCGTTTACGTGGAGAAAGTTGTGTATATCTATACTTCTCACGATCACATAAACATTGTGCACTAAGTAAGCTACCTTTATAATGTGACTTGTTCTCAGTCCCAATACCTATACTAGATTTTGGATAGGATGAATTCCAAAATCAAAATTTTATAGGGATCAAATAGTGAATAATTTTTTTTACAGAGCTAATCACAAAATCTATCCTATTTACATGCACCTACGCTAAAATCATTTCTAAAATGTATTGAAATTGCATGATTTAGGATATTTAGATTTATTCCTTGAGGGTTGTTTATAAGTTGAGTTTTGGGAAGAAGGAAAATATAAAAAGTTTTGGAATTATCTCACCAGTATTTCATAACTCTTTATTTCGTAAAATAAAATTAAGTAGCATGATAGATTACGTAAGACTATTGTTACCTTTGAGTGTCAAACACGTAAGGATCCAGTGGTCCAAGTTAGTGCAATCATAACAAAGACACTCAATAGTCCAAGTTTCACCTCCATCTTATCTTCTTATTTTTCTAAATTTTTGGGCGAAAATCTTATTGTCTTATTACAATAATACGAAATAAAGAATAGTTGGTATCCTTTTTCCTTCCTATTTCACTCTTAATGGTGTGCATTGTGCATTTTGATTTTCATGTGGGTATGGGTGGACTAAATAAACCAAGAGCCAAGTGGAGATGGTTATTATATGTATATGGAACAATGACTTAGGATTTCTTTTCGGTATTACTACTAGTATACCCGTGCATTCGCATGAGTGGTAATATATTTTGTATGAATGTATTTAAACAATATAAAATATTTGGTTAAGTAAGCATTTATTAATGATTACCTGATGAGAAATAATGTTTATGTACATGTTTGATGAAGAATAGTTGTTAGGGAATGACATAGCGTAAAATCTATTGTATGAAATAAAAAAATGGTTAAAAATAGAATTTAAATAATATAATTAAAGATAAGTTGATGAATATCCGTTAAAGATTTTGAAAAACTTCTTTATAAACCACATTTGTTGTTGACTTTAGTGGGTTACCATCCTTATCATGAATCAAAATCTTCAATCATTTCTTGCTTTTAACTTTTGAAATAACGATATATAATTGACCATGACTGAATACTGACTTTGGTAGATATAACCCTACACTATGTAATGATTGGCTTTGAGATTTATTGATTGTCATATCATATGATACAATTATAAAGAATTGTCTTCTGATAAGCTTGAAAGGCCATGAAGTTTGGTAGAGGAACATCGACATCCGAAGAATATATATGATATGTCCAACATTCTTACCTGACATGACATTTGCTTCAAGTACATGTTTTGCCAATTTTCTCTTATTTGCAATGAGGAGTTGACGACATTGGTTTGTGTGTAGAAAAAACAATCTGTTTTTTAGAAATGAAGATTATTTTTTAGTTGCAAAAAAGTAAAGTGATACAACATAAAGACTTCAATATTATTTATAGATAGGTCAAACTGTGTAAAATAGTATTTGACTTACTTTATAAAGTTCTTTTTTTTTTGTTGTGAAAAAAGACTTTTTCCTTACACCGCTAAGTGTTTAAGCATAAATGATGTTTCTTGTTTCCCAATGTCAAGTAGAAAAGACCACTATATCCTCTTACCTGCATTTTCAATGGGTAAAAATTTGATTAAATAGATGAAAATTGAATAAGTAGAATAGACCATATCCTTTTATTGATTATGTAGCATGCATGTTTCAAACTCTGTTTTTTTTAATAGATGAAAATATTTTTGTCTATAAAATTTAGTCATGAAGGAATAGGAATGATGTCTACTTATTAATTGCATTTGCCATTTCATATGATTAACAATGAAAGCAACACAAATAAATGAAATATGCATAATGCAATTAATATGTTTATTTAAAATGTATAGAGTTTCATAAGAAAAACCTTTATTTGTTATAATTATTATTGCTATTTCACATAAAACGTATTTAAATTTATGGGAGGGATCCACTTACTTCAAAAGTAAGTGAAAAAAACCAACTTCACATTTTAGTCATCCAAACATGAAAAATCCAATGGTTTATATGCATTCACCAATTCAAACCATTGGATTTTCTATGAATGAATGATCACGATGTGGAGTAGGCTTTTTCCACTTACTTTTGGAGTAAGTGGATCCCTAAATTTATAATCACTAAGGATACTATATTTATAGCCTACATATCAGCATTACATTTATAATTCCTCCTTCATCAAATGCAATTAGTATGCCCATTTCAAATTCACAGTTTATTTATAAGCATTACATTCAATATTTATTTTTATAAGCATTATATTCAATAATTATTACGTAAACAGAATTTCCTCTAGCAGATAATAATCTTTTTATAAAAAATTAACTAAATTAGCTTTTCCTCATTGCATGTATGACAGAATATACAATTAGCTCTCCATTACATTGATAAGCACTTAATGTTTTGGTTGTGACAAATGGGATGTCCAAAAAATATTGAGGGTTAGATAGCAGGGTATGAATAACATGAGAGTTATGTGTTACCAAGTCAATAGGATGACTTAACAATGTGATATTTGACCAAAAAAACATCATATTATGATGAAACAAAAAAAGTAGTTATCAAAAGGTTACATATAATTTGTGATAAAATTTCCTAAGTCATTCAATCTTCTTATGTTTTGACACCTTCGAGGATTACAACTGAATAGAGTTATAGACTGGGCTTTGTAGCAGGTCCAAGTCTAATTCTGCCGACAATCTCTTGGATGGAGTTACAACTTGAAACGATTTTGGATCATGATCAGCAGTCATAGACACAAACTAACCATGAAATATAAAAATTTACGATACCCATAAGTAGAGTTACATTAAGATTGACAATATTTTGTATAACAAATTATGTATTCCACTCACATTCTAATTGAAAGAAATCACTCCAGACAAATTTCCCTTTTAAATCATTAGAAGTTGTTTGCTGGTTTTGATAAAACATATTAGACAACCTATATTCATATTAGTATTAAGTAATAAAAATAGGTTTTGATAAATTACCTCAAATACTTTAATCTGATCAAATACTTTTTTGGTCAAATTTGGATCCTCAGATAATCTTATAACAGACGATTGGTTGTAGGATAGTTGTACTTTGACCCGTAGAACCATAATCCTTGCAAGAAGTTCATCAAGAAGGAAAAGAAATGCATTCAGATCATCTTCACCTTCCTATATACACGAATATCATAGAATACATTACTATAATTAATGTAATAGTATTTCATGCATTTATTTGTAAAGAATGAATTATGTAGAGGTTAAATGGAAAAAGAATTTAATAACTTACTGTCAACATTTGATTTTTAAGGTCAGACGCATATATGCCAATGATGTCAGTACATTGATGATCCCAGAATACAAACCTTCCACTGCCATGTTAGTGATTAACCTTAATGTCTAGTTTGTAACTATCATAGAAAAAATTAAATCATTACAATCGAGTTGATTAAAATGTCAACATGTATCATTTATAACAAATAGTGTTACTTTGGGGTAGACTTCTGATTAAAGTTGTCAAACTTGTAGGTGAAATGACAATATTTAACACCAGTCTTCTTGGTGCACTTGGTTCAACCATCATAGTATCATCCTTGCCTGCCAACAACAAACATTGTTGTGGTCCCAACAGTTACACATGTTATTTCCTATACAAAAGTTAAATATGGTTAGATCCATATGTGACAATAATCCAAAATAAACGTGATATAAATCCACAATATACCTCACTTGATGTAAGGGACGAAATTTCAGTGATACTCTTGACATCTGCTTTATACAGAAATCGGTCATCATCCGATAAATTAGAATATTGTGACAATTGACTGATGTTCTTGCTCAATGTGTCACAAGAGAGAGACATAGTTGAAAAACTGGCGAAAATGAGTAAAGACATAGAAATTTAGTATGCATAATCAAAAAGAAAAATAAATTAAAAACCAAAGTAAATAATATTATATAAAGCAATATTAACATACTTATCTTTGTACTTTTGAATGTTGATTATTTCTTCATCAATCAAAAGCTTTGATCCGCACCATGAGTTAGAAACAGTAGGTGGGTAATTACCTAAGCAAAACTCATGGATATACCATAAATCAACATGGAATTTAAAATAATAACTTTATTTAAAACATTGCAAGTTGTATTGGCGTCATCACCTTGCCATTCTTTGACTCTAGCATTAGTTAAGAGAATAATCAAAGGTTCAACAATAGGTTGGTTATTGTCATAGTTGAAAATTTCATTGCATCGGCCTCCCATAGGGTGCATGTAATAACATCACCAATGATAAAAATAGAGAAACAATTACATCATTCAAAAAAGGACAAAGAAATAAGATTTTAAAAAAAATTACTGAAGAAAAAATTGCAGTGGCAGTTTGAAAAATTGAACACGATTAAAAGGATAGAAAATATTATTAATCCTTCATACTGAAAATAACTTTATTCAAATTTGATTATGTGTGGGAAAAGACCAGCTTATCAAAAGCACCAATGACCTCTAGATCAAAAATAATAACAATAAATTTGTTATAAAAATAACTACAACAATAAATACAATTGTAAATAACAGGAGATAAGGACTTTGATTTAACCTTTAACAAATTTGATCGGAAGTTCCCAAATAGGATGTCACTAATTTTTTTGGAATCATATTCTAATTCGGGAATATCATGAAATTCTCTTTGTTTTAGGGTGGTACCGGCAGTAAACTACATTCTGTAAACAAGATCGCATGCCTTAAACTGGAGATCATTTCTCATTACATTAAAATTATGCATCACATAAATATTATTCTCCAACAAATATTGTCTCCACAAATTGAATTCATCATTTTTTACTGAGACTTGTATTTTGCTCCCCTTCAATATAGAAACAAATTGTATTAAAAAGTAATCAAGTTAAAAAAGTTGAAGAGTAGTTCCAATGAGATAGTATGTTACCTTGCAACCCATCAAGCTCATTTCAAGATGTCCAGGTTTGGGGGATATTTGAACATACCAAAGTTGTGTAATCCAAACAACAATCTTCCAAAAATGTTTGGAGTCATTGAGGTCCTTGATGAAGTCGAACGACTGAGATATTGACATTATATATATATAATCTTCTCATAATCACAAAAAAAAATGAACACATTTATATACAAAACAAAATGAATGAAGAATAACTAATAGTAATGATAAGGTAAATAAAAAAGAGGAGAGATTCATTGTCTCCAAAAATAAGTTTTTTAAATTTACACCATATCTTAACCATCAATTCAAGGGAAATCCAATGGTTTGAATTAGTGGGTAGATCTAAACCATTGGATTTCCCTAGAATTGATGTTTAAGATGTGAAGTAAGTTTAAAAAAACTTACTCTTAGAGTAAGTAGATCTCCACCCAATAAAAATCATGGTCACAAAAATAATCTTAAGCTTGAGATGCATACAAAGTATGTTAAACATAATTAAAAAAAGTAAATGAAATGAAGCTCAACTTCTTTAAACAATATTATTTTAAACAAAGTATTCAAAACAAAATTAAGGACACGAGCCAGGATGAAACAGAACAATATAAACGACAAAATGGTGAGAACGTGATTATGAATATTAATTTGTGAAAAAGAAATTGTAACATTAACAGTTATGACAATGTAAAAATACATCAAAATTGTAACACTATACCAAAATTTACATTTTGTGGAGATTATTGAAAATTCCCCAAATAAATCAAATGAGACATACTTTCCAAATGGTGGATCCACTAAACTTGAAGTTCTCTCCTTCCATTTTTTACTTTTCTCAAATAGCCCAAATTTTTCAATCACTAAAAGCTCCAGTTACAATTTATTAACCTTCAATTTCCTCTTCTATTGGATCTTCACCATTCTATGGGTTTTGTCATTGAAACCAAAGCACGAAGCTCATTCCTCATGAAACCTTTAATATGTAAGTATACTGTCATCATATGACCCAATTTATAATTTTGATTTAGATTCCAAATATAAAGTGTATAAATCCATAACATATAGATAACACATTGTAACTTTTCTTTCAATCCATAATAGAATCATCTATTCACTTTTCTTATCTCTAGAAATCTCTCCATAACCATGGTGAAAACCGATTTTTACAAATGGTGGCAAAGAAAAAAGCAAGGAAAAGTTAATCTTTATGATAACATATGTTGAAAAAGAAGATGGTTCAAGCTTGAAGGTATAGCACACCAAGTGTTTGATAAAATTTGAGTGATTTGAACAATAATTAGATTTAATTTTCCCAATAATTTTGGTTAAGTAAATTGATTCTTATTTATAATTCTAATTTATGATTCTTATTGATGAAAATTACTTGGTGATATTCTTTATTTCTTGTTTTTGTAGATAGAAATAGTATGTGTGAGGGATTTACCCTCTATATAATGCAAATGAGTTATAGCACTATCACTTATGATCAATGTGTTCAGATCCAATGCTAACAGTCAAAAGCAGTTCTAAATTCTTAGCTTTCTTGATTCTTTCTGCAGTGACATTGGCCGGATTGAACGGTGTAGAAATGAGGACATGGAGATCAGGAAGATGTTTGTCAAGTACTGCAAAAAAAGATAACAAATAGTCACAAGTTCAAGTAATCATAAAATCTAAAGCATAAAATTTGTTGAACTTAGGTTGCTCAATTGCATAAAATGTTATATACTGATGATGTACTAACCAGAATTAGGTCCTTCTTTATCATCAGTGACAATATACTCATGACCCTGTGATTCGAGTCACCCGTGAATGCCGAGGACTCATTCAACACACCCTACAAAGTTAGGATTTTGGGAAGCATACTCATTTCCTTTATAGAAAACACCCACAATCTTCTTCCTTCTATGAGAGGCCTATTCTCAATAGTAGAAAATAAAATAATGAACACAATTTTTTGTTATATAAATAGTGGACATATATCAACACAATACTTATAAGATGTTATTCATATGTGCTATTCAAATACTTATTCATGTGTGTTCTACTATCACTTATTAATTCTAAAGTTTACACTATTACTTTCTTGATGAATCTCCTCATTCCGTGGGAGGGTTGCATCAGTTACACATTTTCATATTCTTCTTGGCTGGTCTTCCATGTGATATACAGTGTCATAACAATGACTCTTGGATGAGCTAAGGTATGTATAGATTCATTCGTGCATAAATATTTAACTTGTGAAAAAGTAATTATGATAACTTTTGCTCTTCCAATCTAAACTGAGGCCAGATTCGTGCATGGAAGCAATGGGAACAGAGTCATCTCGTTGATGAAGACGCCTTGAATGGTACATCAACTTCTTATGACTAATATAATATGTATTTTCATGCTTCAAGTTCTGACATCTCAAATAATCATTGGATTTCTTCAATGTATTTGCTTAAATGCAACCTTGTCTTCTAAGTTCTTGATCATTACTTAAATAACCCAAAATTTTCTAAAATCTTATGTGTATGGATACATATTTGATCAAATCAAAAGCTTAACCAAACCTTTGATTGATTTACAAGATTTGGTTGTTATAATATTCTTCATTTCGAAGAATATGGAGAGGAATGCTGAGGTGTAGAGAGCATTTTACTTTTGTTTACTAATGGTGTCATGTATATGCTTTTCTGATACTATTTTGGTAACTTATGTAACTTAATTTTCCAAAAAAATATTGAAAACAAAAAAAATATTAAAATAAAACAAAAAATAAATAAAATATTACCTATTCAATTATAATTAAAGAGAAAAAAGTATATCCTCATACAACTAGTATATAACGTGTATCATTCAGCCACTAAAAGTATGACATGTATATTATTTTCTTTAGTTTTTAGATTGTATAAAATGAATACACATATCATGATTTTAGTGGCCGGAGAAAAAAACTTATCTTCTTATATTAAAAATATTTTATTCTCATTACTAAAATACAAAAATAAATGATTATTTTAAATTATCTATGTATTTAATTAATTCATTTAATAAATAACAAAATAAATAATAAATAAATAATGTATGTCCTTTAAGTTATTTTTTAAATTTTAACTAGTTATAAAGCTCGTTTTATCAAACAACTCTAGTTTAGTAAGGTGTATTTATAAATAGAAGCTTCTAACTGTCTTTCCAGCTATAAGCAACAAGGTCATAACTACGGCTAGTTTTGGAGAAGAGAGTTGTTGTGAAGAAAATTTATAGAAGTGGGGTATTTTGACTTTTTTTATCACTTATTTCGTTTAACTTTTTATATTATTATTACCAAAAGTAGTGCAATTGTCACTAAATCATCACCAACAATCACAATTCTTTTCTTTATTACCAAAAGGGGAGTCGTTTATAATATTCTTTAATATTAAAGGGAGTATGATAAAATACACGACTTCCATGGCAAAAAAAATTTCAACCACATATATTGATGAAAATCTTCTTCATCATGGCTTCATGTATAGCATGCTGACCCCTCACCACATACTATTCTTGTTTTATTGCTTTACTTTATGACATTATTCTGACGGAGAACTAAGCTTCATAGATGAATTCATTTGTGCATGAAGTCATGAACTCAGTAGTTAATTCATCATCAAATATCTTGAATTGTTGCACTATTTTTTTGGAACTTTAGGCACATCATACATCTTATGACTTATTCCTCACTAAAAGCAAATATGCAAATAATATATTAAAGTCTCTCTAATATGAACTGTTATGCATAATGGGAAAAGACTTGTATGACATGAAATACACTTGTAAGATGATTATGAAGCATTCTATTTCTATTCATTCTCCTCCAAAATCCAACTCGCAAACGGATCCTTGGCAGATTGCAAACATTACATTCTTATTACAACAAGTTATGTTAAATTAACTTCCAAACAGTCCCGTCCTCAAAATTTGTATTTAAAGTTTCTTATCTTATGTAGACCGTATACATTTGGACTTGAGCTTCTGAATAAGTAATAAACTTATTCTTTTATTTCTTCAAACAATAGTGACAGCTAGAATCACAATTCTTCATTTCTTCAAACAACAAGGAAGCTAGAAACCAGATCATAGAAGTCACTAATGACTTATTTGGTTTTCTTACTTCTATTTATACATTGATAACTAACTGCTTAATACTAATGGATTGATGACAATTCAAATGCACTTTGCACACACTGTATCACTAATCTTCATAGAAAGTGTGGTTTAGCAACAACACAAAGACTTTCTTTTTTGTACATTGAGATGCCAAATACTTCAGTGAGGTCCAAGTCTTTCGCAGAAGTACCAGGAGGAAGCTCCCAATCGAAACTATAGAGTAATTGAGCTAGAGCAAGCTCAATAACTGCAGTGGCAAATGTAATGCCCGGACAACCTCTTCTACCAGCTCCGAAAGGAATTAGTTTGAAATCTTGTCCTCTGTAATCAATGTTACTCCCTAAAAACCTCTCTGGTTTAAATGTATTGGGATCTTCCCAACTTTCTGGGTTCCTTCCTACTGCCCATGCATTTACCAGAACTCTTGTTTTAACCGGAATTTTATACCCTTCTAGGATAATATCTTCCATTGATTCTCTTGGGACTAATATTGGAGCTGGAGGATGCAATCGAAGCACCTCTTTGATTACAGCTCTCATATACTGCAGTTGATACAAATCACTCTCTGCAACAACTCTTATTTCTTTCACTGTGCTCCGCACTTCCCTTTGTGCTTTTTCCATAACCTCGGGGTTCATTAGGAGCTCTGTCATTACCCAATCAAGGGTTATGAAGCTTGTATCAGTTCCTGCACCAAACATGTCCTGCAGTAACACTAAAGAGTTGTCATTTGTCAATTTTTTTGTACTACCAAGGGTATCCCATCACCTTATGGGTAAGGAACTGATCCCTTTAGGGGTGCGAAATTATCTCTCCCAAAAAGTATTGTTCCCAGAAATCGAACTCTTGACCTTTTACTCTATTTAGGGATTTAGTGTGGCCTTACACCACTAGATCAACACCTTATTGGTTGTCATTTGTCAATTAAGAAAACTGAAAAATGTATTCTTTTTCAGATATGCTTGTTTTAATTAGCTTACTTTGTGTTCAAAGTACCCTTTGAAAAAAAAATTGTAAAATTTAAGTGTTTCCAAACATGAAATAAACCAAAACATGATTTTGAAGGCTTTACTAACCAAGATGATTGCCTTGATATTATCGGTTGTGAGAGGCTGCTCATCCGAGTCATTTTTCTGCACTTCGAGCAAAGAATCTACAAGATCCTTGTGCTCCTCTACTTTTTTAGATGTTGTATGTTCATTTAGCATCTGATCTAAGAATTGATCGAGTCGTCGAAAAGTGTCTTGCAGTCTTGATTTCATGCCAGTCAAGGTGTGTATGAACTCCAAGGAAGGAAAGAAGTCACCAACATTGAATCCTCCAAGGAGTTCTCGCACCTCATCAAGCATCTCTCTGAATCCTTGTCGATAATAGTCTCCTCCTTCTGAAAAGTCCCTTCCAAACGCTACATGGCAAAGGACATCATTTGCATACAGTCCCAACATCTTAGACAAATTGATAGTTCTTGGATAAGTCCCTGCGACCCTACAAATTAGCCGAGCGACTTCTTCTTCTCTAACAGAACTGTATGAATGTACCCTTTTGTCACTTAGAAACTCATGTATGCAAATTTTTCGGATATACCTCCAGTAAGCACCATAAGGGGAGAAGGTAATATCTGTGCAGTTGTATAAAAGGTGCTTAGCTACAAAGAGTTGTGGACGGCTTGCAAGTGCAAGATCATGAGTTTTTAACACTTCCTTTGCTAATCTTGCTGATGAAACAACCACTGTTGGGATTTGACCAAGTTGTAGATAAATTATGTGTCCATATTTGTGTGCAAGACTTTGTAGTGATAGGTGAGGCATGGTGCCAAGTTGGTGCAGGTTTCCAATGGTGGGTAGTGTAGGAGGACCTGGAGGGAGAGTGGATCTTCTCTTTCTTGATTTGTCTATTAAGAGAAATTTTATCAATACAAATATGAAAATGCATGTAAAGAGGAAGAATGGCCTATAGTTTTCATTCAGCCATTGAAGTTGGGCCATCTGATGAAATGAGGAAGAACCAAGATATGCTTAGTTTTTTAGATTTTAATCATACTAGGACGTTCAACACAAATCTTATTATATAAGAATTTTGACATGTTTATCGGTGATTTAAATTGCGGACTGCTTCACCTGATGCGGCCACAATATTACGATTGTGGTGACTGCCACACCCGCATCAGACCGCAATTGCGATGTAATTCTCACCTATGTATTTCATGGTTCTCATGCTTTCTATTTCTTTTATTTCATTCCAAAAACTCAACTTGTAAACCGACTTTCAATACTATAAAATTAAGTAGCATGATAAGTTACGTAAGACTATTGTTATCTTTGAGTGTCAACACCTCATGTGGTCCAAGTTAGTGCAATCATAAGAGACACTAAATAGTCCAAGTTTCACCTTCATCTTATCTTCTTATTTTTCTAAATTTTTGGGCGGAAATCTTATCGTCTTATTACAATAATACAAAATAAAGAATAGTTGGTATCCTTTTTCCTTCCCATTTCACTCTTAATGGTCTGCACTGTGCATTTTGATTTTCATGCAGGTATGGGTGGACTAAATAAACCAATAGGAGATAGTTATTATATTTAAACTAGTAAGTTACCAGTGCAGAGGCAATACTTTTTTGTCGTATGATTAAGAACACGAAAATTATATGAGCATTCATATAGTTAAGAATACATATGTTACTCGTACATTCGCATGGTTAAAAAAATACATGTTCCTCATGCATTTGTATTTTTAAGAACACATGTGAACATTCTCAATGCTATGAACACATGTTACATGTGCATTCGCTTAGTTAAAACACACATGTTAACCGTACATTCACATTGTTAAGAACACAAGTGTTATCCGTGTATTTGTCTATTCAAACACATGATGAAAAGAAATGATACTTTCAAATTTAAATATTCTAACAAAAATAATAAATCGAATTTGAGGTAAAACTTCAATTTCGAATTTGATTTTTTTTAATTATAGTAGGGAATAATTAAAATCCATGAAATCTGATATTAAAATTCAATTGGTAAAGTATCACAAAGCTTTGATGAGATAAAAAGTAGATAGATTAGTGCAAATATTGAATGAGGTAAAACTGTATAGTTTTTTCAATTTAAATAAAGTATTAGTAAACATATGGTTTTTTCAATTTAAATAAAGTATTAGTAAACTTATATTATTAGTAAACGTTAAATAAAATAGATAGATTAATGCAAATATTAAATGAGGTAAAATTGTATGATTTTTTTCAATCTAATTAGTTGGATGATAAAATATTATTAGTGATTTAGAATTGGTTAGGTGTATATACTTGAATATAATTAGTAAATGTGGGAAGGTTGCAGAAACAAATTTGTTTAGTCTTATTGAGTTATTGACGAATCAACTACTCAAATTAGATGGTATATTGGTTAATAGAGTATATGTTAAATGGGAGAGATCCATGGACCATATTTATACATTTAAGTGAGAAAAAACGGAAAACATGAATATCAAATACATTTGTTGCTTCTAATTTTCAATTCTAATGATAAAAAGTTTTTCCAACTTCTTTTTCTTCTACAAAAATTATTTATGAACATTTGTATCCATGAAAAAATAGGTGAAAAATAAGAGGAATAATGAATTGAATCATCAATAGGAGTAGATTGTATTTTTAATTAGCATTTAAATTATTAAAATATAAAATGTATAAAAAATGAAGATGTAGTGTGGTAATGTACATAATAATAGCATAAAATACTTTTGGAGAGGAAAAAAAATGATGAGGAGATGACATGTGACTAAGAGGACATTCTTTTCTTATATAATAATAGATAATAGATTGTTTACACACTCACCCTCTACGTTTGGTTTGTGTCTCTATCTAGGAGTAGCTCCAACCTAAACCATTGGTTTGTGTCTCTATTTAGGAGTAGCTCTAACGTAGCTATAAAATTGGGATAAACTTTATTAATGCTATGAAACTCGAGTCGGATATCAATTCGAAAGAAGTCATGTATAGGGTACATAATAAGAATATGGACCAATTTTGGAGGGAAAAAAGTGAAGGAGAAATTGACATGTGTCCATGATGATGTGGCAAAAACATTTTTTCTTATATATATAATAGATGTATAAATGATTTACGATTTCTTTTTCGTATTAGTAAGGGTTCTTTAGTCTTAAGAATGTTATGAACACGTAATTTTATGCGGCCAATTTTCATAAGATATTAAAGGGCGACAATTTCAAAATAATTAACAAAATATTTAAGAGAAAATTTTTAGTCGTCCCATGTACAATTGTGTCTCCTTTATCTTTTGGTTTTTTATCACAATTTAGAAAATATTTAGATGACATATAGTTTTTTTTTAATTTAACTGATTAATTATAAAACATGCGTAACCATGAATAAAACTCTACATCTGCTCAAACAGTTACAATTGCTTGTAAATATATATTGCATTGTTATTAGGAATGAAGGCAGGACTCATTGCAAACTAAAGTTTAACATGGAAGAGAAAACAAAAAGTTGGCTTTGGAGGAAAACCCAAAGGGTATAATTTTGGTTATATATGTGATCGAAAAAGGAGAACAAGAGGAAGAAAGAAGGGTCAGGTTCCTTGCACGTTACAAAATAAAGAGAGGTTAATAAAAAACGTGTACAAGGAGAGTAAGGGTCTTGAACGTGAAAACCCTTCTACTCTATAAATAAACTAGAGGGGTTGAGACAAAAAAAAGAGGTGTGGTGGAGGATAAATGTCTTCATACCACACTTGCCAATCCTACATTTTCTAAAACACTCACTGCCACATTGTCACACAAACCCTCCCCAAACGAACCTTTCCTAATAGTTGTATCAATAGACTATAATATATTTCCTAATAGTGCATACTCACTTCTCATTCAACGTCACCATTGCTCTTCAAGAGGAAATGGAAGATCATCCATCTCAATCAGGGCCACGATAACTGAAACCCCATGATGGTGGAGGAAAGTCCAGGACATAAAGGAAGCCATGCATAAAATTAAGTTTTCACTACCAATGATTCTCACTAACCTATTATATTATTTAATCACTTTGTTTACTGTTATGCTTGCTGGCCACTTTGGTCAACTTCAGCAGCTTCTTGGTTTTACTTCGGCAAACTCATGGTTCAATGTCACTAGATTACGGCCATGGTTGGTTTATTGGGGCGTGGATGCTTAAAATATGTTGCATCTATCAACTTCTTGGTTACAAGCACATGAAGCAGTGACAGATTCACAACACAACAAAGTGTTGTCCCTATTAAAGCCACAAGTGGAAGGTTATTAACAAGGAAGGTGGATTGCTCTTAAAAGGACAACTCTGAGGGAGAGGATACATGGGCATGTAGGGTTAGTCCATAATCCATGACTTGCTCCTAGTCTTCCTAGTCATACGCTAATGGAAATGATTTGTGAGGAACACGGTTTGTTGTTGAGGTAAACATGAATTGGATGGCAAAAGTATATATGGCTTTGCATATAGAAGTAAAGAATGGGTCTGGTGGAACCATCAAGTTATGTTCACTTTCTCTCATCCCTTATTTTCTTTGTTTCATTACTTTTGATATATATGTGTATATTATTTTTACCCAACCTTCTTCAAACAAAATTATAATCAAAGAATAGCATTGAAAATATCAAAAATAATTTCAAAACTACTCTATTATTCAATGAATTTCAATAAAAATTTTATAGGAAAGTTATGCCCCGTGTTGTCTCTAAATTCCCTGAAAATAAGAAAGATGTTTATGACTAGTGTCGTATCTAAACTATTAATTCCATATCAATTATTTCAAAAGAAATTTATTTTATTATTCAAATGATTTTAAATGGATTTTTATAGTACGGTTATGGCCGTGTTGTCTCTAAATTCTCTGAAAATGGGAAGGAGGTCTACGATCAGTGCCGTATCTAAACTATTAATTCCATATCAAATATTTCAAAAATAATCATTATTTATTCAAGTGATTTTAAACGGAATTTATAGTCAGGTTACAGCTCGTGTTGTCTCTAAATTCTCTGAAAATGGGAAGGAGGTCTACGACCAGTGCCGTCTCTAAACTATTAATTCCATATCAAATATTTCAAAAAATAATCATTATTTATTCAAGTGATTTTAAACGGAATTTATAGGAAAGTTATGCCCCGTGTTATCTCTAAATTCTCTGAAAATGTGAAGGATGTCTACGACCAGTGCCGTCTCTAAACTATTAATTCTGTATAAAAAATATCCTAATAAAATGTTTTATTACTCAACCAAATCGATATCTTCAAACCAACGAAGTCAACCAATTAATTTTCAAATCAGAACTACGTAGCTTTGATTTCCCTATTGCACTTAGGGATACGTAGGAGCAAGATGAACTCTTGTCAGGTACAACAATAAAAAATAAAACATTTTGTTTTCATTACTGAATTTAAATAAATAATCTTAAGGGTATAAAAGTCCATGTTATTAGCGAGGGTACCGTTTTAATACGGGCGGACGGGGTGCTAGTACCTTCCCCGATCCGTAATCGACTCCCGAGCTTAGAATCTTTGTTCAAAGACCAAATTGTCCTAATTGGGCCTATTTAGAGTTTTCTACGTTTTAACCGCAAAAAAACGTAGTGGCGATTCCAAAACAATTGGAAGAGGTAGAAATCGAGTTCGCCTCTCCCTAAGTCGTAGGGCCAGTCTTCCAACCGAAAATTGGGTCGCGACAAATGTGAATTTGGAAGGTAAGAATCTTCTTGGTATTGCCTGAGAAGTTATTGAACACGTTGGGTACCTAAAAAGGTTCTCCGACGATCAAGTCACTATGTGAAAGATATATAGAATATAAGAGAATAATATCATGAAATGTGTTAAGAAATAAGCAAGAGATAAAGTGAAAGAGTAATTAGGTGGTTAAGTTCAGTGGTTAAGTAAAATTCCTCAAGGTGGAAATCCCTCATTTATAGTGCTAAGGTGAGAGGAGTACTCCTTTGTAGATGCTCTTGGTTTGGTCGACCAAATGGTTTGTCATGTCTGTCCTAGACAAGGTTGTTTTATCCTGTGTCAGGTGGCTTCGTGCAATTCTGTACTCTGTGGATAGTTGATTTATGCTTGCATTAACATGTGTCATCGTGCCATACGTCTGTTTTGTCTGATGTTGAGGGGCATAGTAAGGCGCAAATAGCTTGTGGCACATGGCAGAAGTATGTGTTATGCAGGTGGTGTGGCAGTAGAGTGTCAGTGGTGATCATTAACTTATCTTGTTGTTTCTACCCGACCATAAGTACATCTTTTGGTGCTATCCGATTACTTGGTTGAGACCTGGGATATTCCGGTCCAACTTGCATTGTCCGACCATGATGCATACTTTGGAACCGGGATGGAACATCAAGGTATCTCCTCACCCTTTGGGTAAGGAACTAATCATTTTCAGGGTATGTGCCTACCTCTCTCGATAAGTGTCGCTCCCAAAAATTGAATCATTATCATTTTAGTCTTTATGAGGATCTAGTGGGGCCTTACACCACTAGACAAACGTCTTGTCGGTGATTACTTAGGATTTACTTTTGCATGATAAGTTTATATAATGATAAATTTTAAAATAAAGTTCAGATAAGTATAACTATCTAAGTGTATCAGATATGGGCTAAATCTTTAAAATTTTGATGTAGTTTTGGCTTAAAAGTGTTGCAAAATGTATAATTAAATGATGAATTGTAGATGCTTCTCTATTCTTTGTGGTTTGTTTCATAATCAAGCTCATTGGTGCATCCTAAACGGTTTTTGGAAATTGGCAACAATTTGCTGACTGTAGAAAATTATATTCTGGCTAAAGTAGTTTTTCCTAAATTAACTTACAGTTCCTTTATTTCAAGTTTTTTTTCTAATGGAGACTTTGTTAATGGGAACTTAAACTTCCCAACATAGTTATTAATGTATTTCCAAATTTTAAATTCAGGTACTTGGTTGTTATAGATGTTGATATGTTAATATTTTAGAATTCTTTTAAACCGCATTATAATTACAATTGTGGTGGCATGATCAAATTGACTTGCAATTATATCAGAGCCATAGGATATTGTGAAGTCTTATATTGGATATTCGGGGAAGGGTAAAAAAGTTTATAAGTAGAAAATGTTTATAGAACTAATAATGCCTTAAGGTTTTGATTCAAGACGTGGTGCATCACTTGTGACTCTCCATTCTTCCCATATTCCGATAACAATGGAACTCTCCGGTGGTTGGAGGCTCCCCGGTCGCAGTCTGATCCAACAAGTGGTATCAGAGCCGATGATTCGGCTGGGACATTGTGGACTTAAGGGGGAGCGGACCAAAAAGTATGGTACCCACACTTGAGGGGGAGATTGTTGGGTTTATTCAAGTGTGAAGTCTCACATTGGATATGCGGGGAAGAGTGAAAGAGTTTATAAGTAGAAAAGGCTCATAGAACTAATGTCTTAAGGTTTTGGTTCAAGACATGGTGCATCACTTGTGGTTCTCCACTCTTCCTATACCCCGATAATAATGGTACTCCCCGGTGGTTGGAGGCTCCCCTGGATGGGTTTTACCTAAATATTTGTCGCGACCCCGATTTTCGGTTGGAAGACCGGCCCTGCGACTTGGGGAGAGGCGAACTCGATTTCTACCTCTTCCAATTGATTTGGAGTCGCCACTACATTTTTTGCGGTTAAAACGTAGAAAACTCTAAATTATGCCCAATTAGGATAATTTGGTCTTTAATCAGAGATTCTGAGTTTGGGAGTCGGTTACGGATCGGGGAAGGTATTAGCACCCCGTCTTCCCGTATTAAAACGGTACCATCGCTAATAACATAGACTTTTATACCCTTACAATTATTTATCAAATTCAATAATAAAAGCAAAATGTTTTATTTTTCATTGTTGTGTCTGACAAGAGTTCATCTTACTTCTACGTATCCCTAGGTGCAATAGGGAAATCAAGGCTATATAGTTCTGGTTCGAAAATCAATTAAAATGGTTTGGGTAGTATAAAATGTGTTGAAGTTGTTAAGTCGTATAATATGATTTTTTTTCTAAAGTACTTTTGATAAGGAATTAATAGTTTAGAGATGGTGTTGGTCGCTCACCTTCTTCCCATTTTCAGAGAAGTCAGAGTCGACTCGAACCATGACATTGCTATAAAAATTTCATTAAAAGTCATTTGAGTAAAAATACAAATTCGTTTAAATAAATAAGATAAATTTTTAATTAACGTGTTTCGGAATATGGAATTAATAGTTTATAGATGGTATTGGTCGCTCACATTCTTCCCATTTTCAGATAAGTCAGAGTCGACTCGAACCATGACCTTACTATAAAAATTCTATTAAAATTTGTTTGAGTATAAATTCATTTAAATAAATAAGATACTTTTTTGTTAACGTATTTTGAAATATGGAATTAATAGTTTAGAGACGGTATTGGACGCTCACCTTCTTCCCATTTTCAGAGAAGTCAGAGTCGACTCGAACCATGACCTTGCTATAAAAATTCCATTAAAATTCGTTTTAATAAAGAAGATAAATTTTTATTTGAAACATTTTAGCACGGAATTAATAGTTTAGAGTCGGTATTGGTCGTTCACCTTCTTCCCATTTTCAGATAAGTCAAAGTCAACTCGAACTGTAACTTTACTATAAAAATTCCATTAAAATTCGTTTAAGTAATAAGGTAATTTTATTTAAAACATTTTAACATGGAATTAATAGTTTAGAGTCGGTATTGGTCGCTCACCTTCTTTCTATTTCCAGAGAAGTCAAAGTCAACTCGAACTGTAACATTACTATAAAAATTTCATTTTTAGATATATAAATCATTAAAAGATATTTGATGAAGTTCCTATCTCATAAACTTATAAAAAAGTAATGCCAAAAGTGGGAAGTAAAAATGCAATAGAACAATACATATAACTTGAAATATAGTACATACCTAATGCTTGCAAACTCATAAAGCTTACCTTTTAAAGATTGTTTCTCACAAGCTTGTTGGAAGTGTGAACATGCATCATGGATATGCACCACTGCTATCCTCTCTTTCATATATGGACCCTAGCATGCGGAGAAAAGCTTGAAACTTACGAGATTTTAAACGGGAATGAATATATTTCTTCCTAACCCCTTTTAAAATATTTTACTCTTATATTTTTACATTCCTCTTAACTGCAGTAGCTATGGAATGAGTAAAGATGCCAAGTTCAGCATGTCACATACCCAAATATAATTGGTATACTCATAGGTAATGTAGCATTTACTTCTCAGCAAATAAACATCAGAGGAGGAACGCATTTCAAGGAATCTTCATGAAGTTGATGCGTCAGGCATATGGGGTGTGTCATGAGATGCAACTTCTTAAACAAAGCTACTCACCAAAGACCAATCACTTTCAAAATAACAACTTAATCTAGTAGATGAAATAAAATGCTGTAAAAGTTAAAGTCCCAAAACATTAACCTGATTTAAAAGAGAAAGTGGGACGTAGGGAAAGAGAAGATGAAATTATGTTTGTATTCTTTGAAGTTTTGACACAAAACAACTCCATTCCATATATGACATCAAGAGATGAATTGAAGACAGAGAAGATTGGATGGTACCTCCGATATGCAGATGAAAACTATCTTATGTGTGAGGATGTGACACATCAAAAAGCTTTTATAAAATGGATGCATGACCTTGCTTTTCAGTAGAACCAATAGTACATGAGGGATGAACTGGAATGGGGAACCTGCAACTCTATAGCACCACCATCAACTAATAAAGGACAATACCCTCCCCCTTTTTGAAGTTATTCTCTTTTTCCTCTTGCCCTTTTTTCACGTTAATCTCTTAACGTTATCTCCCTATCCCCTTTTAATGGATGATGAAATGGCAATAATAAGGAAACCTAAAACTCATCCATCTTCTTCACCTTATGTCTTCGTCTCAGTTTTGTTTTTATATTTATTGTCTTCATCAACGGGTTATGTGAAAAGGCTAATTCTTTGGAGCTGTTACATCTTTTTAAGATATGGAACAGCAAGTGACATGTCTTCTTTAAAAAATAAAATTGCGATGGAAGACCAAAAGTCATATGCACATCAACTCTGTGAAAATTGGTAGATCAATGTTTTTTTTTTATCTTCCTAACATGTATATAAAATTGTTATTTTAACAATCCAACTGTTTTCTTCAAAATGCAAAGTTAATGAATTGAAGTGAACTGGTAGGCTAGCAAGAAGTTTTTTCTATTGTTGGTTAAGAACCAAATTATTCCAAAAGAGATATAATCGGTAACTTGATAAATATAAAAAGAATGATATTTATTAAATTTGTTGTTATGATTTATGTATAATTTTATTTTATAACTATAGGCCGGACAAAATTGGGTGTTCACAGTACTGCTGTAACATGTGGCTACACCCTTTACTATACACTTATATTAGACATACTCACGCTTTTAAAGAACTTAATTTGTCAAGCGCAATATTGAAGTCTTTGAACATGTAAGAGATGGGTGCATTAGACTTTTTGAGTAGTAATCATATAATCTTATTCTTTTAACAAAACATAATGAGTTTATAGGATCTCTTAGGTCCATATCAAACTTTGAGAATTAAGTTGGTCCTCACGAAACAAATTATTCTGGATAAAAAGTCTACATCCAACAAAATTTACAGATCACAAGTGACACATGATGATGTGAGCCTCTTTTAGAGGATACTAAACGATTGTTTTAGGGGGGAAACGGTTTAACTTAGATATGTATTCAAATGTTTTACTAAGTGAAATAAAAATAGTAAGTGTAAAAAGGTTGAAGAACAAATGGTTAAAGATGATAAAATGGAATGAAAATGTGAATGGTGTCACACACTCTTTTAAAATGCGTTCCGCAATACATAATGTGGACGCAACAATGCGGATGCAGCCAACAACGCATCGGCAACACACCGTAATTGTGGTATGATTGAATTTCACACCAAAAGCCGCAACAAAACACTGTTGCGGCCGCATCGGACCGCAATGCAACTGCATCAGACCGCATTTAGACCGCATCAAACCGCATCAGATTCAAAAATATTGTTTTAATCACAAAATATTCACACTGCAATGGCCACAATCCGCATCGCAACGGTCGCAATGACTGCAATCGCAGTAACCACAACCGTTACCGTAATTGTGACCGCAATTTAAAACGCTGGTGTATGATCAAACCAACCCATCAAAGGTGATTAACCAGAGGAAGAGTCCTTATGCAGTTCATCTAGGAACACATGAGAAAAAAATAATATCATTGATTCAAATAAAATGAAGTAAATTTAAAGGGCAACTAATTGTAGACAAAAAAAAAGCAGTCCCCATTATGGTGTTCCAAGTCCTAATACAACCATAAATGATTTGTCACCCACTAAGTACTCATGGAAAATGAAAAAACAAAATTAATAATGTTAAGCAGCCGACACAAATTTGTATAGTTCAATGATGAAACTTTCATAATTACTTATTTGAAAGATAAATTACAATGTTTAGAAAATTACAAAAAATATGTGAGAATTGACATCTACACGGCCAAACCATGTTGTTTGAGTATAAGATCGTGTGTCATGGCAAGGACATGTCATGCTTATTCTAGAAGCAACCACGACCTAACTGTAGGCCAGGACACATATGTGTCAGGCAATAGTGCATAATCTTTCGCTCTAAGTCATCTTTGGTTGGTTTGATTTCAATGAGTAATGCATTTATTGTGCAATGACTCATATTCAATGGATCGGGTCTTTTCTTATTGACTTGACCTAATGCCTCTTTTGCCCTCTTCATTCTTGTCCTTGTCATTGGATCTCCTAAGCATAGAGATTCTTGGTCTTGTGCTCAATTACCCCAACTTGTCATTTCTCCATTATTTTGTAATTTTCTACTTAGTGAACCTAGCTAACCCACCTTGAAGGAAGCAGGGAAAACACGACCACACCATTCAAAACCCTGCAACTTCTGAAAAGAATTCTAGCATCTTCTTCTCTTTATAATTATTTATATTAATATGAAATTTCTGATCCCAGAATTGTTTATGGTGTCTCTAATTTCCTCATTTCGCTTCCTCTTTGGCACTGACAAGGAAGACATGGCTTTGACCGATGCCACCTTCCTCGCTAGTAGTTTCCACTTTGCATCAACTTTCTTGTTCTCTTGCTGCATTTTCAATTGAATTTGCCTGTTACAATATTCCACCAAAATAGCATATATGGTTAACTATTGTCCACTGAATAGAAAAATGCTAAAAGACATGCTAGTAAAACAAAACATTCACCGTAGGATTAAAGAAGACAGACATAGATAGTGACTGAAGACTTAATTAGGTTCACAGAAAATTAACTAAAATATAAAGAAACTTATTGTCATCATCATGGATAATAAACAAATATTATAGCTTTTGAGGGGACCCCATGTACTCGTTTGTGGCATGCTTCACTACCCACCCCAAGTTGAAGGAAGATCTATTAGCTAAACACAATGATATCTATATAACATTAGTATTCTATTTCATATGTCATATAAATTACACTTTATTATTATCGTTGTTTTTTCATAATGTTATAGATTTTGAGGGTACCCCATGTATACGTTTGTGGCATGCTTCACTACCCACCCCAAGTTGAAGTAAGATCTATTAAGCTAAACACTACCAATAAAACATGACATGTAAATTACACTTTATTATAATCATTGTTTTCCATAACTATCATTAACGCAAGATAAAATAAGATTTGAAACAACATATTTATATTAAAAAATAAAATCATATGTGGGGACTTTTACCTGCATAGAGGAACCTTGCAAGAATCATGTTGGCAAATGAAAGAGTGGAGTCTAAAGAGCTGCCACATGCCCTTACACCTCAAGCATCCTCCATTGACCCTCTTCTTACACGTGGCGAAATGACGAATCAACACTTGAATAGGTTGACATGTGTCAAACATGGAACAAGGCTTTCTCTTTTCTTTGCTAAGCTCCATATCATAAGGCCCCACATCGGTGCATCCCTCTGTGCAAATGTGTTCCAAACAATCCATTGCCTCACTCAGTTGCATATATAACCCTTCCTCCTCCCTTTGTTTCCTACATTTCTTCTTCCTCTGTTCACAAAAACTAAGTGTTAACAAATTACCAATCCAACTATATTTAAAGAAAATGTTCTACTTAGTTTATTATAATGTTTCAATCATATTATATTTAACAAATATGAGATTTCAATGCTTGATAAAACATTTTCACATCCTCCTTCATGTGGGAACGTGTGGTGAAGTAAGTTCATTTTATAATGTGGTGATTTCTTTTGACTTACCCCTTATACCAAAAACAAACTTACTACAGTATAGAAACAGGAAATGATATAATCTAATTTGTTTCATAGATAAGAATGACCTAAATTATTATAAATGTCATTAGTATAAATATTCAATTTGGTCCTTTTATAAGTGTACTATTTAAAAATAAAAATTTAAATTAGTACAAGATGGAAGATATTAGTCAAAATAATACATATAATAAAATACGTTAAAAAAATAATTTGACTTACATATACTTTTTTCACTATTTTGGATTTGTTAATTTTAGAAATAAAAGTAGACAATAAAAAAATTTTAATTGACCAAAATATATCTTTACTCCATGAAAAATAATATATAATCATAGAAATACTCCTAAATCATAAGAAAAGTAATTATTAATTAATATATTACATAAATGAAAATCAAGATTACTCTATAAATATTAATGAATACTTTAGTAATGAATGATTTATTAATGATTTTAATATATTTATTAATAATTAATTTAATAAAACATTATTATTATTATATTTATTATAAAATATTTTCAAAGGTGCATTTATTTCTTGATATGAAAAGATAATATAAAAAGTAATTTATCACTTGATATGAAAACTTAATCTATGATTTTTAATAGTTTTAAATGGTAAATTGACAGTACCAATATCATCACCCACTTTCACACATTTATTGGTCAATATATTACATAAACGAAAATCAAAATAACTACATAAATTACGATTAGTTCAGTTTGAATTGGTTTTTAAAAAATTACCGATTCGTGTTCATCCATCAAGCGAAGAATGTCAAGTTCGAGCCTTGGGTCATGGTGCTGCAAGAATCTCCAACCCTCTGTTTTCTCCACCTCTTTGAAATTACCCGTGAGAAGCTTAATACACTTCACATAAAGATCCGGTGCATCGCACATCTTCGCTAATTGCAATACATCCACCACATTCTCTGTATTAACACGTTGACTCATACCCTTGATGCACCTTCGTTTTAATTCCGGCACCAAATACACGTGCGACAATGCAAGAAGATGCATTCCGTACTTCTCCATCTCCTCCTCCGTGCACCTGCACACATCCAATAAATACTCATTCGAATTTAAAGAAGAAATAACTGTATAATAATATTAATATCCTATCAATGATATATTCTCATTTACTAATTCTTACACCGACAAAAAAGTGACATATGTAAAAAGTGATACTTTATCTATTAATAATTGATTTACAAATGACATACATCACTTTCTTGTAAGTAATAGGATTGATAAAAATATTTAATAAAATGATATATCATTTTCTAATTACAAACCTGGAGGTATAGAGAAAGCTCACGAAGGCTGTGACTGCGTCGTATGGAACGCCTTGGATTTTAACGGTTCTGTTGGACATTATCATATTTTCCAGAACTGGTGACGCTGAAGCCTTCATGATTGATTTCAAAACAAAAATTAAATTAAAAAATATGCAAATTGGTTAATCAAATCATAACCAAATAAATTATCTATATTTTTCGTGAATTGAGTTTTAGAGCGAAAATAAACCCTCGTTATCATGCAAAAACTAACTCAGATACAAACTTGTATAAAAATAATATGTGAAAGCTAATTATGATAATGAAGGTGAATTAGTTAAAGATATGGATGGATTTATAATTGAAGGATGAGAAATGAGTGAATACCAAAACGATTGCGTGCACCGGAATAGGTTTTCCGCGAGATGTGTGTAGGTAAAGGTCAGGTTCGGGTAAGACTCTGGTGATACGAAAGGGGTTATTAGTCTTCGAAGTATCCATTGGTTTGAGACTTTGATTGAGTTAAGGTTTTGATTGAAAGAGGTTTAAGGATTTGTAGATATGAGTTGAATGTTGGATTAAAGAGGGGCATATATATAAAGCAATGGAAGGAAGAAATAAAAGAAATGGATGACAATGAAGTTGAAGATAAATACTCCACGTAGATATGACGTGGATAATACCGTGGGATGTCACGCCTTACGCGTATTCTTAACGGGTCATGTTTTGTATTTTGGATTTTTTTAATTGTTTTCTCATTTCTGTTTAATTAGTTTAACTTTACAATTCACAGGTAGGTAACCCTTGAACTAGTACAGATCTCTTATCTCCTCTGGTAGTATAACATTTGGTACCAGAATAGTGGAATACAATGAAAATTATGATTTTTTTTTAATTTTTTAATTTATTTTATTGAAAAATAATTTATAATTATTAGATATTTTATTTATAATATATTGTTATTTTTAGTTTGTATTAGACTATGCAATATTAAAGATGATTCATATTCTGCTTGAACATTTTTTGTTTTTGATTAAATTACATACCTACAAAAATATGATGAGTGTAATTAAATTAAATTGTAAGGGATGTCGGTATAATTTAATCTTAATTAATTAGTTATACATTAGCTATAATAAATTGATCATTTATATATTTGTATATAAAATTTGATTATGAAATCAATATTGTTTTTTTGTATATTTAAACAATATATATTTTGAATTATTGATGCATTTGTAATGAACCAAAAATAATGAGTAGATATTGATTATTATATTATTTGAACGTGACTCAATAATATACCATATTTTGTGAAAATATGTTGTTACATAAAACAAAGTTGTGTCATTTATTCTCTATTATCATTAGAAGATATATTTGTCTTTAAAATATATAAATGACAATTCATAAGTATGGAGAAATTCAAACTCGAACTCAAAGTCAATTTTAATATACTTTGTTTTATCACGAATACTTAAATTAGTTGTTGCTAATGATATAAGACTAAAATCAAGAAATGAATTAAACAAAATAATAGTGCATAGATAGTTTATTTTGTTATCATTAAAAGGTGATATTGCATAAATACATAAAAGATAATATTGCTAATTAATACATAAAAGATAATATTGCTAATTAATATATTCCATCTTCTAAACATGTTCATATATTATCATGTTCCCTTACACACTCTATTATTTCTTCATTTTTTCTATCAAACACTCAATCATATTCTCATATTATTTTCCCCTCCAAAAATCTTTCTTCATTTTCCCTAAATAAATTATTATATTTATTCATTTTCCCTAAACTCATATTCTAAATAGCAATCCTATTATGCATATTCCTTATATATATTCCCCTAAATCAATTTTTTTTCCCTCTAAAAAACTTTCTTCATTTTCCCTAAATCAATCCTTATATTTCTTCGTTATACATAAGAAGGAATAATCTATATAACTATATGAAAAAAAGGTCATGTCACATCATCACTAGACACATGTCACACTCTCATTCACATTTTCCCTCCTAAACATGTCCATATCTTATCATGTTCTCTCACACACTCTATTATTTCTTCATTTTTTTTTATCAAACACTTAATCATATTTTCATATTCTCATATTCTTTTCCCATCCAAAAATCTTTATTCATTTTACCTAAATAAATTATTATATTTCTTTATTTTCCCTAAACTCGTATTCTGATTAGAAATCATATTATCCTATTATGCACATTCATTATATATTTTCTCCTAAATCAATTATTTTTTCCTCCAAAAAACTTTCTTCATTTTCCCTAAATCAATTATTATATTTCTTCATTTTCCATATACTCATATTCTAATTAAAAAAAATCATATTATCCTATTATGCACATTCCTTATACATTTTCCCATAAATCAATTTTTTTCCTCCAAAAAACTTCATTTTCCTAAATCAATTCTTATATTTCTTCATTTTCCATAAACTCATATTCTCATTAAAAAATCATATTATCATATTATGCACATTCCTTATATTTTTTCCCATAAATCAATTCTTTTTCTCTCCAAAAATCTTTCTTCATTCCCCTAAATCAATTCTTATATTTCTTCATTTTCCCTAAACTCATATTCTCATTAGCACTCCTATTATACTATTATGCACATTCCTTATATATTTTCCCCTAAATCAATTCTTATATTTCTTCATTTTCCATAAATCAATTCTTATAAGTGGATTTTTAAATTCTTATAATATTATGAAAGCAATCCTATTAATATCTAATACTCTGATTAGCAATCTTATTATCATATTATGAGGAAATGTCTTATATATTGATTTCTATTAATCACCAGGTACATATGTTTAAAATTATACCCAACAATTAATCAACATTCATCACCATTACCGTTCTGCAATATTCATGAATAATTCAATTAAAATGAATACAACTATTATAATTAATGGTCATTCATGATTTGGTTGGGATTAATTATACATATTTCATATATATTCCTTTTAATATATATTTTTCTAAACATTTTCATATGGATTGTACGTTATAGTATCTGATCCTAATTCATTTACAATTAGTAATATTAATAACTCTCATTTTAATTTGTCTTTTTAAACTTAAAATTTTAAACTTAATATATTAACTCTCATTCTTTCATTTTATTATTGTCTCCTTTCATTTTCATACTTCTTCATCTCTCCGTTTATTGGTTACATAAAACCAATATTGCATTTTCCTATATTGTCAACAACCTACTTTATACATATTATCTTTTTGGTGGTTTTTCATCTTTAAATGAACATGTGCACTTTGCGAGTCATATCATGTGCTTATTTGGTTCTTGTTATAAAATGGTTTTATCTCAAGGTATAACCTAAGGATTCTCAGCTTCTCTATATTAGACAAGTAATCATATTTACAGTGCATTTTCTCCGTTGAGTTTTTATTTATTTTATAGATATATTCTTATTTAGTATATCACATATTTAAAATGCATTTTTTGTTCATTTTGTATATATGTTCATATTTTTGTGATTTTGTTCTTATTTTATTATTTATTTTTGTTTATTTTTCATTGATTTCATTATTTTGTACATGTTTTCTAACTAATTTCATTATTTTGTAGATATGTTCTTCTAACGGTTATCTTCGTTACTTTATGATAAACAAGAGTATCATCCTCATGGACGATCAAACCTTCAGAATCTATGGTTGTTGGTTGTTTGTTTTTGTTATTAATATATTTATTTTCTTATCATATCTCGTCATTATCATTTTTTCTCCTCATTTGCATCTTGATTCTCCCTTTAAGCATCTCTACACATTAGTTTTTTCTCACTTAATCTCTAATTTTTTTTATATATATTTTATTCAAAGATTCACTAATTTTCTACAACATATTTATATCATCATCATATCTTACCATAATCATTTATTCTTTTCATTTCCATTTTGGTTATCCCTTCAAAGCTTCTCTAGAGGTTAGTATTCTCTCTTAATCTTTTATTTTATTTTTATACACATTATTATTCAAATAATCATTATTTTCATTTGTATACATTTTTTATTCAAATAATTAAAATATACTACGGTTACAATTTTTCTTCATCTTATACTTTCATTGAATTCATTAACCACATTACATATGTTATATATTTATTAAAAAACGACAACATGATTTTTTACTTCTCTCTCAAATGTATCGTGTAATTTAATAATATCTCAAAAATACTAATGTTTGGATTTTCAATGGACAATTTTCCATGTTACATAGGTTCATTTTATTAATTGTTAAGATGATTTTTGAATTGTTGCTTATGTTATTAGAGTCACTTGCCTGCATTGAGAATGGTAGAACCAATAAATCGAATGATATTCTCTCTATTTTTGGAGTTTGGTTATGTCATAAATTGAATGATATTCTCTCTTTGCATTGAGAATTGGCTGCATTGTTATATTTTTTGAATCGTTTTGTATCATATAATTAAATATAATAAAATATCATAAAGTCTAACCTTTTGTTTTCCTTTCTTTTTACATCTACACAAAATTTTCAAGTACTAAAATTGTCATTTATATGAATTGTGGATAATTATAGAATAATAAAAGATAAAAATTCATATAAAAAATACATCTTAGAATGACAATAAATTAAAATTAATAAGGAATAAAAACTGCATAGGTGAATAATGACAATAAATTTTGTTATACTATTGTAATTTGTAATCGAATAAGTGAATAAATATCGTTGATCAGTTGCAAACTAATAATTAATAATTAATAATTACTTTGAATAAATATCGCCGATCATTAATAGAGAAATAAAACCGATGAACATGTCTAAGGGAATATAAATACATATTGTCAGTTAATGTAGTGCTTATTGGTGATCTAGATGATGATATTCAAGTTGAAAAATAATGTATGCTTTATTTTCACAAAAATATAAAAATTTAATTAAATGTTCTCATTTCCATTTATTAATATTCTCTATATATTTCCATTACTATATTTAAAATATTTTAGTAGTTTTAATCTTAACTAATTAAGGCCTCCATTATTTTGAAAAATAATCAAACTATATAATTACAATTTTCATATTTCAATAAATTTCATTTCTATCTATTAATATATTATTTTCGAAGTTGTGATACTAAATGATTAAGCCCGTATTTATTTTGAAAAAAAATCTAAGTAATTAATTACAATGTCCCCTTTTGTATACTTTTAAAAAAAAAAAGGAAATGATAAACCAATTATACTAACAACTAATAAGAAATAATATCCTAGAAATAAAAAAAATATAAAAAGTTACATTAAGAATTAATCACAATAAAATCATAAAATTAAACAAGTTCTCCGTATGTACGTGTATATTAAGAATGAACAATATAAGTTTTTATTGTATTTATTAGTTAAACAAATATATAGACTATAGAGTATGAAAATTAATCAACAAATTACAAAAGTGTACGAATATCATTTGAGTTCTTAGCAATGTGAATATAAGGATAACATATATGCTTTTAACCATACAAATGCACTGATTACATGTGTGTATAAACAATACATATATATTTTTAACCACGCGAATGTGTGTTATTAATCATACGATAAAATAATACCCCTCCCATGCAAATGCACGGTTACTTACTAGTTTATATAATATTACTAAAAGCCAATGGTATCAGTTTAATTTACCGTTTATTTTTTCAGTTATTATGTTAGGTTTTATGTGTATGTTTCTTTTTATTTATTTATTGTTTTATCAGCTTTTCTTTTGGCTCTAGAGTCAAAAATATTTTGACAACCTTAGACTTTCTTTTTAACATTATTTATTTATGAATAATTAGAGACTTAAGTATTGAAATTTCAAATAAATTTTTTTAACAAAATTATTACTATATGAGCAGCAACCGAGAGAAAATCCAGATTTTCTATTCCTCAATTTCATACCTGAAATTATTGTGACCATTTTATTTGCTCTTGTCTAGATATGTCTTTTGTGCCACGCAGTTAATATAAATTTTTTGTTAACCGCTTAATAAAAAGTTTAAAATTTAATTAAATAATATTTTAACTCATGCACCATAAAGTACCAGAACAAAAACACACTGTATCTCTGAAACACAATCACCTGTGATAATCAAAATATACCAATCAGCCTTTTATTTTACAACCTTTAAAATGGGAAAGAATAATTTGTATATCAACATCATATCAATTTTTGATACTATCAAGATTATTCTCTCACCCTATAGATTAGAAATTAATCCTTTTCGGATATGTGATTGATCATCTCAATAAATGTCATTCTACAAAATCAAATCTTTAACCATTTAATTATCCTAAGGATATAACATAATCTTATATCACTAGACTAACATCTTGTTGATAATGAACGTAGTGATTTATATTGTATCTCAATGAAATTAGGTGACATCAAATAAAATTATATGCATCAAAGTTGACATTGATAAATGTCTTTAAAATTATTAAAATGGCCGTTTACTTTGACATTTTAATTTAACCAATCACAAGTAATTTTCATTTAATTTTAATATGCTAAATCAAGGGACTATGTTTAATTTAAAATGTACTTCCCAGAAGATGGATTCAATTCTGAATCCATAATATTGGGATTATGCTGTCAAAGATCAAGATAAATTTCATTTTATATTTTAGAGATAATGGAAATAACACTCTTGCAAATTAAAATTTTAAACTTAGTCCATTGATTTAGCATATCATAGGAAAATTACTTGTGGTTGTATATTATGTTGAGTCCGTTGATTTAGCATATCATAGGAAAATTTTAAACTTAGTCCCTTGATTTAGATCACTATATTTAAGATATGTAGTATTATTATTGCTATTATGTAATTATACTATTAATCACGAAGTCTCAAGAATAAAGCAACTCTATCCACCATATGAAATCCTTACAATAATTACCCCATCAAAACAATACTATTACTCCTCGAAACACCTAAAAATTATAAGAAAACACCTTGATGTATAAAGAAAAAAGTTCCATTTTAATTTATTATTGTTGAAAAGTCATCTATGCTTTGTGGGTGACCAATCAATCTCATAAATTGGGCACAAACTGATTTTCAAACTACATATCATTTTTTACTACTAAAGAAAGTGTGGTTGAGTATTTTTAAAACTGTTACAATTTCTTAATAATTTTATCTAAAATATTCTTAATATTTTAAAAAGTGTTAAGATAAGTCTCACTTAAATGATAAAATAGTTGAACCATTGCTTATAAGCGTGACATAACCCTTACCCTAAGGAGGAAGTATTAAGATAAGTCACACATCATACGTAAATATGAGCGAAGGCTTAGACAGTGGGAGTATATATATTGTCATACAAGTTGTGCCACGACATGTACTATCAGTCTTTGATTGGTTGAAAAATTATTTTTAAGTTAAAAAAATAATAATTAATTATTTTTCCGATCAATCACAATTGATGGCATATGCAGTGACATAATTTGTGGGATAACAAATGTGTACCCTTAAACAACAACCCTCAACCTATAGGCTTATTGTTTGGGTTAATTTATGTCTAGCTATTCTAATATGGTATCAGAGTCTTACCATCTCAATGGACCATTCACAAATTCTATACTTCACATTCAAATAAGTCTTACATCTAAATATGGTTGATAGTAAATTATTAAAGAGTGTATGTTAAAATAAGTCTTACATTTGAATATGGTTGATAGGAAATATTTAATATAAAATTAGATATTCTATTGCCTTGAAAATATAGAAAATATTATATGCTTTTTATATGAGATAAAGAAAAAGGGTTTTAAGAATTATAAGGAGAATATAGATTTTCTATTTTTTGACCCTATGCTTGAGACCTTGAGTATGCTTGGATATATACTCTACACCAATATTTTCTATACTGTTTTCTTACACTCACATAAAAAAATAGATATATTATTTCAATAAAATTATATATAATTACTAATCATATAAAATTTTACATTTTATAGATAATTTTTAATGGGAATGAATCCATTTATTTCAAGAGTAAGTGAAAAAACATACTCCACATCTTATCTATCAATTCTTGAAAAATCCAATGATTTAAATTAGTGAGTAAATCTAAACCATTAAATTTTCTAATAATGAATGAATAAAATGTGGAATATATTTTGTGTAAGTAGATCCCTCCCATTATTAATTATATAATATCATTTCATTGAATGAAACAAATCAATCAATTAAAGCTAATACCAAACTTCTAACCTCTTTTAATTTGAAGTTAAGTTGGGTTTCTTAACATCACTCCATATATTCTAATTCAGATTATATTTTTAATATTAATATTTTATTGATTATGAAAGATATATCTGGCCAGAATATTTTCTCCAACAAGCATTTCTCAACCTTATGATATGACGTGGGAATGATAAAACCGTAACCTAATTAAGGGTAGCCACTCATTCATTTCTGTTTCCTTGAAACAGTTAGTGGGATAGAATTGCCTAATTAACTAAGTTCTCAACCACGTCAAATTCCAGGGTCATAAAAGAATCAAAACATATACCACGTCAACTTGTTGAATTTCTGACTCGGATGAAACCACCTCCAAAAACTAGTGACTGTGATACACGTCGTGTACACAATGCTACCGAGTACCTCCCAGGTGTACATTTATCAGTTTTTATAATTAATGAAAGGAATATTATATATCATTCTAGTAAATCTCATATTTATCCTCCTACTCATAAGAAAGTAATATATATCACTTGTAAATCAGTCACTAATAAATAAATTATCACTTTGTAACATATTTCACTTTTTTGTGGGTATAAGGATTAGTATGAGGATTTAACATTACTCTTAATAAAATTTAAAGACTTATATGAAGACGTATATAACATGTCAAATTTGAGATAAATATATTTATATTTTGTTGGTATTATCATTTATGATTAAATATTGATTATAATTTAATTTTTAATATGTTGTCAATATTTATTGCATATCTCTATATAAATACGTATTCAAACAAGTCTTTTTGGAATCTTATCACCCTAATCAACTAGCCCAATTGGGTGCGTGTGATTGTTTATATTGAAAATGATGAGAAATGAATTTTTTTTTAATATTTGAGGACATAAGGTATTATACCACATAACAAAATATTTGAAAGAAATAAGTTATTTCATTCATCAACTAAAAGTATGACACATTTATTATTTTGTTTTTGTTTTTTAGTAATATTTTTGTAGAAAATGATTAAATAAAACATATAACATAGTTATAGTGGTTGAAGTAAATAAATTATATCATCATATTAGGAGATACTTTATTTTCATTATATTATTAGATTAATGTTTTGTTGGTACAATTTTTTAATTATTAAGCTTTTTCAATTACAAATCACTAATGTTATTCATTGCTGCAGTAGATATCTAATGTTTCTCTTGAGTATGGACCTGCCGATCATCTCAAACATTGGAGTTGAAGACGGAAAAAATATCATTTGTCTCCTGCTGAAGGTAGAAAATGACTTATTTCCGATAATAAAATATATTTTTTATAAACTATATTTAATTATTGATAAACTTAATGATATTTTTTAGTCAATGTAAAACTATTCAAAAGAGTATTGTAAAAAGGAATGGAAAGAGTGGCAAATGCTGATTTGCAATGGAAAATGACTCTTGTAACTGGGAGCAACTTATTAGAATTTTAGTGATGTAAGCCATAAATAAATAGTAATTTTGGGCTGGTATTTTTTTAGTTTAATAAGGTATAAATAAAAAATGGGTGTTGCACATTTTTTTTACTTTAATGTTTATTCTTTCGTTCTATTTTTAACTTTGGAGTGTTTCAACGTTTTATTTAGAAAGGAAACATGTTACCCCATTTGTTTGGACAATAATTTTGCCTATAATCGGTAAGTTAGACATTTATAATAAATGGGTAAAGTTAAATCTTTTTACAAAGTCTATTTAGACTTTAGGTCATTTATAAGAGATACCGAATTATATTATACTCATATTCTACGACTACAATGATATGCAAAACATGAATATATCAAAATATGTAACTCAATTAAAATAACATTATTTGTGTTAGAATAGGCCTATTGTAAGTGTTACATAGTTTATTTATAGTCGCCTATACAATTTCAAGGGGAGTTTGTTGAACAATTTTAAAGCCTCAAAACATATAAGACTTTTAATGAAAGACTTATGGTAGGAAATAAGTCTCACATTGCATATCACATTGTTTCAGGAATGGTTTAAATACATATTGGACAACTCCTCTTATTGTCAATTGGTTTTGAAATGAAACTTTAACATGATATCAGAGTCATAACTCAACTTCTTTTCGGTTGTCATGAATCAAAAACATGTCCTTTAGTTATGGGCCAAATGTAACATCTCACCTGGTCCGACATGCTTATATAGAAGGGGCATGCTGGGAAGTAAGTCTCACATAGCCTACCTCATTGTCTCGGGAATGACTTAAATATCTGTTGAGATACTCATCTCATTGCCAATTGGTTTTGAGATGAAACATTAACAAGTTACAGAGTCCAAGCTGACATATCATTTGGTTGGGAAGCTGGTGGGAGCACATACACACACCTGTTGAAACCATAGTGGTTTTGTATTTTCAGTGGCAAATATTTTAGTGAGAACAACTTCTTAATTTTATGCTTTTTTTTTTTTAGTTTTTGATGAATAACAAAGAATAAAATTTGGAACACAATAACAAAAAAGTAATGTTTAATAAAAATAATATGTTGTTATAATTCATGCTTAAAATTGTCTTTCACAAATAACATAAGTTTTTTTATACTCCAATATCCATGCTAAATGTAATATAGGTTTTTATGTTAAGTCAAATGTTTCAATGACTAAGTTTGACTTAATGAGTTATCCAGTCCAATGATATATGCAGTTAAAATCAAGTCATGTTCGGATAAAATCAAGTCAAGTGTGTCTAAGATAAAGTGCATCCAAGTGACAAATATGTCCGATGACTTCAACCATACCATTGTGTTTTGAGTTCATACATACTTATCCAATCAATTGAACCTAAATGTTCGTTATGTATATTTATTATGATTATTAATAATTCACTTATTAGATATTGTGGTTCTTGGTAAGATAAACTTAGTATTTTTGGTGGATGAATATCTTTGATTGTATCCCCTTCATCTTAATCATCATTTCCCTCTTTGAAAAGGGGCATTATTTCTGTTAGTTGCAGTTCTCCGGAAATCATATGACCTCTTTTAGATGTTGCATTGTCTTTCCCATTGGTGGACCTACAAGACTCATTTTCTCTCATACCATATTAGAATGCCATATTGAGAGCTTTGATACCATATTACAATGCCATATTGAGAGCCTTGATACCATATTGAGAGATCTGATACCATATTACAATGTCATATTGAAAGCTTTGATACCGTGTTGAGAGCTCTAATATGACCTCCAAGATTCATATTGAGAGCTCTGATACCATATTACAATGCCTGGAATTCATCTTATTGAAAAAAATGAATCCAAAGTACAAATATATAATCCTGAAAATAATTATATTCAGAGGTTTGTTTGAAAACAATATTTAGAATAGGCGCAACAGAGCTCTCATGAGAGCTCTGATAACATATTACAATGCTTGTAATTCATCTTATTGAAATTAATGAATCTAAAGTACAAATATATATAATCTTGAAAAGTAACAGAATCAACTAACTAGATAATTGATTAATCAAGATGATAACTAATTATTGACTCAAAGAAAAAGATAACAAGCCAAAAAATAATAGTCTGGATAATCGATTAACCAAATGATAAGCTATTACTGATTTAGAACACAAGCTTAACTAATAGAAAAACCTAACAGGATAATCGATTAAAAACATATAATCGATTATCGATTATGTCAATAAGAGATGATGACTTGAGCTAAAATTTTGAGTTTAACCTCATATAATTGATCACTAATTGATTAAGTGTAACGACCCGATTTTTACCCTTAAATTTTTTTCATTTATTTTAATCATTCCTTGCCTACAGTCGTCACTTTAGTTAAAAACTCTCAAGAATCACTCTTTGAAAATACACTTTACCCTATCATATTATCATACAGATTTATGTTGCGGGAAAACATAATTCATTCAACTAAAATTTACCACATGCAACCAGTCATGAGTTTTTCAGAGTTATAAGTCCATAACCATATTATCCTAATCAGATTACATTCATCTCAAAACATTTATCAAATCAACTACAATGTCAGAATACAATCCAGACTTTCAAGTTAAAAACACAAAAGCTTCCTAGTGAGCTCCCTCCTCAAAATCCTTCATTCACCTACAATGGGATTATCATAACAACACACAAAACAAAGGGAGTAAGTCATTAGTTCAGAACTAACATCACATGATAATCCACATTTCAATACGATTAAGCTTTAATATAATTTATAAACACAAATACGCTATTGTAAGCATTCATATCTTATGTCTTTCTTTTCCACTTCATTCATATTCGTCCTATAGCATATATATCCCGTAATATATATATTCTATAGCATGCATATTAAGTTCTTTCGAAATATCGGACTCCTCATTATTCATATCCACCCTATAGGAACTATACCCCATAATATATTCCTATAGCATGTATATTACTTTCATTCGTAACGCCATCCCTTTTATCACTCATATTCACCCTATAGAATATATATCCTATAGCATGCATATGACTCTCTTTGTGACATCCACATTACTCATAGTTCGTATTCACACTCAATCGTATTCATCGATTTCATTTTCCATACCACATAGGGCAGGTCGAGTTACCATCCATACCACATCGGGCAGGTCAAGTTACCATCCATACCACATAGGGCAGGTCGAGTTATTATCCATACCACTTAGGGCAGGTCGAGTTATTATCCATACCACATCGGGCAGGTCGAGTTACCAACCATACCACATAGGGCATGTTGAGTTACCATCCATACCACATAGGGCAGGTCGAGTTACCATCCATACCACATCGGGCAGGTCGAGTTACCATCCATACCACATAGGGCAGGTCGAGTTATTATCCATACCACTTAGGGTAGGTCGAGTTATTATCCATACCACATCGGGTAGGTCGAGTTACCATCCATACCACATAGGGTAGGTCGAGTTACCATCATACCACATCGGGCAGGTCGAGTTATTATCCATACCACATCGGGCAGGTCGAGTTACCATCGATACCACATAGGGCAGGTCGAGTTACCATCCATACCACATAGGGCAGGTCGAGTTATTATCCATACCACTTAGGGCAGGTCGAGTTATTATTCATACCACATCGGGCAGGTCGAGTTACCATCCATACCACATAGGGCAGGTCGAGTTACTATCCATACCACATCGTGCAGGTCGAGTTACCATCCATACCACATCGGGCAGGTCGAGTTACCATCCATACCACATAGGGCAGGTCGAGTTACCATCCATACCACATCGGGCAGGTCAAGTTACCATCCATACCACATAGGGTAGGTCGAGTTACCATCCATACCACATCGGGCAGGTCGAGTTACCATCCATACCACATCGGGCAGGTCGAGTTACCATCCATACCACATAGGGCAGGTCGAGTTACCATCCATACCATATCGGGCAGGTCGAGTTATTACTTATTACCCCATACCACATCGGGCAGGTCGAGTTATTATTACCCCATACCACATCGGGCAGGTCGAGTTCACAATAATCACTACCATTCCCGGCAGGACACAATAACAGTCCGCTAACACTCCAGGTAGGACACAATAAACAGTTCACTACCACTCCGGGTAGGACACAATAAACAGTCCACTACCACTCCGGGTAGGACACAATAAACAGTCCACTACCACTCCGGGCAGGACACAATAAACAGTTCACTACCACTCCGGGTAGGACACAGTAAACAGTTCACTACCACTCTGGGTAGGACACAATAAACAGTTTACTACCACTCCGGGTAGGACACAATAAACAGTAAACTTTTCAACACGTTACCTCTTTCATGTAACACCCCAAATTTTAATCTTTAAAAATATAGTATCAGTGCTGGAAGCCTCTGTAACGACCCGATTTTCTACCCTTGAAAATTTTTCGTTTAATTTAATCCTTTCTTACATACAGTCGTCACCTTCATTAAAAACTGTCAAGTATCTCTCTTTGACAATACTCTTTACCCTATCGTATTATCATACAAAGTTATGTTGCGGAAAAACATAATTCATTCAATTAGCAATTATCACATACAACCAGTTATGGGTTTTCCGGAGTTATAAAGTCTATAACTACAAATCTCCGTATTATCCTAATCAGATTACATTTATCTCAAAATGTCATCAATTCAACTACAATGTCAAGTAGCAACAAAGACGAACAAATTGATAAACACAAAATCTCCCTAAGTGAGCTTCCTCCTCAAAATCCTTCATTTACCTACAATGGGATTATCATAACAACACACAAAACACCGGGAGTAAGTCATTAGTTCGAAACTAACATCACATGATAATCCACATTCAAATACAATCAAGCTTTAATGTAATTCATAAACACATACGAAATTATAAACATTCAAATCATCTTCCTTTAACTTCCACTTTACTCATATTCATCCTATAGTATATATATCTTATAATATATATTCTATAGTATGCATATTACGTTCATTCGAAACATCATCGGTCTCGTTATTCATATCCACCCTATAACATATATATCCCATAATATATATCTTATAGCATGTATATTACTTTCTTTCTCAACATCTTCCTTTTTATCGCTCATATTCACCCTATAGAATATATATCCCATACTATATATCCTATAGCATGCATACGACATTCATGTGACATTCACATTTCTCATCATTCAAATTCACCCTATAGAATATATATCCCATACTATATATCCTATAGCATGCATATGACTTTCATTTTGACATTCAGTTCTCATCCTTCATATTCACCTTATAGAATATATATCCCATACTATATATCCTATAACATGCATATGACTTTCATTACTCCGAGTCATCTTTTCATTGGGCCTCCCCCAACAATGTTACTTTCAATTGAGTCATCTTTTCATTGGGCCTCCCCCAACAATGTTACTTTCATCGGAGTCATCTTTTCATTGGGCCTCCCCCAACAATGTTACTTTCATCGGAGTCATCTTTTCATTGGGATTTGAGTCATCTTTTCATTGGGCCTCCCCCAACAATGTTACTTTCATCGGAGTCATCTTTTCATTGGGCCTCCCCCAACAATGTTACTTTCATTTGAGTCATCTTTTCATTGGGCCTCCCCCAACAATGTTACTTTCATCGGAGTCATCTTTTCACTGGGCCTCCCCCAACAATGTTACTTTCATCGGAGTCATCTTTTCATTGGGCCTCCCCCAACAATGTTACTTTCATCGGAGTCATCTTTTCATTGGGCCTCCCCCAACAATGTTACTTTCATCGGAGTCATCTTTTCATTGGGCCTCCCCCAACAATGTTACTTTCATTTGAGTCATCTTTTCATTGGGCCTCCCCCAACAATGTTACTTTCATCGGAGTCATCTTTTCATTGGGCCTCCCCCAACAATGTTACTTTCATTTGAGTCATCTTTTCATTGGGCCTCCCCCAACAATGTTACTTTCATCGAAGTCATCTTTTCATTGGGCCTCCCCCAACAATGTTACTTTCATTACCATAACAGAAAAGCCACGCATTTTCCAATATAATGCATAAATTACAAACGTATCACTTTAAACCATTACCTCTTTCACATACCTCATTCATATCAGCAAGTATGATTTAGAGACACTTATCCCTTACCTCATTGAGTTTTGGGGATCGGTTCCGAATAACTTTAAAAGTCTCATCCGCGATTTCCTCCAACCTTAGGATCTTTACTCATTTTCACCAATAACAACAATGTTAGTCATTTATTCCAAATATCACATAAACAACTTACTTTGCATCATTTAATCATACAAAATATTCATCATCGATATTCAACCATCTAAAACATGCATAACATCTCATATTTCAATATTTCCAAAACTACTTCAATACAAGTTTCTAAATATCAAAGCATACATGTTCATATCATATAACAACATCAAAGCACTACTCATTATCCACATCTAATATTTCATCTCTTTCTCTTTATACTCGTATTCTCATTTTGGGGGTTTTTGGGGGGTTTTTCATGAATAACCCATAAAACTTTCCATTCATCAAATAACAACTCTAAACCAAGAGTTTACAAGATAAAAACAACATAAAACGAACCATAACTCTAAAGATGAGTTTCCATGGTTTCTCATGTTTTGAAAATAAATCCAACATACCCAAAACAAGTTAGAAAGGAAGAAGAAGAGTTAGTAACAAGAGGTTTACCTCTTCTCAAGCTCCAAGATGAGTCCTAAGGCTCCTTGCTCTTGAAAATCTCTCATTTCTCTCTTCTCTTCGAAGTTCTTAACCTTAAAATGTGTTTGGGTTTCTGTTTTAAAGAGGTGTCGTCGGGTTGTAATCGATTACCAACATGGTGTAATCGATTACAACGTGAAAAATGTGCATATCTGATACTTTTAATACGATGTAATCGATTACCAGCAATTTGTAATCGATTACCAGAAATGTGTAATCGATTACCAGAAATGTGTAATCGATTACCAGAAATGTGTAATCGATTACCAGCAATGTGTAATCGATTACCAGAAATGTGTAATCGATTACACTGTGTCAGATGCACATATCTGATGCTTTTAATACGATGTAATCGATTACCAGCAGAGTGTAATCGATTACCATCAGTGTGTAATCGATTACCAGCAGAGTGTAATCGATTACACTATGTCAACAGCCCAAAATTGCCATTTCTCGCCCAGGCGAGAATCCTCCAATATAGTCCAGGATTTCACCCTCCCATTTTCACTCAGGCGAGAATCTCTCGATCAAGCGAGGCTTCCAGGACTGATACTATATTTTTAAAGATTAAAATTTGGGGTGTTACAGCCTCGCTTGATCGAGAGATTCTCGCCTGAGCGAAAAAGGATCAGTTGGGAGGGTGAAATCCTGGACTATACTAGAGGATTCTCGCCTGGGCGAGAAATGACAATTTTGGGCTGTTGATACAGTGTAATCGATTACACTCTGCTGGTAATCGATTACACACTGATGGTAATCGATTACACTCTGCTGGTAATCGATTACATCGTATTAAAAGCATCAGATATGTGCATCTGACACAGTGTAATCGATTACACATTTCTGGTAATCGATTACACATTGCTGGTAATCGATTACACATTGCTGGTAATCGATTACACATTGCTGGTAATCGATTACACACTCCTGGTAATCGATTACATCGTATTAAAAGCATCAGATATGTGCATCTGACACAGTGTAATCGATTACACACTCCTGGTAATCGATTACACACTCCTGGTAATCGATTACACACTCCTGGTAATCGATTACATCGTATTAAAAGCATCAGATATGCGCATTTTTCACGTTGTAATCGATTACACCATGTTGGTAATCGATTACAACCCGACGACACCTCTTTAAAACAGAAACCCAAACACAATTTAGGGGGAGAACTTCGAAGAGAAGAGAGAGATGAGGCTTTTCAAGAGCAAGGAGCCTTAGGACTCATCTTAGAGCTTGAGAAGAGGTAAACCTCTTGTTCCTAACTCTTCTTCTTCTTCTCTAACTTGTTTTGGGTATGTTGGATTTATTTTCATAACATGAGAAATCATGGAAACTCATCCGTTAGAGTTATGGTTCGTTTTATGTTGTTTTTATCTTGTAAACTCTTGGTTTAGAGATAGTATCTCAAGAATGGAAAGGGTTGTGGGTTGATTCATGAAAACCCCAAAAACCCTAAAAGTGAAAATGTGGTAAAAGGAGAGAATGAGTAAAATGTTAGAGGTAGAAGATGAGTTTACCCCAAATATTGAAATATGAGATGTTATGCATGTTTTAGATGGTTGAATATTGATGATGAATATTTTGTATGATTAAATGATGCAAAATAAGTTGTTTATGTAATATTTGGAATAAATGACTAACATTGTGTTATATGGTGGGATGAGGAAAGATCCTAAAGTTGGAGGCGGTGTTGGTGGAACTTGAGAAGTTGCCAAGAACCAAACCCAACACTCACCGAGGTAAGGATAAGTCTTTAATTGTACATCGTAATGGAAAATGTGTGGATTTTCTGGTTGAGAAAGTGATTTAAGATACAAGTCGCTTGTTTATTATAGACATATGTGGTTATGTTTGTAATAAAGGATGCGTGGAATTGCTGGTGATAAATTGATGGTGTATCAATGAGAAGAAAAACATATTTTTAGCCGCCCATGAAATGGTTAGCGACTTTGGCTCAAGTTATGTAGCGGCAATGGATTTATAATGGCTTAAGAACTCCCTTAAATGTGGATTGTGGGAGGAAATTACCTACCCGAAGTGGTAGTGGATCATTAAGGTAAATTACCTACCCGAAGTGGTAGTGGATCATTAAGATAAATTACCTATCCGAAGTGGTAGTGGATCATTAAGGGAAATTACCTACCCGAAGTGGTAGTGGATCATTAAGGTAAATTACCTACCCGAAGTGGTAGTGGATCATTAAGGGAAAGTACCTACCCGAAGTGGTAGTGGATCATTAAGGTAAATTACCTACCCGAAGTGGTAGTGGATCATTAAGGGAAAGTACCTACCCGAAGTGGTAGTGGATCATTAAGGGAAACTACCTACCCGAAGTGGTAGTGGATCATTAAGGGAAATTACCTACCCGAAGTGGTAGTGGATCATTAAGGGAAATTACCTACCCGAAGTGGTAGTGGATCATTAAGGGAAATTACCTACCCGAAGTGGTAGTGGATCATTAAGGGAAGTTACCTACCCGAAGTGGTAGTGTATCATTGAGACATTATCTACCCGACGTGGTAGTGGATTTTCTGATCAGTGTAAACGACCGGATGTGGTAAAGAGTAAGTCTGATGTCGAGCGTAATCGATGGGACAAAAGTAATTGAGATAAACGAATATGCATGCTATAGAATATATATTATGGGATATATATACTATAGGGTGAATATGAATAACATGAATGTGAGAATGTTCGGATGAAGGTAATATGCACGCTATAGGATATATATTATGGGATATATATTCTATGGGGTGAATATGACCAATAAGGAAACGGAAGAAAGGAGATATCAATGTTGTGCTTACCTGTTTATGATTATGATTTATCTCTATGTGCATTAGTATGTAAATTATGGATTACCATGTAATGTTATTCTTGAATTAACGACTTACTCCTTTGTGTGTTTTGTACTTTTGTCATTGATAATTCCATTGCAGGGAAATAGATGAATGAAGTATGCTAGGTCGGGAGCTCTAGGAGTTTTAGACTTCGGATTCACTATTTATGTTTTGTATCTGAAATGACTACTTGCGGATTTAAATGCTTGTAATCATAGCTAACCATTAGTTGGATATTTGTAACCATGCGTAATGTTATTTTGGGAGGATTAGAACCTTTTAGGTCTTAGTACTCCTAGAGAATGATATGAATGAATTATGTTTTTCTGCAATATTAATTGTATGATAATATAATAGGTTAAAAGATTAATTCAAGTAATAACTTGTGAGGATTTTTTTAAGTAAAATGATTATGTATGTCGCTAGTGATTCATGGATTGAGTATGAGGAGGGAAATAAGATTTTGAAGAAATGATATTAAATTGGTAGTGTGAGTTATGAGTAATGGCATGAAATTGAATTAAAATGAGAAAAAATTTCAAGGGTAGAATTTGGGTCCTTACATTTCACATACCTCATTCACATCGGTGAGTATGATTTTTGAGACACTTATCCCTTACCTTAGTGAGCGTTGGAGATCAGTTCCGAGTAACTTTAAAAATCTCCTCCGCGATTTCCTCCAACCTTAGGATCTCTTCTCATTATCACCAATAACAATGATGTCAGTCATTTATTCAAAATAACGCATAAATAACTCGTATTTCATCATCAAATACACAAGGGATTCATGTATTCTCAATATTTCCAAAACTACTTCAATTCAAGTTTCTAAATATCAAAACATACATGTTCATCTCATATAACAACATCAGAAAGCTTATTCATCTTCTACCTCTAGCATTTTACTCATTTTCCTCTTTAACCTCATTTTCACTTTAGGGTTTTGGGGTTTTCATGAATCAACCACCAAACCTTTCCATGTCTTGAAATACTAACTCTAAACCAAGAGTTTACAAGATAGAAACAACATAAAACGAACCATAACTCGAAAAGATGAGTTTCCATGGTTTCCATTATTTTGAAAATGAATCCAACATACCCAAAACAAGTTAGAGAGGGAGAAGAAGAGTTAGGAACAAGAGGTTTACCTCTTCTCAAGCTCTAAGATGAGACCTGAGGCTCTTTGCTCTTGAAAAGCTCTCTTCTCTCTTTTCTCTTCAAAGTTCTAACCCTAAAATGTGTTTTGAGTTTCTATTTTATAGACACAACGATAAGTGTAATCGATTACAAGTATAGTGTAATCGATTACACAGTGTAAATTACAAAGGCATCGTCGCGATGTAATCGATTACCAACATGGTGTAATCGATTACATTAATACGATGTAATCGATTACCAGAAGTGTGTAATCGATTACACAGTGTAAATTATAGAGGCATTGTCGTGATGTAATCGATTACCAACATGGTGTAATCGATTACATTGTGTCAGATGTACATATCTGATGCTTTTCATCATGTAATCGATTACCAGGACTGTGTAATCGATTATATTACCCAAAATTGCCAAGTATAGCCCAGGATTTCACCCTCCCAGGTGAACCTTTCTCGCTCAAGCGAGTACCTCTCGCTCAAGTGAGGATCCGATGACTGATACTATAATTTTAAAGACTTAAAATTTGGGGTGTTACATTAAGCAGCAAGTGCATTTTTCTAAAAATTATTTTAAGCTGGAGTTAAGTGATTATCTTGTCATTGTAATCAATTAAGAGGTTGTAACAAACCAATAATATGTTATGAGTAAGCCCTAATCGATTATCTGGTGTAGAAAAAAATACTTTTATAACAAACTTGCTTGATAACACAAGTTAAATATACAAGGGTAAGTTTTCAAGTTTTACCAAACTAAAATATTTGATACAGATTTCATTTTCCCAACTCGTCATATTCTTCTTCTTCTCTAATCTTTATATTCATTTTAATCTTAGTTAGTCAATTTGATTAGAGATAAGATTCAAGTTTTCATTGTGCCAAGCTATTGATTAATATGTACAAGAAAGTGGTCTTGATACAATAAAGTTGTTATTTTCTATTTTCAAGAAAGAGTTGTGAATAGGGGTGAGACATCCTTTAGATCAAGAAAGAAGATTAGTTAGGGGCGATGAATCCTCTATCTAGGAGATAGAGGTCACTTTGGGATACACAAATCTAGGAGGTTGTAGAAAATCAACTAGAGCCAAGCTTGCGAAGAAAGATAGGGAATTTTTTGCTGATTTGTTTGTATTACAACAGTATCTCAATAACGAAAAATTATAAATCAACAAAGGAACTAGAAGTAACATCATTATTGGTGTGAACTAGGATAAAATCACTAGTGTCAAACCTTCTCACCCTCTATACTTTTTTAATTTCAACATCAATACTTGATAATCAATTGTTTTATGCATAATTAATTGGATAAATTTTTTATTTCATAATTGATTCTATCATTCCTGAATCATTAAGACATTCTTGAACCATATTGAGTCTTGTATTTTCTTTTATGATTGATCCATAATCGATTAAGTTAAAAATAACACTATATAATTCATACTTAATTGCACAGTAATCGATCATCGGGTAATTCTATAAGTAAAACATTCTAGTTAGTCAATTATGCAATCAATTAAGGGTGGTTAATATTGAATTTTGTGAATGAAACAACAAAGTAATCACACACTCACCCCTCTCTCATTATGGAGAGTCCTTATAAGTTATAATTCGATATTAAACTATTTTTGTCCTAATTAATACTCTTTTACATATAGCAACTAGTAAAATACCCGTGGCTTCGCACGGGAAAGTTTATTTTTAAGCATCTTTAGAATCATTATTTTTTTATGTTAATTTTAGGATTACGTATATATATATATGTTTAGAAATAAGAAGAAAAATATTAATAAATTGGTCATTATTTAAATGTAACATATGATCATGTATATATATGATGATTATTACATGCTAAATATAGTATTACTAAATATCTGAAACGGAAAACATGATGAATACCCGAAAATATACCAGAATTCGCATTTAGTAGTAGGTGTTATAGTGTTACATGTTTATAGGTTTTGGAAAAGTTCTTTGAACACCACATTTATTGAGTGTTCATTGTTTTCCCTCCATCGTCATGTATCAGTATTTTAAGTCCTTCCATTGATTGAAGGCTTGAAAAAGCAACATATAGTTTATCATGATCGAAAATTGGTCGATGTAGATAAAATCCAACACTTGCTAGTGATTGCCCTTGTGACTTGTTAATTGTCATAGCATATGGAACGGTCAACAGAAATTGTCTCCTTGTTACTTTGAAAGACCACGGTGAATGGGATGGAGACAAACTCATTCGTGGAATGTAGAATATCTTCCCAAACTCAGTAGTAAGTCCTTGTAGAGCTTCAATGTCGTTAGATTCTGACCTATCAATAGAGTCTGAGCTTAGATAATTCCTTTCATCACCTTCATTTGAGACAAAATGTATTAATTTTGACATAATAACATTTATGAATATGTTAAAAAATATGATTGAATGGTCTACCTGGGATTAATGATAGCACATAATCGTTTATTTCATCAACTTTGTCAATTGTTGAAGCCAAAATAGCTCTACATTGTAGAAATTCCTCATTCATGTAATCATCAACTAAATTTGGATAAGTACTTTTAACTATAGCATGAATGAGATGATCACAATTAGTTATCAGAAATTGTTCTGGTATCTCAATCAGTGCATAACCATCATTTGGCTTCGACAATTTTTTGTCACCTACATTTAAAATCCATTTTGCAAATTGTTGAATTTGTAAGTGATTGGTATTATTTATAGTACTTCGTAGACACATATTCCTTGTTAAAGTTAATAGCTGGCAATTGTCCCAAATATATGAGGAATTTATTGTAGCATTGATAATGTTTGAACGACTACCTCTTGGAATTACCGGAAGAATTTGTCTAAAGTCACCACAAAAAACAATGACTTTTCCACCAAAAGTTGAATTTCCTTTGCCCCTGAAACTAAAGTAAGTTGTTGACAAGGTAAGAGAAAACAATATTGGTTTTATGTAACCAAGAAATGAGGTGATGAAAAGTTATGAAATTGAAAATGAAAGAGGATAGTAGTAAAAGGAAATGATGAGAGTTAATATATTAAGTATAAAAAATTTAATGTGTTTGGTGGGCAAATTAAAATGAGAGTTATTAGTATTAAAAATTGTAAATGAAAATTCAATTCTTAAGTTATAAGAATTGATTTAAGGAAATTAATTGTTGGATATAATTTTAAACATATGTACCTGATGATTAGTAGAAATTAATATAAATGAATATATAAAAAATATGGATAATAATAAGATAATAGGATTGCTAATCAGAGTATGAGATATTAATAGAATTGTTTTCACAATATTATAAGGAATGTGCATAATTGGATAATATGATTGCTAATCAGAATATGAGTTTAGGGAAAATTAAGTCATATAAGAGTTGATTTAGGGAAACAATGGAAGATTTTTGGAGGGAAAAAGAATTTGAGAATAAATGTGTATAATAATATTTTTATGAAATCATGAATGGTCATTAAGTATTATAATTATATTCATTATAATTGAATTATTCATGAATATTGCGGAATGATAATGATGATGAAAGGTGATTAATTGTTGAGTATAATTTTAAAGATATGTGTCTGGTGATTAATATAAATTAATATAAATGAATATATAAGAAATGTGCATAATAATAAGATAATATGATTGTTAATTAGAGTATGAGACATTAATATGATTGCTTTCACAATATTATAAGAATTTAAAGTTCTACTTATCAGAATTGATTTTAGGAAAATTAATAAAGATAATAATTGATTTAGGAGGAATATATAAGGAATGTGAATAATAGGATTGCTAATCAGAATATGAGATATCAATAGGATTGATTTCAAAATATTATAAGAATTTAAAGCTCTACTTATAAGAATTGATTTAGGGAAATTAATTGCTAGGTTTAATTTTAAACATATGTAGGTGATGATTAATAAAATTAATATTAATAAATATATATGGAATGTATATAATAATATTGATAAGAATTTATTTAGGGAGAAATATATAAGGAACGCGTATAATAGGATTGCTAATCAGAGTATGAAATATTAATAGGATTGCTTTCATAATATTATAAGAATTTAAAGCCTCACTTATAGAATTGATTTAGGAAAAATGAAAATAGATAAGAATTGATTTAGGAAAACATATAATGAATGTGCATAATAGGATAATAGAATTGCTAATGAGATATCAATAGAATGTGCACAATATTATAATAATGAAGAAATATAAGAATTGATTTAGGGAAATAAAGAAATGGTGGGAAAAAGAATATAAGAATAAATGCGTATAATGATTTTTTTATGAAATCATGAATGATCATTAAGTATAATAATTATATTCATTTTAATTGAATTATTCATGTATATTCTAGAATGATATTGGTGATGAATGTTGATTAATTGTTGGGTATAGTTTTAAACATAAGTACATGTTGATTAATAGAAATTAATATATAAGAAATGTACATAATAATAAGATAATAGGATGGGTAATCAGAATATGAGATATTGATAGAATTGCTTTCACACCACATCATAACACCAATATTTTATAATTATTACCAACACTATTCGCTTGCAATCTCATGATTCTTTTTCTTCTTCTAAGCTAACACTACATCATACTTTAATTTTCTTCATTTCTCATTCAAAGCTTTTCATTATTCTGACTTTGTGATTTTTGTTACAGATAGTTCATCATTTTCGGGATAATGTGGATGAAAATTTAAAAAATTATTTTTGTTTTTACATAATCAAACCGCATAATAGGATAATAATTATTTTTGTTTCCATAAACTCATATATCTTTAATATAAATTAAAATGAGAATATTAAAATGAATGTGCATAATAGTATAATAGGATTGCTAATCAGAATATGATTTTAGGGAAATGAAGAAATATAAGAATTGATTTAGTGAAAATGAAGAAAGATTTTTGGATATAAAATGAATATGATAATATGATTGAGTTTTTGATAGAAAAAATGAAAGATTAATAAATGTGACATGCATGTGTCATTTTGATGTATGATATGAGAAGTGACATGCATGTGTCATTTTGATGTATGATATTAATGTAGATGGTGATGATACAATGTGAGAGTATGCATGGTAGTTGATGAGAGTGCTTGGGTGGGAAAACTTTGCATGAGAAGATGACATGTGTCCAAGACTAATAATAGAGAACTTTATTTTTTTATAGTATAATAGATTTATATCACTAAAGTATTTGTCATGTTGGAGAAAGAATACGTGACATGTCGACTAGCTACTTTAAGTGTCACTTATGAAAAATCATTTAGTCAAAGAAATGTTGAATTATGATGAGCATAAAAGTAATAATGGGAGTGTTCATTATTTTCAAGGAATTAAAGCGAGGACAAAAAAATTGAGACCATTTTGTGCCTTTAATCAAGATTTTATTGGAAGACGCAAAAATTCATCTTGATAATCATCATTTTACATGTGATAATCTCCAACCATTGGGAAAAACACCTTGAGTAGATAATGAAAGAAGATTCATTTTAATTATAGTAAATAGGGTAAATTTGACGCATCAATTAGGTTGTTGCATAATGATCATAAGATCATATTTTCAAATACTAGAAACACTCATCCCACTTTGCAAAATAAAACTATATACATCTACCCTTTTAACTTTATGCATTGTGTCATCTTTTTTAATTTATTATGGTTGGTAAAAAACTATCATATTCATAGGGTGAGCAATCAATACCATAAAATTGGCATAAAATGATTTTCAAACTACTTGCCATCTTTTACTACTAAAGTGGGGTTGAGTAGTTTTTAATAATTACATATTCATAATAAATCTATCTAAAATTTTATCTATCAATACTAATATCTATACTAATATATAAAGTAAAAATATGACTTAAGGGTAAATAGGTAAATGAAATACATAATTTTTAATTTTAAAATTTTCTTTATCTCACTTTTCTATTTTGACAAATGATATTAATGCATTTAGATTGGATATGAATATCTATTATGATGATTCCTTGACATTATTGGAGATGAATCTATTATCTATATCTTCTATATATAAACTCAAAGTTCTTATAATTACTTATATGGTGTAATTTCATCTTACCTAATTTTCTCATTTAATTCGATATTAAACTATTTTTGTCCTAATATTTTCCCACACAATAAAAAATATTAATGAAAGTTAGAGGAAATTACATACACAAAAAATATCATACAACCAATGCAATTTTTAATAATATTATAACTCATTTTCATATTTTTATCAAGAAAATTATATTATCATATACGCACAATATAAAAAATGTGATATAATTATCTAAACCGAAACATTTAATACTATAAAATAAGAAGTCGAGTCGACAGGTATGGGAATGCATGTCGACACACTAGTATTACATAAATTAAATATTTAATACAAAAGCAAATTTTCCATTGCTTGAAAAGAAAAATATATTAAATATTTTGTATATGAGTTAAATAAAAAGGTTTTTAAGGTATATTAGGAAAATACAGATTTTATTTTTTTCGACCTTGGATTTTGCTTGGATATCCCTGGATATATAGTTTGTTGCCCTGGTACATGGAGTGATGGGGATATCATTTGGTAGAAAATATATTGCTATGCCAAATTGGCATTGAAAATCGAGAATCTAGAGAAAATATATTAAGAAGATTTTTATAATAAACTAATTTCTTTAAATGTGCGTTTCTTAATTTCAATAAGCATTGCTCACCTAAATAGAACAGAACTCTTGACCTTTTGGGAACTAATAGGATCTTATGTCACTATACCAATGTCTTGTTGGTATATTAGGTGGATTAAGTATATATCTAATTATATTAGGAGATAAATGAATTTTTATATTTTCAAATTATCCAAAATAATTACCAACAAAACATTGGTCTGTTAGTATAAGATCTGCTAGATTTTCAGAATGACCAAAATATCAAAAGTTTGATTCATGAAAGTGATACTTATTGTGATGAGCATTACACACTATGAAAAAATAGTCTTTTATCCATAAAGTGAGGCAATATTTTTGGTAGAACAAAAAAAATATTATCCAAAAATATCATTTAAATTAAGTTGTATTATATTTTTAATATTTCATTTATTGGTATTATATGAATATAAATAGTTCTCTACCGAGACAACTTTTTCTCAATGAATCAAACACTCTGGAAGGCAAAATAGCCTAATTGACAACGTTCTCATCCACTCTAAATTTCCAGGTCATAGTGAAAACATACACCACGTCAACGTGTTGAAGTTTCTAACTATATGGTAAATCGGGCAATGCCTCCGTGCGCACCCGCATAGCTCACAGATACTGATTGAAATACCTGCAATAGCTATCCGTAAAAATAGTTCATGGGTGAGAATAGGTATCATGATATCCATCCGCGAGTATCCGTGTATATATTTTAATTAAATATTTTATATTTAATTACTATTAATTTAACATTATATTTGTCTATTTTATTATTATTTTATAATAAAATTTAGTAATAAAAATATAATCATAAAATTATCATATATTTAACTAATAATTATTTTTATATATTAATTATGGTAAAATATATAAAAATATAATTAAATTGAAAACTCATTGGGTACACGCGGATACCCGCTACTAGGGGTGAATGTGGGCCGGGTTGAGACGGGTTAAGGCTTGTCTTTACCCGACCCTAAATGTTGTTCGGATCATTTTTCTGAACCCAGACCCGACCCTAGATCCGGAGTTAACCCGACCCTAAATATTCACAGGGTCGGCCTTTAAACCCGAACTCAACCCTAGACCCGATTAATTATAACGTATACTTATTTTACATAAAGTCTTTTAAATATTATTTACTATTGTGAATATGTAATTTGACATATAAAATAATATATGTATATATATTATTAAACATGTATATATGATGAAAATTAGAAAATCAATGATATTTTCGACCAAAAAAGTATCATTACTGTGTATATATTTGAACAGAGATATATACAAACATCATGTGTGAGTGACCATGGGACGAGTTAGGACGAGTACCCGACCCTAAATATTGAGTGAGTCTAATTTTTGAACCAGAACTCAGCCCTAGACCAGGTGAGGCCCGACCCTTTTTAGGCCCGATCATGATCAGACCATATCGGGTGAGCGCGTAGGGTCGGGTCCTGCCCACCCCTACCCGCTACCCCCACGGGTACCCACAAATAGTGCGAATATGGGTGCGGGTATGTACTACCCGTACCCGCCCAGCCCGTTGCCATCCCTACTCGCAGACGTATTTGCATAGCCCACGTTTTTTATGGACAGGACATACAAATTTTGCCCATTAGACTCTTTCGCCTTGCCTGTTTGCTTGTCAAGCCCGTGGCATTTATATTGGGCAATGCTGGCAGCCCACAGGCATGGTTTAGGGGAAAATATAAGAAAATTTCAAATAAATTATGATGTAATGTGATTTTTAATTCCTCAAAAATTAAAATTTAATGTGGTTTGTTTAACTTCATATAAAATATCAAAGTTTTTGTTAATTTTTGTATCTTGAACTACTTTACGTTATTTTTTTTAATTGTTGAACAATACTCGCGGGCCGCTTGCATGCCTGATAGCCCGTTTTAAAATGGAAAAATGATTTTTGTCCATTAAGACAACAAACATGCCCGCTTAAATTTTTGCGGACATTTACGAGCATGGGCAAAACCATTTTGCCATGTCTATTTCTAAATAGGATGGTACCACCTCCGAAGAGTATGTGATGGCCATCATCAGTGATTCACTCGTCCTCACATTTTGTAGACAGAGTGTGAGAAAATATTTGGATCTCTAATTTATATATATATGAGGTTTGCTAACATGATCCCACCTCATTTCATGAAAGATCATGTTAGCAATGTGTACCCAATTATTTGGACAAAAATATCATTATTTGTTCAACAAAAAATAAGGCACAACATGTTAAGGTTTATTTAGTAAACAACCTTTATTAAAATTAAAAAATCACTATCATCTCACCCAAACCCTCTAAACCTATCTTATTAACAATTTTCCTTCTAATGCACTCAACATATATCAAATCTTTCTCTCAATTTCTTCAATACTTTTCTCTTAAATCACCTTCATCCCCATCCATTTTTAATTCCCTCTAGAGAAGAAATATTTCACCGTAAACACAAGCACTTTCATAGCCACCCACTACCGCCACCACAACCTTTGTTGCCGCTGTCGCTGTTGCTGACAAATATTTTACACCCGCTATTTTCCTTGTCTCACTGCAGAACATCGAAGACTCAGAGAGTATTGCAAAAACCGTGAAGCAAGATTAATAGCTTTTAGGAACATCTTTTTGTGGAAAAACTACACAATTTTCAAGTGTTTGAATATCCAGGAATATTGTTAACCCACTCAACTTTGATCATTTGAAAAATTTAGTGCCTGAAACAAGATATAATTGCAGACATTTTGCCATGGGTGTGCTTTTTATCTGTGCAAACCTGAAGTCATTGTAATTGGGATTCATACAACGTAATTTGTAGAAACAAGTGTTTGCAAAGTTATGGGTGTGCTTTTACATAGATTTGATATATGTTGAGTGCATTAAAAGGAAAATTATTAATAAGATAAATTTAGATGGTTTGAGTAAGATGATAGTGATTTTTTAATTTTATTAAAGGTTGTTTATTAAATAATCCTTAACATGTGCCTTATTTTTTGTTGAAAAAGTAAGGATATTTTTATCCAAATAATTGGGTACACATTGCTAACATGATCCTTCATAAAATTGGGTGGAATCATGTTAGCAAACCCCTATATATATATATATATATATATATATATGAAACTTGAATATGGAAGTTTGAACACAATTGAAAACTGATGACAAAATAAAATGTGTACATATTGAATAATTTATTTATGTAATATTTTTACAATAAATTCTGAATAAAAGAGGTCTCATAAATTGTAAGAATGTATGATACACTTTCTTTTCTGGCTCATTTATTGTTATTTATTGCGGACTTAAGTGCAATATATTTTTATAGTGTCTTCTTCTTAATAAGCGTTAAGCAGACTAATATTCTTCTTACTCCAAGTTAGACTATTATTTTAATTATATATACATTATATAATAATATAAAACAATCATATTTACTATCAACAAATCCTTAAACATATTTATACATAGGCTAATAATAATTAATAACTTAGTAAGCTTTAAAAAGAATAAAAACAATAATATAGAGATAAAATCAATTGTATAAATCAAAAAAAATATTTAGGATCCCCATTAATTATAAGATTTGTACTTCTCCCTTGCTTCATACCGTGGTGGAATCTGGATTCTCTTCAGTATCGGAGGGTCTGGTACTGGATGAAATAATGATATATGATACTTAATTTTTTTTAATGGTTTATACTTTAACTTAGTTTTAATTAAATTATCTTTTAAATAATAAATTAATCTGACCCTCACATTTATGTACTGGACTATTCAATACATGATACGATCCCCATCCTCAGTGCGATATAGGTGGAATACACGATGCTCACCAAGGTGGTGTATATATATTAGCTTGTGGTGGATCTTGATGTATGTAATGCTTGGGGCAGATCTCTTGACTAAAGATAGTGATGTATAGATAGTGGCTTATCTTTAGCCTTTGTGTATATATGATAATAATATATGTAGGTTTAATTTTATAATTTTTATAATAATTATTTTATCTGTATGTTGCTTACTTTTCATTTTTATTACTATATACTTATCCATAAACTCATCAAGAATCAAAGAACGACTAAAATTTGTTTGGCTGTTAAAATAAAGTTTTATGTTTATATTTTGATAGTAACCCAAAAAATTATGTCATATACAATTCAGTGAGATAACTAGAAAAACATAGTTTCATATATCATCTTAAGAACCACACTCAACACAATTATTTATTGATGATTTTATTGGAAAAAAATAATTGGTGAAACTTTTACCTTTCATTAAATCATGAATGAGTTTAAGTATTTAACAAAAAATGAATAACGAATCTTTAATGAATCTACATTCTTTATTTCACCTATTTTATTATTAATTATTTTTATTTTGGAATAATATGTTACTTTGAAGGGTGGAGAACTTACTTCACAGCCTAACCATCAATTCTAAGGAAATTCAATGGTTTAGAGTTACCCACTAATTCAAACCATTGAATTTTCCTAGAATTGATGGCTAAGATGTGGAGTAAGTTTAAAAAACTTATTATTTGAGTGAATGGATTCCTCATCTACATTGAATATACATTGTTTAACACAATATCTAACCTTACATACTTCTAAGGTAACCTTAAGTACACTTAATTAATAACTTTTGCTCAAAGTCCTTGAACTCTAAACCTGGTGCACAAGTGCATTATATAGTGCTTTCGGAACTCCCACCCCCAAAGAGATTGACATAGTTTTAGGACTAATGTACTTGTATTAGGGTCATGTGCTTATTCAGTAGAAGGATGCTTCATTTATGGTCTCTTGATTCATGACTTGCTTTGAACAAAGGTCTTATGTTTTTATCAGTTTATGTGGGCTAAGTTTGTTTCGTGCTTTCTTGCTATTACTTTCACATATTTCGACTGGTTTTATATTTTTAGCCCAAATTATCTTTGGTTTGTTGCTTGATCCTGGATTTAATTATATTTGGGCTTTATCTTTTGAAAATCAAAACCTTGTAATGATGCCCTATGAGATGCATTACCTTCACTCCTGTTTGGTTCTTCTGCTTGGTTCTTGGCCAACTGGTATGGGGGATAAATCTTGTGACTCCTCAACAACTTGAAAGATTGATCTTGTTGTTCACGAATAAAAATATAACCAATGATATTCTCAATTCAGTAAGGAAGGTTCTACAAAATATTCACATCAATGAGAAGAATGAACTAGGAGAACTTAGCTTTCTTCACATAAGAGTATAAATTATGGAGAAAGGAAAGAATGACAAACAAAATCATCATGAAGCCTATCTTTCCTAAGGTAAAGGAGAGTCATTCCCAATTTGAAATCAACCTTTAATGGATAATTAAGATCCTTGAAGCCCGACTAAAAGAGTCAAAGAACAAAACCAAGAAGGACGGTTTCTACATCGAAAAGCTCAACGAGATCAACTCAGATTTGAAGAAATAGGTGGCTAGCATCAAAACTAATTAAGCTAACCTATGCTCCTCAGTTAGCAAGGTTTTCAACATCCTTTTCCTACCTGGTTATTGAAACCTTTCCAATTGAGGAGCATAGGTCAACATAGTCAATTATGAAGCTAGCCACTTCAAATCTGAGTTGATCTCATGGAGCTTTTCGATGTGGAAGCAGTCCTTCTCGATTTTTTTTCTTTGACTCTTCAAGTTGGGCTTCAAGGATCCTAATTCTTCGTTGAAGGTTGATTTTAGTTTAGGAGGAACCATTTTTTCCTTTATGGAAGATAGGCTTATTACTGATTTTGTTTGCCATTTTTTCCCTTTATCCACAACTTATACTATTTTGTTTAGAAAAAACCGATGCTCTACTAGTTTATTCTTCCCGTAGATGTGGTTATTTTGTAGGGGTTTTCTTACTGAACTGAAAATCTACTTGGAGATAATTTTATCATTGTACCAGAAGATGACCTTAAAGTTGTTGAGGAGTCACAAGACTCATCCTCTGTTTCAGCTGGTCGAGAACTAAGGCATGAGTGAAAGTAATGCATCATTTGGGGCCCGTTAGTATAAGGTTTTGATATTCCCCATACGCATACGCATACATGAACTTCAGGTGTCGATCATATAGGCAGACTTGACACAAAAGTTCGTAGCATTGATTTCCTTGAAGAGATTTGACCATTCACGTAATGTCATAGACTTTACAGTTATGTTATTGAATATTTTGAGCGGATAACGAGATCCCAATTTGAATTTGTGGTGCCTGAATCGGGTTATCATCCATACATACAACAACTAAATAAAATATTTGATCTTTACTATCTCAGTGGCCTTCTAGTGATCCCTATGGACCTGTAGGATAATCATAGCCAATGTTGCGGGTGTTGAGTTAACTGAAAATCTCTTCACCTTGTTTAAGACATCAAGAGCTTCTCGATCAATCATATTAGAGACAAAGAGAAATAAGACCAGACCATATATAGCTACAGCTTCTCTGCTCCTCCATCTTGATTACGTGTTTTCTCAATCACGTCCATTTTAACCACTTAGACTTTCCTTGATTTAAGATGTTCTGAACCCTCGATCGTGCACCTATCAATTCTTCGATGTAGTTTTCTTTCAACTCTTGATCACTAGTGAAGAAGTAGACATTTGATCGGTTAGGCAAATAATATCTAATAAGATCTCACACTCATATATTATTGGAGACACATCGAAGTTGAAACATTTGAGAACCCTTAACTCCATATTCCTGTATTGGATCATAACTTCCATAGCTCTTAGCACATCAGAGGTGATACAAACTTCCATAGGTCTTAGTGAACCACTCTTGCTCTTCTAGTGGAATCCTTTAAACTCATTCTAGGAGGAAGCTTATTTGTCAGTATATCCACCTTCGTGCCTTGCCTAGGGTTCATGAAATTGTTGGATATTGGATATGTAACATCTAGGCTTTGCTATAAAACAGACTCTATTTGGGAAACAAAAAAAGAAAATATGAAAACTAATTTAAAATATGTTAAAATGCATAACCATATGATAATGTATGTATGATATGGGAGTGCTTCTAGTGTCCTACATATGGTACACTTAGTGCGTTTTGGGGATTGTCTAAGGACCAAAACTCAATGACATGTAACACATTATTAGTGTTTATATCTTGTTGCTTACAACGTTTAGACTTTGAAGGTGTACAGACTGCATAAATAAAGGAGACCTAAAATATCATAGGAATAATACAAGTTGGACCCCGAAGTCAACACTGGCAAAACCCATGATACTTGATGGCAATCTGAGTGGTTCATTATGTTAATACAAGTGGACTTGAAACCCACACCAACAAAGTTGATGTCTCTCCTAATCTAATGCCCAGGTATAGGGCATATACCTATGTGTCAAGATGCAAGTGATTTGTGCTGTGCGTGTTAGAAGTATACAAAGTTGATATATATATTTTTTGTTAAAAAATGTGACCATACAGTCAGTTTTTATGAGTCTAAAATTAAAAAAAAATATTCCTAGTGGAGTCGTCAGCTGTCACGCCCCAATTTTCATTTGGACATCAGCTACGTGACGATTTGGAGTCGCCACTATATTTTTGCAGTCAAAACATAGAAAACCTTCTTTAAGCCCACTTTTAGGAACACACTAGTTTGATATCAGTATTCGGCAGTCAATCACGAATTAGGGAATATATTAACACTCTATCCGTACGTTCAATACGATACCCTTACAAATCGCATGGACTAAATTATTAAGAATTATTATTTATTCATTTACTTAAAATGAATTTTATTTTTATTTTTTTGTTATGTCTTACAAGATAGGATATTGCTCATATGTATCCATATGAGTATTAAGGAATCTAGACTACATAATTTTATTTTGATAAAAAATGATTTGTTGGTTTGATTTATTTTTATTTTTAGTAATTATTAATTTTAAATTTATCTCCTTATTTAATGAGTGACGTACAACTCTCATTTCTAATTTCGCATCCCATGTTAACAAGTAAAAAACTTAGTTAAAATTTCATCATTTTTATGCTTTAAAGTTTTATTTATTTATTTTTAGATGGGTTTAATTAACTAAACATCAATTTTAAGTAAGTGGAGTACAACCCTCTTATCTAACATCACATTGAAAATTGTGTTAAATATACCAACAATAATGATGGAGTGATGCGATGATGATTACCTATGTTTTTATTTGAGGGAAGCAACTCCACAACAATAGCGCTACCCAGTATCTTAACACCCTCTTTTTGCAATTAATAACTTAACTTTTTATTATTGAAAATATGATGGTAATATAAATAAAGTTAAACTCAATATGTTATAAAATCATAGTATATTTAAAATCTTTCAACTCTCAGGTTCTACATTGCATACTATCTCGACCCAAAATATGGCAAAACCCCAAATGTATTACACTTTCAAATGTATGAATAGCCATAGGTTCTGAATAATTGCAATCTTTCAAAAATATCACAAAAGTTAGTTGTCTCTATTATAATGCATTTTACTTTGTCATGTTTTAGATGCTATTATCTCCAACTGCACAAAAACCCAAGAACATATTTTCTTATTTTCTCAAAATACTAACTCTCACTTCGCTCTTGTTTTTTAATCCTCACATACTAGTCACTAATTTTCTTAATCCTACGATTTTCAATTCTCGCACTTATATTTATTTTTAATTCTCATATCAAGTTTTCCATATCTTTTACAACTAACTTACGACTTTCTCAAGTTTACTCAAATCTCAATTTCAAACTTATGTATTTTCAAAACACAACAATTGAAATTAAAAAAGTAACATTTACATATCAATACAACAATTAACATAATAACGATCACAATTGGGATATTTCCAAATTACAACTTTGCCACGAACATTTAGCATATAAAATAAGGGAGAAATCAAATTACTTGAGGAAGTAAGTTAAAAAACATATTCTACATATAAACCTTATATATTATGAGTATATCTGACTTTAATGAAATACACTAAGTTAAAAATATACTAAAATCACATTAAATTTATGAGACTAAAAATACACTAAAAATATACTCTACATATAAGCCTTATATATAGTGAGTAGATACGACTTTAATAAAATACACTAAAATCACATTAGTCTTCTCCCTCACCTTAGCTAATTTATGTCATAAGTTCAATTTGTTGTATCTTTGAGTGTCACACTTAGCATCCACTTAACCACAACGTCACACTTTATCAAACAATGACCATCCACAATAAATTTAAAAAGACCGAAAGATATAAAGCAAAGGTTACATTTTATTGAAATCAATTTCATCCTTAAAATATATCTTGTATCGTTTCAAAAAGTATTAACAAAAACTAATAAAACAATTCATATTATATTAACAGTACTAAATTATTGGTGTTAATGATAACATAAAAACGTTATATATGCCCCCATTGATAGAAAAACTAATTTATTTAATACATATTGACAAACTTGATTAGGAATCATAATTTTTAACTTAAGTAATTTACCTCTTGGGTATGTACCTAGAAATCATGGTTCAACCATAATTTTCTGTGGTCATGTGAGTGTTCTCAGTAGCATTGGTAGGCCACAAGACACTTGAACAAGAAATCTGAGTGGAATGGGTGGCTAGGTTTTTGAGGCCAGGGAATTATAAGCCTTATATATATAGGGTTTATTAACCACCACCAGAAGATAAATATAAAAATACAAATATATAATTAACAAAAACTAAAACTATGTGGTGAAATTATATATGAAACTATTAATAAATAGTAAGATAAGCACTATGTAATTCATAATAAAATGGTATCAATTTAGATAAGAAGGAAACAAAAACAAGCTATTAATATCATCATCTTAAAAAATTAAAATAATAATCGTTAAATATTAATAGGAAAAAAAATTATAAATTATATATAATATAGTATATTTATATAATCAAATTTTAAAGTAATAATATATATATATATATAATAACATTAAACATTTGTTGTTTATTGTAGATATAAAGGTTTAAAGATACAAATGTAGAATACTATTATCATAACATTTTCCTATAAAAGTTATCATAAATATAACCAATTAAATCAAAAGAAAGACAATGTTATTAATATAAAATAATATCAGAGATACTATTCGCTATATTATTTACTAAAACATAGATATTCATAAAATATATTTAATACAAGTTTACTATCTATTCCAAAATTATAGGAATACTTTAATAATATAAAAAATATCATGTCTTCAAATATATTTTTGAAACAAATCTAACTCTTAAAAGATAAATATTCACTTGGCTACAAGATAATCAATAAAGTTACTTGTTTTTAAATTAAAACAAAATCATAAACTTATTGGATACTCATTCAAAAACATAATACCCATCTAAAAAAAATCTTAGCATAATTCTACAAAAATACATCAAACCTTTCACTCACATAAAAATTCTAATGAAATTGAGGCATTTAGAAAAGGAAAGAAGAAGAAGAAGATTCTTTATAGAGACTATGATGACTTCTATTTTAGGTATTCTTTGTACTTTTTTTATATTTCTCTCATGTGTTCAACTAAGGATCCAAAGGGGTGCGTTTAGTTGAACCTGAAAACCTTTGTGATAAGCACTCATCCTGAAATCTCATAATCATTATCCCCTATCTATTTCAAAAATACGAGCTTATCAATAATTATTTTAATTAGATTTCTAGAAATAATCATCAATAATTATCTAACAACCTCCTAGAAATCTCATTTTAAATCTGACTTTCTTTTTTTATTTTAATATTATTTTAATAAATAGTTGGAACAAGTTGATAAACTCTATAATAGAGATTATTGTGTCAGTTTTTTTATTTTTATAAAAAAATTAAATATAAAAATATCAATAAAACTATGTTTTAGCCAATAATAAGGTATTTTTTTATTATATTTCGATATTATTTTTATTATAATAAAAAGATATAACCAACTGATAATTTATTCAATCAATTATATATATTTTTTAAAAAGTAAAGGGATAAGTATAACTTTTCTCTCGTAATTTCAAAAAGCATGAAGAAGCTCCTATTTTTATTTATTTACTTTTACTTTTGAAATAAATTATTATTAAAATATAAAATGGTGCAACAACCTTTCCCTTTTAATTTCAAAAACAAGTTAGAAGCTCCTATTTGATTTATTATGTTTTATTTTCGAAATTATTTAATAATTTTTTTAAAGTTTTTTGCTATAAATATTTTTTGAGTTTTTGGAGTTGGACAAAATTGGAAGGTCAATGAAAAAATATTTACCATAAAATGATGTCATATTTCTAAGCAAATTCTTGCATATATTTTGTACTACTAGTTAAGTATATGCATTATTTTTTAATAAAAATATATTTGTTTGTGTTAAGTTTATTCAAGTGTGAATTCCCACATTGGATATGTGGGGAGAAATAAAAAAGTTTATAACTAGAAAATGCCCATTAAACTAATGTCGTAAAGTTTTTGTTCAAGACATGATGTATCACTTCTGGCTCTACACTCTTTCCACGTCCACGTCCATCATAAAGTTCTTTATGAGCCCTCCATGTCATAATTTTTAGTGATATATATATATATATATATATATATATATATATAATTATTATCTTTGCATACATAAATCTTGTTGAATTGTGACATGTTAGGATAGGCTATTTTTTTTGTTAAATAACAATATCAAACCGGTCAGGGTACTTGTATAGTGGTACAGTGGTTCAACCAGTGGTTCAGTAATTAAACCGCATGCGGTTAAACCGAACATATCTCCTTATATATATATGTAAACCTATAACAAAAAAAATTCAAATAAGTAGGTATTCAGATTTATAATTCATATTCATAATTTACTTCAAATTCACAATAACAAACAACATTAAGTATTTAAAAAAATCAAAGTCTAAAGTGCAAAACATATATCAATCCAAAATTATCACTTCACAAACGCAAAATACAAATAAAAGACACAAGTATCAATCCTTAAAGTTGAATAATTGGTGAATAATTGAAAATTTGAAATGTGGGGCATTGTATTTTCACTTTTTAGGGATGAAATTTAAAATAAAAAAAATACAAACCGACCGGTTTTGACCGGTTCTCTTGCATGTCCGGTACAACAGCTGTGCCGTACCGGTTAGGGGTCTGGTTCGCCGGTTTTCCGGTCGAACCGGCCGGTATGGCACGGTTTTCATTATACTGCTGCAAATCAAGTCTCCAAATCAAGTCTCCAATCTATACATCCCTAACATAGGAGAAATATAAATAGATGATGAAATAGACATAAATGGCAATGTTACTTATCTGGATCCATGTTGGAAATCATTCAATTTTATGTGGAAGGAGCATTATGCATTAATGGGCCATTAACCATTTTATTGGTGTCAATGATATCACTCACTCTTGGGTAAGAAACTAATCATAGTTTTGAAAACTGTGCCGTACCGGCCGGTTCAACTGGAAAATCGGTGAACCGGACCCCTAACCGGTACGGTACGTATGTTATACCGCATATGCAATAGAACCGGTCAAAACCGGTCAAAACCGGTAAACCGGTTTAAACCGGTTGGTTTGTACATTAATTTTTTTTTTTTTTAAATTTCAAATTTTCAATTCTTCACCAATTCTTCAACTTCAATGATTGATACTTGGGTCATTTATTTGTATTTTGCGTTTGTTAAGTGATAATTTTGGATAAATATATGTTTTGTACTTTAGACTTTAATTTTATTAAAGACTTAATGTTGTTTGTTTGTGTGAATTTGAAGTAAATTATGAATATGGATTATAAATATGAATATCTACTTATTTGAAATTTTTTGTTATAGGTTTACATATATATATATATATAAGCAAGTATGTCCGGTTTAACCGGCATGCGGTTTAATTACTGAACCACTGGTTGAACCACTATACCACTATACCAGTACCCTAACCGGTTTGATAACCGGTACGGTTTTAATAACATTGAAACTAATCCTTTTTGAATTTTATTGTTGTCCCTCTTAATAAATATTGTTCCCTTAAATTGAATAGTTATGTTTTTGATCTTTGTGGAGATCTCTAATAAAGTCTTACATCACTAGATCAACTATCTGAAATTAATCATTGATTGATGGGATTTGGTCAAATATTGCTACTAGCTAGCCAATCTTATTTAGTTGTCCCGTCTCTTTATTGAAGAAAGTGAAAATGAAACTTTGTCAAAGATGTGGTTGTACCACAATTTAAATCTTCACCCATGACATCAATTACATCAAATGGTTTCATCAAAATAAGAAGGGTTTCTTATTTTTTCTATGTTACTAGTAGGTTACCCGTACATTCGCACGGGTGATAATATATTTTGCATTAATTTATTTAAATAGTATAAAATAATTTGTAAATTAAAAACTTATTGATGACTATCTTATGAAAGATGATGTTTATATATTTGAATGATTAATTAGAGTTGTTGTCGAATAATATGACCGAAAACCTCGTCAATAACTTTTTAATTTACAAATTTCTTAATCTAATACAATCTAAGTTAGTAAATACATATTCCTTTACTTTATTAATCTTTCTTATCTTCCTATCTTATTTTTACCATTGTGCCCAAAAGCTAATAACAAAAATTAATCTATTGTGTGATATAAAAAACATTCAAATCCTACATTTTGTATTGAGCGCTGCCACTCAAACTTTATGGATGTTAAACTAAACATCAATCCAAGTGATGATACTGCAGAAAGTGATTAAAAATTATTATCCATTCTTATACAATGCTAGAATTGTCCAACCAATATTGAAGGAAATAGTAAAGAGTTATATACATACTAATAATTACAAACAATGTACAGAAAGTAATATATAGTATTATAAATGTATATGATGAAGTACATAAAAGATATATTATGAAGCACATAAGACACAAATAAAGACAACAAATATAATATATTATAAGATAATAGTATAGTACATAAGGTATATTATGAAGTACATATAAGATATATTATAAATAAATAATATTGTAGATAACACACTCTTGATAATAATAGACAGATAATGCTTATACCTAATTCAAAATCATACTCAATAAGACACAAATAAAGGCAACAAATATGTCAAAATGAAAAAACAAAGCAACCACTAAACAGATGGTTGACATAACTGAGAAAGGTAAACTCCATTTTTGGAGATGCGAAGAGTTAAGCTCAACAAAAAATATGCGAAAATGAAAAACAAAGCAAACACTAAACAAATGGTTATAAATGACATAACTAACAAATTATAAATAATGTTTGCAGTTTGTCTATAGAGGATCACATAATATGCAATATTAATTGGATGACTCAATATTTTAATCAATAAAATTAAGAAACAAATGACCCAAAGTTTGGAATAATGGTACTTGGTATTTCATCTATTCAATCTATTATGTTATTTGAAAAAAATTGTAAGATATATCAAGGAAACATCAAAATCCCTATAAGAGAATTTAAATTTAGTATAGATCTCATTAACTTTCTTGAAGTCCTTCAAGTCAGCCAACCTAAAAGAAATAGATGGCAAAAACCAAGTAATCTTATCAGTACCCAAAATTATTATCCTTTGTTATACAATGCTAGAATTGCCCAACCAATATTCAAGGAAATAGTAAAGAGTTATATACATATCAATAATTAGAAACAATGTACAGAAAGTAATATATAGTATTAAAAATATAACCCTCTTTAATCTAATTGTTGAAGTACATATAAGATATATTATGAAGCACATAAGGCACAAATAAAGACAACAAATATGATATATTATAAGATAATAGTATAGCACATAAGCTATATTATGAAGTACATATAAGATGTATTATAAATAAAAAATATAGTAGATAACACACTCTTCATAATAATACACAATTGGTGCTTATACATAATTCAAAATCATAGTCAATAAGACACAAATAAAGGCAACAAATTGTTAAAATGTAATTCATAGCGTTAGTGTTAATGGGCTTTGTAATTGGGTTGGTTTAGTTGGGGTTAATTGTGTCAATTATATGATTAGTTAACATTTTTTATATATAGTAGATTTGCATTTGAAAAACTGTTGAGACATTGCAATAATAGAAAGTTTCTGTTTTTACCTCAAAATCTCTTCTTCTTCCTTCCATCTCCTTCGATTTTCTTCCTCTCTTCTCTGAAGTTGCAGAATTCATCCTCTGCACAAATCCAACAATTGTATCAAGAGCCATATAATCAAAGGGAACTTGTGTGGTGGTGTCCAAGAAGCAAAGCAAGAATCATCCAAGAACATGACAACTTCCAATGGATTCACAATGAATCTTCCTATTCTTGATGGGAATAACTTTGATCACTGGAGCATACAAATGAAAGCAATTTTTGGGTTTCAAGATTGCTTAGATGTGGTGCAACAAGGAGTTCATCAAGTTGATAAGAACTCCACTGATGCAGAGAAAGAACCTTTCAAAGAAGCCAAGAAAAGGGATTGCAAGGCAATCTTCTTGATCCATCAATGTGTGAATCCAACTAACTTTGAAAAGATCTCTGCTGCAACATCTTAGAAGGAAGCATGGGAAATCCTAGACAAGTGCTACTCAGGTGGATCAAAGGTGAATAAAGTGAGATTGCAAATGTTAAGAAGGCAATTTGAACTTTTGCAGATGGAAGATCAAGAGTATGTAGCAGATTACTTTGCAAGAATTCGTGCCTTAATCAACACCATGAGGAGCTGTGGTGAAAACATGTCTGCGCAGGGAATAGTGGAGAAGATTCTCAGAACATTATCCCGTAAGTTTGACCATATAGTAGTTGCAATTGAGGAAGCAAAAGACTTGGAAATCCTCAAGCTTGATGAGCTGCAAGGGTCACTAGAAACTCATGAACAAAGATTCAGGGAGAGGCAATCAGACAGACAATCTCATCATGCTCTTAGTGCTCAATTCAAGAATAAGAAGAAGAACTATGAGTATGGTGAGAAGAGTACCAGAGAAAAAGGCAAATGGAATTATGGAAAGAGGTATGAAGATGAGAGAGAATCAAGAATCCAAGGAGTGGCTCAACTGATTTCAACAGTGATGTTGAGTCAAGAATTGGCAAGAAAGGCAATGTCAAGTATGATGCAAAGAAGAAAAGAGACAAGAGCAAGATCCAATGTTATAATTGCAGAAAATTTAGCCACTTTGCATCTAAATGCAAGAACAAGATGAAAGGCAATGATGCACAAGCAAGATTGGCCAAAGAAGAAGACTCAGATGAGGAAGTCTTGCTTATGGCAGAGACTGAACCCCTTAGCTTGCAAGAAAGTGGCTCAGCTGAAAATGTTTTATTGGTGTCTGCAACTCAAGACAAACACAATCCTTCAAACAGTTGGTACTTAGACACTGGATGCTCAAATTGTAAAGACCGAAATTCTACCCTTGAATTTTTTTTTCTCAAATTAGTTCAATTACATGCAATCTCTCCTAACACACATTACCAATTAAGTGCCTTTCCTACAAGTCTTATTTCCCTCTTCGCAATCTATCTCAATATTAACATAAAAAAACGTTTGACAAATAATTCGCATTAATTAAACCTTGTAAGCACCGCATATAACTAGCTATGAGTTTCCAAAATACTCATAGCTATACATATACAGAGTTACACTCTCAAGTTTGCAAATGTATCTACATCGTTAGTTACATCATATTTCAAAATAACAACTATGCACTCATGTACTAAATAGTGCAAATGAATAACTCCAAAATGAAAAGCTCCCTAAGAATCCCCAAAAATGAGTCCCCCTCATGTCACCTGTTTATGTGCAATGGGATTATCAATGACAAGTACACAAACATACAAAGGAGTAAGTCATTAATTCAAATAAACATCATCATAAGGTAATCCACATTAGAAATTAGGTTAGTAAACCGTTTTTGAAATTCATTTTACTTTGCTGCTTAACTTGAGCCAAAGTCACTACACACCTCGGGGTTAGTTAAAAGCATATTCTCATTTTCCTTTTTTAAATAAAACATGCTTATATACTCAAGCCAGAGTTTTGCTTATATACTCAAGCCATAGTTTTGCTTATATACTCAAGCCAGAGTTTTGCTTATATACTCAAGCCAGAGTTTTGATTATATACTCAAGCCAGAGTTTTGCTTATATACTCAAGCCAGAGTTTTGCTTATATACTCAAGCCAGAGTTTTGCTTATATACTCAAACCAGATTTTTGCTTATATACTCAAGCCAGAGTCGCTAACCATTCATGGTCGGCTAAATATATATATATTTTTTTTAATTTCACCATAAATCATTTCCGGTAAATTCACGCCCACCTTCGTATAAACACACCAAAATATGTTTATATTAAATACGTGATTCACAACTCAATCATCGCATAACCAAAAAGTACCACATACTTTCTTTTCCGAAAAATTTACGCCTACTTTAATATAAACACACCCATATATGTTTATACTAAATGCGTACTTTATAACTCAATCATTGCATAATCAGAAAATACACATTTTCGATTCCAAATGCACAATTAAAGACTTATCCTTACCTCGGTGAGTGTTGGGTTTGGTTCTTGGCAACTTCTCAAGTTCCACCGACACCGCCTCCAACTTTAGGATCTTTCCTCATCCCACCACATAACACAATGTTAGTCATTTATTCCAAATATCGCATAAACAACTTATATTGCATCATTTAATCATACAATATATTCATCATAGGTATTCAACCATCTAAAACATGCCTATTCATCTCATATTCCAATATTTGGAGGTAAACTCATCTTCTACGTCTAGCATTTTACTCATCATCTCCTTTTACCACATTTTCCCTTTTAGGGTTTTGGGGTTTTCATGAATCAACCCACAACCCTTTCCATTCTTAAGATACTATCTCTAAACCAAGAGTTTACAAGGTACGAATGACATAAAATGAATCATCACTCAAAAGGATGAGTTTCCATGGTTTCCTTCATTTTTGAGAAGAGATCCAACATACCCGAAATAGGTTTTAAAGAGAAAAAGAGAGTTAGAATATAGAGTTTTACCTCTTCTCAAGCTCTTAGATGAGTATCCAAGCTTTTTGTCCTTGAAAAGCTCTCTTCTCTCACTCTTCTTCTTTTCTAAACCCTAGATTGTGTTTAGGGGTTTCTCATTAAATGTTGTCTCGTCGGGTTCTCGCTTAAGCGAGGGATTCTCGCTCAAGCGAGAAAATCTCGCCCATTTTAAAAACTCAAATCTGACCCTCTCGCTCAAGCGAAGGATTCTCGCTCAAGCGAGAATCTCACAGTGTCAACAGCCCCAAAATGATATTTCTCGCCCAAGCGAGACAACTCTCGCTCAGGCGAGAATCTTCCAGTATACTCTAGGATTTCACCCTCCTAAGTGAACCTCTCTCGCTCAAGCGAGGATCCTCCAGTATAGCCCAGTATTTCACCCTCCTAGGTGAGTCTCTCTCTCGCTCAAGCGAGGGTCTCAGGACTGATACTATAATTTTAAAGGCTTAAAATTTAGGGTGTTACAATCCTCCCCCTCTTATAAGAATTTTCGTCCCCGAAAATTAAACATACCTTGATTCAAACAAATGAGGGTAATCCTCCCTCATTTCTTGCTCAACTTCCCAAGTAGCGTCTCCTTCGTCCACTTGCCTCCACAACACTTTCACCAAAGGAATCTCTTTGCCCCTCAACCTTTTGATACTGGTATCCATGATTCTCACAGGCAACGTCGCAAAAGTCAGGTTATCCTTCAACTTTATCTGGTCCGACTCAACCACATGAGATGGATCTCCAACAAATTTTCTCAACTGAGACACATGAAACACATTGTGGAGATTCGACAACAACAGTGGTAAGGCAATACATTACGCTACCGGCCCAATCCTCTTCAGTATTTGATAAGGCCCAATAAATCGCGGAGTCAGCTTACGAGATTTCAACACTCTACTAATTCCGGTAGTCGGGACTACTCTCATGAAAACATGATCACCCTCCTTGAATTCAAGAGGTTTCCGCCTCTTATCGTAGTAGCTTTTCTGCCGACTCTGGGCGATCCTCATATTCTCCCAGATTTTCTTGGTCTTATCCGTTGTCTCTTGAACCAATTCGGGCCCAAATATTAAGTTCTCCCTAGTTTCGAACCAACTCACTGGAGTTCGGCACTTCTTACCATACAACGCCTCATAAGGTGCCATCCCAATACTCGAATGGAAGCTATTGTTGTAGGTAAATTCGATCAACGGCAACATGTCATCCCAACTCCCTGGTTGTTCTAAGGCACAGGCCCTCAAAAGGTCCTCCAATGACTGTATTGTCCTTTCTGATTGACCGTCCGTTTGTGGATGATACGCTGAACTCAACTTTAACTTAGTTCCCAAAGCGGTTTGCAAACTAGTCCAAAAATTTGAAGTGAAATGGGGGTCCCTATCCGAAACAATGCTTGACGGTATTCCATGCAAGCGAACAATTTCCCGGATATACAGTTCTGTCAATCTCTCCAATGAGTACCTCATGTTCATAGGCAGAAAGTGAGCTGATTTAGTTAACCGATCCTCGATCACCCATATCAAATCATATCCTCTCTGAGTCTTCGGAAAAACAGACACAAAATCCATGGAGATACTATCCCACTTCCAAAAGGGAATTTCTAGAGATTGTAATTCTCCCGCTGGTCGCTGATGCTCAATCTTGGCCTTCTAACATACCAAACAACTCGAGACATATAGGGCCACATCCCTTTTCAACCCAGACCACCAAAACCGTGTTTTCAAATCTTGATACAGTTTCGTGGTTCCCGGGTGAAAACTCAGTTTTCTCTTATGGGACTCCTCTAAAATATCCCTCCGTAATCTATCATTACGAGGCACACACACACTCCCTTTGTAACGCAACATTCCACTAGGGTCCTTTGTGAAATAGGTATCCTTACCACTCAGCATCAGATCTCGTTTATCCATTAGCTCACTATCCTCAACTTGCATTATCCGGATTTGTTCAAACAACTCATTTGTGACTTTAAGCATTCCCAAAATCATACTATGAGGCTTTATCTGAACGTCCAAGTTCATATCTCTGAACTCTTCAATCAGTCTCTCCTCTCTAACCATCAAAGCCGACATGTGCAACGACTTTCGACTCAGAGCATCCGCCACTATATTGGCCTTTCCCGGGTGGTATTGTAACCCAAAACCGTAATCCTTAAGGAATTAAATCCATCTCCTCTGCCTCATATTCAATTCCTTTTGATCAAATAAGTACTTCAAACTCTTGTGGTCGCTGTACAATTCAAACCTCACGCCAAAGAGATGGTGTCTCCAGATTTTTAAGGCAAAGACCACTGCAGCCAACTCAAGATCGTGGGTAGGATAGTTTTGCTCGTGCGTCCTCAACTGTCGAGAAGCATAGGCCACAACCTTCCCTTCTTGCATCAACACACAACCCAAACCTTGCTTGGATGCATCACAATAAACACTGAAGTCCCGATCAGTACAAGGAAGGACCAAAACTGGCGCCGTAGTTAACCTTCGTTTTAACTCTTGGAAACTTTCTTCACATCAAAGTGTCCACACATACGGTTCCCCTTTCCTAGTGAGTTTGGTCAAAGGTAGAGTCAGCTTCGAAAATCCCTCTATGAATTTCCGATAATACCCAGCCAAACCTAGAAAGCTCCTGATCTCAGTGACCGACTTGGGCACTGCCCATTCCATAACCGCTTCAACCTTTGAAGGATCTACTGCCACTCCTTCCTTGGATATTACATGTCCAAGAAAATTTACTGACTCCAACCAGAAATCGCATTTTGACAGCTTTGCATACAACCGATTCTTGCTAAGAAGTTCTATCACAATCTACAGGTGCTCAGTATGTTCCTCTCGACTTTTGGAGTAAATCAAAATATAGTCAATGAATACCACTACGAAGGTATCTAAATAAAGATGAAAAATCTAATTCATGTAGTCGGTAAATATTGCTGGAGCATTCGTTACCCCAAAAGGCATGACCAAATATTCAAAATATCTGTACCTGGTTCTAAATGTCGTCTTAGGAATGTCTTCCGACTTCACACGAAGTTGGTGGTAGCCAGACCGAAGATCAATCTTTGAGAACACTACCGCTCCTCTCAACTGATCCATCAAGTTATTGATCCGAGGCAACGGATACTTGTTCTTAACAGTGACCTTATTCAACTGCTGGTAGTCGGTACACAACCGCATACTACCATTCTTTTTCTTAACCAAAAAAACAGGCGCACCCCAAGGCGAGATGCTAGGACGAATGAAATTCTTTGCCAACAAGTCCCCAATCTACTTTTTCAACTCCGCCAATTCTAACGGTGCCATCCTATAAGGAGCTATAGAGATGGGTCCCATTCCCGGTATCAAATCTATAGAGAATTCCACTTCTCTTACGGGAGGTAATTCTGGAATTTCGCCAGGAAATACCTCACGAAACTCACGAACTACCGGAATATCCTCAACTTTGGGTCTTTCACTACCCTCTAGGGATGCCAACAACATAAACACGACTCCTCCCTCTTTACAAGAAGTCCTGACTTCCTTTGCCGATAATGGCTTCATGTCATTGACCTCATCCGAAACCTCATCAAGATTCCCGAATACCACGGTCTTATCAGCACAATTTAACATCACATGATTCGTCGACAACTAGTCCATCCCCAAAATTAGATCTAACTAGGTTAATGGTAAGCAGATCAAATCCACGGTAAAAGTTCAAACATTTACCACTATTGGACATCGTGACACAACTATCGATATCACCACCAAGTCGAAAGGCAACGACTCAGTTTGTAATTTCAGTCTATCCACGCAGTCATTAGACACAAATGAGTGTGTCGCTCCCGAATCAAACAACACTAAAAGATGAATACTTTCCACCATACAATTACCTTTGATCAAGCCATCAACCCACGATGTCTCTGCACCACTCATGGTGAATACTCTGCCAGTAGATCGATGTCGCTCAACTCTCACAGCATTTACACCCTGTGTCAGCTTAGGACAATATCTCCTGGTGTGCCCAACCTCCTTGCAGTAGAAACAGGTAAGCATCGTTCCAGGGCATGAGTCACATATATGAGTTCAGTCACATTTGCCGCACCCGGATGGAGAGTTCAACCATGACTCCCCGGCATTACCATAAGTCCTCAGCCCATGTGAAGTGTTTCCTCGACCACCCATTGGAGGAGAGTAAGGTTTTCGTTCCTCTTGAAACATCTTCCCTTTTCCTTTGCCGTGTGAGAAGTTTCGTTGAGGGCCATAGTGTTTTGGAGGGTTATCTTTTCTAGCAGCAGCGTCCCTCCTCCGCACATTATTTTCATACATCCTACACTTGTTCACTAGTGTAGGGAAATTAGAAATTTCTTCGTGACCAAATGTCACTCGGAGCTCGGGCCTCAACCCCATCTCAAACTTCACACACTTGGACCTCCCGTCCAACTCTAGTTCAACATAAGGGCAGTACCGGATCAGCTCTTCAAATTTGGCCGTATATTCCCCCACCGACATGTTCCCCTGCTCTAATTGTAGGAATTCCCTCTCCTTCTCCCTTTCCAGGTATGCCGGAAAGTACTTCTGGAGGAATTTACTCTTGAAGGATTCCCACGTGATGATTTGCCCTTCGATCTTAATTTGTCTCCGGGTCATTTCCCACCAATTCTCTGCCTCCTTTACCAGCATGTAGGTGGCATAGGCCACCCTCTGAGCATCAGAACAGCTCATGGCCCTGAAGATTCTTTTCAATCCTTGGACCCATTCAATGGCAGCATCCGGAGCAAATCCGCCTTGGAACTGACTGGGTTTTCTCCTGCAGAATTCGTCCAGACCTCTGTATTTTGTCGGCCCAGGTGGAATTAGTGGGTGTGAACTCGAACTTGGCGCCGGGTTCTGGTTCAGGTTGTGCAAGTTCTCATTGACTTGTTGCAAGGCCGCCACCATTTGTGCTAGTAAATCGTTCGGGACATTCTAACTTGCCCCTCTTCCTCTTCCTCTTCCAGCTATTGGTACATGTACTCTCTCACAGGTAAGTAATCAAATTTGTATAATAACCGTGCACATAACCACTTAACAATTTGCACAAGTGAACAATCTCAACAAAAAAAGTTTTCAAAGAAGCATGTAAGACCATACCCTAGGTCGCAAGGTTAACTATGTTGTGATACCATATTGTAAAGACCGAAATTCTACCCTTGAAATTTTTTTCTCAAATTAGTTCAATTACATGCAATCTCTCCTAACACACATTACCAATTAAGTGTCTTTACTACAAGTCTTATTTCCCTCTTCGCAATCTATCTCAATATTAACATACAAAAACGTTTGATAGAAAAGCATAATTCGCATTAATTAAACCTTGTAAGCACCGCGTAAAACTAGCTATGGGTTTCCAAAATACCCATAGCTACACATATCCAAAGTTACACTCTCAAGTTTTCAAATGTATCTACATCGTTAGTTACATCATATTTCAAAATAACAACTATGCACTCATGTACTAAATAGTGCAAATGAATAACTCCAAAATGTAAAGCTCCCTAAGAATCCCCAAAAATGAGTCCCCCTCATGTCACCTATCTATCTACAATGGGATTATCAATGACAAGTACACAAACATACAAAGGAGTAAGTCGTTAATTCAAATAAACATCATCATAAGTTAATCCACATTAGAAATTAGGTTAGTAAACCGTTTTTGAAATTCATTTTACTTTGCTGCTTAACTTGAGCCAAAGTGGCTACACCCCTCGGGGTTAGCTAAAAGCAGATTCTCATTTTCCTTTTTTAAATAAAACATGCTTATATACTCAAGCCAGAGTTTTGCTTATATACTCAAGCCAGAGTTTTGCTTATATACTCAAGCCAGAGTTTTGCTTATATACTCAAGCCAGAGTTTTGCTTATATACTCAAGCCAGAGTTTTGCTTATATACTCAAGCCAGAGTTTTGCTTATATACTCAAGCCAGAGTTTTGCTTATATACTCAAGCCAGAGTTTTGCTTATATACTCAAGCCAGAGTCGCTAACCATTCATGGTCGGCTAAATATATATATATATATATATTTTTTAATTTCACCATAAATCATTTCCGGTAAATTCACGCCCTCCTTAGTATAAACACACCCAAATATGTTTATACTAAATACGTGATTCACAACTCAATCATCGCATAACCAAAAAGTACCACATACTTTCTTTTCCGAAAAATTTACGCCTACTTTAATATAAACACACCCATATATGTTTATACTAAATACGTACTTTACAACTCAATCATTGTATAATCAGAAAATACACATTTTCGATTCCAAATGCACAATTAAAGACTTATCCTTACCTCGGTGAGTGTTGGGTTTGGTTCTTGGCAACTTCTCAAGTTCCACCGACACCGCCTCCAACTTTAGGATCTTTCCTCATCCCACCACATAACACAATGTTAGTCATTTATTCCAAATATCGCATAAACAACTTATATTGCATCATTTAATCATACAAAATATTCATCATAAGTATTCAACCATCTAAAACATGCCTATTCATCTCATATTCCAATATTTGGAGGTAAACTCATCTTCTACCTCTAGCATTTTACTCATCATCTCCTTTTACCACATTTTCCCTTTTAGGGTTTTGGGGTTTTCATGAATCAACCCACAACCCTTTCCATTCTTGAGATACTATCTCTAAACCAAGAGTTTACAAGGTAAGAATGACATAAAATGAATCATCACTCAAAAGGATGAATTTTCATGGTTTCCTTCATTTTTGAGAAGAGATCCAACATACCCAAAATAGGTTTTAAAGAGAAAAAGAGAGTTAGAATCTAGAGTTTTACCTCTTCTCAAGCTCTTAGATGAGTGTCCAAGCTTTTTGTCCTTGAAAAGCTCTCTTCTCTCACTCTTCTTCTTTTCTAAACCTTAGATTGTGTTTAGGGGTTTCTCATTAAATGTTGTCTCGTCGGGTTCTCGCTTAAGCGAGGGATTCTCGCTCAAGCGAGAAAATCCCGTCCATTTTAAAAACTCAAATCTGACCCTCTCGCTCAAGCGAAGGATTCTCGCTCAAGCGAGAATCTCACAGTGTCAGCAGCCCCAAAATGATATTTCTCGCCCAGGCGAGACAACTCTCGCTCAGGCGAGAATCTTCCAGTATACTCTAGGATTTCACCCTCCTAAGTGAACCTCTCTCGCCCAAGCGAGAATCCCTCTCTCAAGCGAGGATCCTCCAGTATAGCCCAGTATTTCACCCTCCTAGGTGAGTCTCTCTCTCGCTCAAGCGAGAATCTCTCGCTCAATCGAGGGTCTCAGGACTGATACTATAATTTTAAAGGCTTAAAATTTAGGGTTTTACACAAATCACATGACTGGTCAAAGGGAATGGTTTACAACCTCTGATAATTCAGTGAAGACAAGGGTGAAGTTTGCAGATGAGAGTTTTATCACTACAGAAGGCATTGGAAGGATTATGATTCAGAAGAAAGATGGGTCAACTTCATATATCTCAAGTGTTCTTTATGTGCCAAGAATGAAGAACAACTTGATTAGTTTGTGTCAATTGCTTGAAAGAGACTACACCTTGAGGATGGAGGATAGAATGTTGAAGGTTTTCAACAAAACAGGTATACTGATCTTGAAAGTTCATCTCTCACACAATAGAACTTTCAAGACTGGTATTCAACTAAGTGACAACAAGTGCTTAGAGACAATAGCACAAAGCACATGAACTTGGCATCAAAGACTGGGTCATTTGAATTTCATGAGCTTAGAGCTGCTAAGCAAAGAAAGATTGGTGAATGGCTTGCCTGCTATGAAGATTCCAACTGAGATTTGTGAAGAGTGTGTTACAAGCAAGCAAGCAAGGCACTCATTCAATTCAGTTGTAGCATCAAAGACAACCAAGCCATTGGAAGTGGTGTATACTGATGTGTGTGGACCTTTAGAGGTTGAGTCACTTGGAGGTAACAACAACTTTGTGACCTTCAAGGATGACTACACAAGGAAGCTTTGGATCTATTTGTTGAAAAGAAAGAGTGAAGTCTTCAATAAATTCAAGAGCTTCAAAGCACTTGTTGAGAAGCAATGTGACAACAAACTGAAACTGGTGAGAAGTGATGGAGGTGGAGAATACACAAGTCATGAATTTCAGAGTTTCTGTGATAAAGAAGGCATAACACATGAAGTGGTTGCTCCCTACACTCCACAACACAATGGAGCTGTTGAAAGGGTCAATAGAATTGTCTTTAACATGGCAAGAAGCATGCTAAAGACAAAGAATTTGCCTAAGAGCTTTTGGGGAGAAGCTGTGAGGACTGCAAGTTACATAGTGAATAGATGCCCAACAAAGAGATTGAAACATATGACTCCTGAAGAAGCCTGGTCTGGTGTCAAGCCAAGTGTGAAGAACTTCAAGGTGTTTGGGTCAATCTGCTTCAAACACATCCCAGACAACAAGAGAAGGAAGTTGGATGACAAAGGTGAAAAATTGATCTTCCTAGGATATCATTCAATAGGAGCCTATAAAGTCTACAACCCTGATGCTAACTCAATCACATATAGCAGATACCTCATATTTGATGAGACTCAACCATGGGCATGGGATTCAAGCAAAGCAAGCAATGCTCCCATAGAGAAGGCAAGTCAAATGCACAAAGCTACTGATCAGAAACCAGTTGAAGAATGTGTAGCAAGTGAGCCTGCTTCTGAGCCAGCTTCTGAGGTTACTGAAAGACCACAAAGACAGAGAAGCATGCCACCAAGACTAAGAGATTATGAGGTCTTCTCTGATATTTCAATCACAACAGATGGAGATTTGGTGCATATGGCACTATTAGCTGAGATGGAACCAATCACTTTTGATGAAGCAGCTAAGGAAGTGCATTGGATTGAAGCCATGAAAGAGGAAATTGGCTCAATAGAAAAGAACAACATATGGGAACTAGCATCACTGCCAAAAGGAAAGAAAGCAATATCAGTTAAGTGGGTGTACAAAGTGAAGCTGAAAACAGATGGGACAGTGGCTAAGTACAAAACAAGGTTGGTAGCTAAAGGTTTCCTACAAAAGCCTCGCTTGGATTTTGATGAAGTTTTTGCTCCAGTAGCTAGAATGGAGACTGTGAGACTTGTGATAGCCATGGCAAGCTCAAAGGGTTGGAGTCTAAGCCAAATGGATGTCAAATCAACTTTTCTGAATGGACCATTGGATAGAGAGGTGTTTGTGAAACAACCACTTGGTTTTGAGGTTCCTGGTCAAGAACAGAAGGTTTATAAGCTTCACAAAGAACTTTATGGGTTGAAGCAAGCACCCAGGGCATGGAATAAAAGGATAGATGGTTTTCTAGTGCAACAAGGCCTGAACAGATGCATCAATGAACATGGAATCTATGTCAAGTACACACCAACAGAATCATCTATAATTATATGCTTGTATGTGGATGATCTCTTGATAACAAGGTGTTGTGAAGAAGAAATTGAATCCATCAAGAGCCAACTAAAGTCAGAATTTGAAATGTCTGACTTAGGCACATTATCCTACTTCCCTGGGATTGAGTTCATGAGATCAAGCAGAGACATTTTGATGCATTAGAGGAAATACATCACAAAGTGCTAAAGAGGTTTGACATGCTTGATTGTAATCCATCAAGCACACCAATGGAGACTGGAAACACCCTCTGCAAAGGAAATTCCAGTGATCAAGCAGTAGATTCCACACTCTATAGGCAAATGATAGGGTCACTCAGATACATATGCAACTCAAGGCCTGATATAGCATATGGTGTTGGCCTAGTAAGCAGGTATATGGGGGATCCTAAGCAGCCTCACATGATTGCAACCAAAAGGATACTAAGGTACCTAAAGGGAAGCATGGACTTTGGTGTGTTATTCCCTAGCAGCTCAAATAGCAAGTCAATAACCATGTATGGCTACACATACTCGGATTGGAGTGAAGACAACGATGAAAGGAAGAGCACCTCGACTTATTTGTTTAAACATGGTGATGCACCTATAAGCTGGAGTTCCAAGAAGCAAGATGTGGTGACTCTTTCATCCTGTGAAGCTGAGTATATTGCTGCTTGCTTGGGTGGATGTCAAGGATTATGGTTGAAGTCTCTGCTTGAAGAATTGGGTGTGTATTACAGTGAGCAGATGGTGTTGTATGTTGACAACAAATCCGCAATAAATCTAGCCAAGAATCCAGTCTCACATGGATGTAGCAAACATATTGATACCAAGTATCACTTCTTGAGGAACCAAGTGGAGAAAGGGAACTTAAAGCTTGTGTTTTGCAGCTCTGCAAATCAACAAACTGATCTACTAACAAAGCCATTGTAGAAGGAGAGCTTCGAAAAACAAAGAAGGCAAATTGGAGTTCTAAGCCTAGAAAGTATGAATTAAGGGAGAGTGTTAAAATGTAATTCATATCTTTAGTGTTAATGGGCTTTGTAATTGGGTTGGTTTAGTTGGGGTTAACTGTGTTAATTAGATGATTAGTTAACACTTTCTATATATAGTAGGTTTGCATTTGAAAAACTGTTGAGACATTGCAATAATAGAAAGTTTCTGTTTTTACCTCAAAATCTATTCTTCTTCCTTCCTTCTCCTTTGATTTTCTTCCTCTCTTCTCTGAAGTTGCAGAATTCATCTTCTGCACAAATTCAACACAAATATGCGAAAATGAAAAAACAAAGCAACCACTAAACAGATGGTTACGAAGGACATAACTGAGAAATGTAAACTCCATTTTTGGAGATGCAAAGAGTTAAGCTCAACAAAAAATATGCAAAAATGAAAAACAAAGCAAACACTAAACAAATGGTTATGAAGGACATAACTAACAAATAATAAATAAAGTTTATTGCTCAATATTTTAATCAATAGATTTAAGAAACAAATGACCCAAAGTTTGAAATAATGGTACTTGTCATTACATCTATTCAATCTATTATGTTATTTGAAAAAAAATATGTAAGATATATCAAGGAAACATCAAAATCCCTATAACAGAACTTAAATTTAGCATAGATCTCATTAACTTTCTTGAAGTCCTTTAAGTCTGTCAACCTCGAAGAAATAGATGCCAAAAACCAAGTCATCTTATCAATACCCAAAGTTATTATCCCTTATTATACAATGCTAGAATTGCCCAACCAATATTGAAGGAAGTAGTAAAGAGTTATATACATATCAATAATTACAAACAATGTACAGAAAGTAGTATATAGTATTATAAATGTAACCCTTTGTAATCCAAGTGTCTGTAATGTATGATGAAGTACATATAAGATATATTATGAAGCACATAAGGCACAAATAAAGACAACAAATATGATATATTATAAGATAATAGTATAGTACATAAGGTATATTATGAAGTACATATAAGATATATTATAAATAAATAATATAGTAGATAACACACTCTTGATAATAATAGACAATTAGTGCATATACTTAATTCAAAATCATAGTCAATAATAAGGCACAAATAAATGCAACAAATATGCGAAAATGAAAAAACAAAGCAACCACTAAACAGATAGTTACGAAGGACATAACTAAGAAAAGTAAACTCCATTTTTGGAGATGCAAAGAGTTAAGCTCAACAAAAAATATGCGAAAATGAAAAACAAAACAACCACTAAACAAATTTGTACCATTATGATTGTTGAAATTGGTTATCAATGGATCCTTCTAGTGTCATAGGAAGATACATACAAAATTTCAATAGCTAATTGCCTAATAGTATTCATTATTAGGGGTGAAAATGGAAAGTGTAATGGGCATGTCAAATTCAAGTGTGTTGTATGTGAGAAGAAGAATGAGAATATGTGATGTCTCCATCTCAATAACACAGAAGATACTAAAGCCGAAAGTACATCATCAAATCATATAATTGTCATCATGTTGTTGGGTATGTAAAAACTAATAATGGTTAGCAAATTGAACTAAAAGTGCAAGGAAAATGATTGATGCATAAATAAGTTCACCGTGAGCAAAAAAACATGAAATAAGCTTCATGGAGCAAAAAATACCCAAAACAATGTTAACTTCCCCATAAAAATGTTATTTTTTTTAGTAAATGTTGAACTAAAAAAAGTAACAATTAAGTTTGATCTACTAAAAATATTTTCAGTAACGCCAAAATAACATGCATACCTAAGATAATAGGTAAATAAATATAGTTAATCATATTGTGTCCACTTTCTCAAGAATGATAAACGTGAGAATGAAAAGTGACATATAATGATATAAGAAAATTGAGAAACAAACCTAGAACTTGAATAGCATCACATAGAATAACATCACATAAAATAGCATCACATTGAATAGCATCACACAGAATAGCAAGTTCCCGAGCGTTCTTCAACAACCCAACACTCCTTTTTTAGAATGTAACTTGTATGCTTGTAGCATTCTCAATCTTGAACGTATCAATAACATCAAAATAATATGCATACTCAAGATAACACCAAAATTGTTATCTTGAACTTGAAAAACATGAAATAAGCTTCATGGAGCAAAAATACAAAAAAAAGGTTAATTTTTCCCATAAAAATGTTATCTTTTTGAAATACCCAAACATGAAATAAGCTATTAGCATTCTCAATCTTTCCTCTACCCATTTCTCTCTCTTTTTGTTCTTGAAACTATGAAAACAAAAAAAAAGTCAGTTTTGAAGTGTAGTGTACAAGCACCACACCCCATTTTGGTGTTTTAGAGGATTTTAGGAAAGATGATTTGTACAAAATAAGCTAAAATAACATACATATATGAAGTTGCAAAGAAAAATCGTACCGGTGAATGAAGAATCCAATGATCAATTTAACAGATGAAAAAATTATGCTCAGGATAAAGATGGAAGGATGAAGAAGTCTCTGGAAGATAAAAGAATGGAGAGAGAAACTAGTATGAAAAGTGAAGGGAAGATATTAAGAATGAAACTTTACCTACTCAAGCATAGAGAATATCCATTTTGGTAATATTAACGGCCCTTTGCATTCTTATATAGATAGTAAATAGTAGATAAAAGAATGATTTCTTATTTTTTTCTATTTCATAAAAGAAGGATTTCTTAATTTTCTATTTTATAAAAGAAGGGATTCTTAATAATCCATAGAGCATTCTGTAGGGGCATATTTTTTCAATCATTATTATTTTTCTTAAAATAATTTGATTGGAAAATAGACCTTCTTCTCACATAAAATTTTCTTATAAATGATTAAGCTAAACCCTATCAGGTGAAATTAACTACATGAGACATATATTTTCAATCTTTATTATTTTGCCTTAAATAATTTGATTTGAAAATAGACATTCATCTCAAATAATTTTCTTATAAATGATTAAGCTAAACTCCATTAGATGAGACTGACTATATGGATGAAACAATATTATAATGTTGTACCATAAATTATGTTCATTGAGAAAGAGTTCTCCAAATTGTTCATAGTTGTTTCATCAATGATTTATCATGCATTCCCTCTATGAAATGGGTTATCCCCCATTTGATCAATTAAACTTACTTGTGTTTCTATCGGTCTCCTCCATATATGCTAAAACCATCTAAGACAAGATTTTACTATATTTTCTACAACAAAAACTACCTCAACTTTCTCCCTAATGCATTCATTCTTAATCATATCTTGTCCACTATGTTCACTCGCATCCAAGATAAAATTATCATCTTTGATACATGAAGTTTATTCTCTTATTGATATTTTACTGTCTAACATTTAGTCCCATAAAATAATGTGAGCCTTATAGTCGTGCAATATAATTTTCCCTTAAGTTTGAGTGTTATATTCCTACCACATATAACACCAAACACAATCCTCCATTTCATCCACCCCACTTGATTGTGGTTTACTGATCCAAGATACATAAACCTTGTAACTTGTAGCATGATACGATTTTCAATTTTCACCTCTATTGTAGGATTCTTGCACCTTATTTTAAACTTCACATATACTTTGTCTTTCTTCGACTTATATAAAATCATATACTTCCACAACTTCTCTCAACATTTATAGCTTCACATTTATGTCTTGTCTCCAGTCCTCAACTAGAATTAGTGTTGTTAATGTCAAACCAAACTATTCGGGCAGACAAAGAACCCGCTTCCATTTCGGCCCGAGCAATTGCCTATAATCGTTATTGTAGTTAGATCGGTTTAAACCTGATAAAATTGATTGAATCCACTTTAAACTATAGAAAACTATTTTAAATCAGCACCCAATCATCTAGTTTTAGAAAGCGGAGAGAATGTTGACACTTTAACCATTCAAAATATGCATCAAATATTATATTAATATTCTAAAATTATTCATTCATTATTATTATTATCATGAGAAATAAAACATTTATTGAAATATGAATGATGTAATAAATATAGAGTATAATTATGGAAGATAAATTTGTTATGACATATTTAATACTTTCAAAAGATTATAAACTGAGTTATATTTAGATAAATATAAAAAAATATATGTACTCACATTAAGGGTAGAAATATGCGACTGTTTATCAGGTGCATGTTACCTGACCTATAACAGGCTATGTTAGACCAAGTTTTTTTCATAAACAGGTCTAGCTCATGCTTTCTAAAAATCATATTTAACTTAACAAATCAAACTTTAGGCAATCTAAAAGACATATTAAGCCTAACAGGCCAACCTATTTTGTTTAATTATATGAGAATGTTCATAATATATTAATATAAGTAATATTATATTTCTAATTTTAATATAAAATGCATACAAAAAATATAATTAAATTTTTAGAGTTAGACGAACCTAATTAAAAGTGGAGCCCATTCTTTTAAACAAGTCAGCTTTAGGCTTTGAATTTTTTTAAAAGACTAACAGGCCACACTCAGGCTCATATATTCTATAGGTTCGACCTGTTTAAGGCAAAACCTAGTCTGATTTGGCATGTTTCCACCAATAACTGACAGTGTACGAGTACTATACATCGTCAGTACATCATCTATTATTTATGTTTAATCATCATTGACAATTCAAAAAAATATTCTAAATGAATGGTGGATAATGTATATAACTCTTTACACTCATAGTGCATATATATTATACTCTTACATAAAATGATACTATTTGATTCAGGCTATGGAGGAGACTTGGATGATAGAAAGTCCACAATAGGGATTGTGTTCACTCTTGCAGGTGGACCAATTATGTGGAGATCATCAGTTCAGTCTGTTGTTGTTACGTATACAACTAAAGCAAAATACATGGCACCGGATGAAGCTTTTAAGGAAACCCTATGGCTTATAAGGCTAGTAAATGAATTAGACATTGAGCCAGATGAAGTTTCACTGCATTGTACAGTCAGAGTGTTATCTTATTCGCAAAGAACCATGTGTATCATGCTAGGACCAAACATATTGATGTGAGATGTCACAAGATGAGAGAGTTCATAATTTGTGGACAGATACTACTATAGAAGATTCACACTTCAGAAATTACAGCTGATATGTCAACTAAGCTAGTTACCGCAGACAAGATCAGACATTGTCTGAAGTTGTTGAACATTCATTAATGTTAGACTATGGAGCGCCCACAACTCAACGACAAAAGATAAAGATTGATGATATTCACTAAGGTGGAGATTGTTGCAATGACTTATATTCCACTGGACCAAGCCTTTTCTCTAGATAACAACAATACAAGTTATGAGTTTGAGCTGATGCAAATATATTGAAGTAAAAGACTATATATTTATGTGTTATGCAAACCTAATGCAACAATGAGAACAATAGTCACAAAAGCAAATCCTCTATTATTATTAGTTTTTCAACACTGTATAAGGGAAGTAAATACAAATAGTCGAACCTCGTTATTAAAATTCTTGTATTATTCTATATTTTAATATTTGATTGTTCTCTTTGTTCTTTAACATTCTATTGGATTTTTGTCTCCACTTTATTCACGGTACATTAATAGTCAATAGGGTGCGTTAATTTGTCTGCTGAAGTTCGGTCACATAGAACAACAAGAGAAACAAAAGAAGATTATAGAAAAGTAGGTAACCATTAGGAGGTTATATTTTGCACATTATAAAATATAACAACAGAATAATATCACAAGTTATCAACACTTCTACACTTGTATTCAACTTTTTCCCCTCTTAGGCTATCGAGATTCACCAATTGATGATTAATTGGTTCTAGGAGTAACAAGTGGAGGTTGTAATCATAAGCAAATTAAAAAGCTAAAACAAAGAAAATCCAAGTACTAGAAAAGAAAACAATCTAACAAACCAAAAAAGAAAAAAAAAAAAAGTGGACCATATCAAAATCCAAGGAAAAAAGTAAATCCAAAATCTAGAAATTAACATAACCCTTTCCTTTTTTTTTCTTTTTCCCAACCTCCCTCTCTTTTCTTTTTGGAACATGTTTTAATTTCCTTTCATTTTCAAAATGAATGCATCAACAACCATAAGTTTAATTTCTTGATGAGTCATTATGATCTAGCAAGGAGAACCTTTGTTGCAGTTAAGTGCACCAGCATTTGTAGTTATAGAAGCAACAAGGGAAGATGGTCTTGCACCTAAGCTTGAAGCCCTTGAATAACTAGAGGAGGCTCCAGCACCAGTTGATGTAAAAAACGCACCGTTTAACAGCATGTCCCCTTCTGATCTCCAGTTCCATTCCTTCCATTCATCCTCTGATGCATCTTCATGTTTTGTCACCTGCACAATTTCAACCAATTTTGATACATGCCTTATTATAATTAATTAATAAAACAGCGCATATTATACAAGGTAGTTTTAAAAACCGTGCCGGCCGGTTCAACCAGAAAACCGGACCCCTAACCGGTACGGTACGTATGTTATACCGCATATGCAATAGAATTGGTCAAAACCGGTCGAAAACCGGTTTTCACCGGTTTAAACCGGTTGGTTTGTACATTAATTTTTTTTTTTAAATTTCAAATTTTCAATTCTTCACCAATTCTTCAACTTCAATGATTGATACTTGGGTCATTTATTTGTATTTTGCGTTTGTTAAGTGATAATTTTGGATAAATATATGTTTTGTACTTTAGACTTTGATTTTATTAAAGACTTAATGTTGTTTGTTTGTGTGAATTTGAAGTAAATTATGAATATGGATTATAAATATGAATATCTACTTATTTGAAATTTTTTGTTATAGGTTTTTATATATATATATATATATAAGCAAGTAAGTCCGGTTTAACCGGCATGCGATTTAATTACTGAACCACTGGTTGAACCACTGTACCACTATACCAGTACCCTAACCAGTTTAATAACCGGTACGGTTTTAATAACATTGTTATACAATATCTGATCATTGTAGTCCCAAATATAATTATATCCAAATTATTAAAGTTGCGAAATGTTATAAAAATGTCACTGTGTTATGGTTGTGAAAATATGTTATGACCATGATGTTATTGAGGAGACTTTAAAATTATAATATTGTGGTATTGATTGTGAAATGCAATTTAAAATAGTAATGCCAAGTTTTGTGATGATAGACATATATTTAAAACCTAACATTCATATATACTAGCTTTATTTGATAAAAAAACTCATGGAAGCAAACACAAGTAGTGCTTGAATTTATGTGCACTTAGATATATATTTTATTAAAGATAATTACTAAAATTAGACTTATATTTAAAACCTCACATTCCCATACATTAGGGTTCTTTTATGAAAAAAACATTTAGTAAACCAGTGTAATATTTATCCACTAAATATATAACTATTTATATACATTTGTATTATTTTTATTCAAGAGTCGATAATAATTAAAAATAAATAACGGATGATGCAATAATAGTGTAAGAAACTATTATAATGTCGGTATATAAAGATATTTTTTATTACTAAAAAACACAATAGTGCTTGAATGTGAGCATATATATTATATATATATATACTAAAATAATGATCACCTCTTTGCTGAATCTGTCATCGGGTGCAACAAATCTGTTGCCTTGGCTATTGATGGTTGGGTTAGCACTTCCTCCAATGGCATACATTTCCCAGTGGGTGTAGTCATTGTTCACCACATGAAAATATCCATGCCTACACCTGTAACAATATCACATTTTTACTTCAAAATTCAGCAACATTATTAGACATAACCAATTAAGATAATTGACAAAGTGACACATTGAAGTCCACATCGATTACTATCCCTTTCACTCACCCCATTTTTTCTTCTTTTTTATCGTATTATTTTCATTGTTTTCTTTCTTTGATTTATATTACACATATTGAAAGATACTACATGGTATTAGCAATATTTTATACATGTTTAACACTTAAGTCATGGGAGAATTACTTATATACCATAGTACAAATCACTTATTAAACTTAATTATAACCAAACACAATATTTTTTTAGTTTAAATAACTCTTAAACGCTAATCAAACTGAGTCTGTCATATAGAATTCATCTTACCTTGGCATTCTTTGAACAAGGCCTTCACCAAAGTGGTTAAAAGCTATTGTAACTTGCATGTTCTTGTCTTGAGTATAAGCATCATTATGACTCAACAACATAACCTTATCATGGTGAGTCATATAATTATTGGATATGGTAATAGCAGTAGACCCATGAATTGCATCGATCAAACCATCAATGCAATTAGACAATGAGCAATGATCCACCCAAACATGACTTCCTCCAAAAATGGATACACCATCACCGTCCGATACGGTCCTCCACCCATAGTGCCGTGGGGAGTCCCTCACCATAGCATTCCCACCTTGCTTACAATCATGTATATGTATACCATGTATGATAACATTTGTCACATATTGTATTGTTATGCATGGACCACCCGAAATGTGAACACTTGCACCTCTTCCATCAATTGTCTTGAATGAGTTCATAATTAACTCTTCTTTCAATTGGATCACCATGTCTCTCGCAAAAATTATCCACAATGGCTCATCTTGGATCACGGCGTGACGTAGGGTGCCCGGAATAGGGTTCACCGGATCGTCGTTTTCCGCGTTGTCCACCACATATATCTTGCCATCTCTACCTCCAATGGCATTCTTGCCGAACCCAATTGCACACTCGGCTAGCCTTTGCCTATTATTCTCCCAATTTGGGTCACATCTCCAACAATCATCAATGGGATTTCCACTTCCACATGAGAGGTACCCCAAGTTTCTTCTAGTAGTAGAGGCATTGACTTTCCTGCTCCAAGAAATAATAATACAATAAAATGTATATTAACATATTTTATTTTTCATTGTTTGTGTGTATGGTAATATTGGAGTAGTAAATATTACTAAATAAAGAAATACTTTTTGATAATCTTCTCTAGACAACATCGGATAACATTTGATTTATGTGAATATTAGTATTTTGAAATAGAATTAGTGTTTTAAATTGTATTCCATAAGTGGTGTAAGACTCTACTAGATTCCTAGGATGACCAAAAAGTCAATAATTTGATTCTTTGGAGCGACACTTGTTGGAGGAGACAATCACGCACCCCAAAAGAAAATAATTTCTTGGCTAAACGGTGAGAGAATATCATTGGTAGTATAAAAAAAATTGTATTCCACAAACTTGCAATATTGTGGTTTTGAAAGTTTCTAAAATGACATTGTAGTTATGAGTAATGTAATTGTTGTCCAATGTTCTATTTAGAGCTCAAAGTGCACCAATTTGAACAATTGAATATAATTAATAATTGAAATTATTACACTAAATAATAAATTTGAATTACAATTTAATGCACTTTATCCTAAAAAGTTCAAACTTCACTTTAGAGAAGCATCCCCCATTATATAAATAATAGTATTAATGTTTTAAAATAATGCACATGTAATGTTAATGTGTGTAAGTAACATGGGAAAAAATAGTAGAGCAAAAGTGCTCTTACCTGTTTACCTCTCCTACTATCAATTCAGAGTTTTGAAGAGATGAAGAGGAAATGAGTGTTGGTGTGAGAAGGGAAAAGAGCAAGAAAAGTAAATAAAGTGTAATGTTTGTCATGTTGGTTCCAAATTTGAGAGTGCTTGAAATATTGGAGGAGAGATGTAAGAAGTAAGGTATGTAGGAAGGGTGTATATAAAGACAATAAAGCAATGCATGATTACCAAAGTGCTTCGCCTGATTTCAGGTTTTAAGGCACTACTTTTGATATTAATTTCAGTAAAACGACTTATTTAATTTAAGAGTAAGTGGAAAAAATTTACTTCGTCATTCATTCTTGGAAAATCTAATGGTTTGTATTAGTGAGTAGATCTAAATCATTGGATTTTCCAATAATAAATGACTATAATGCGGAGTAGGTTTTTTCACTTACTATTAGATTAAGTGAATCCCCTCTCATTAATATAATAGTTAGATCAGGATAATTATATGGTGGTACAATGGTTCAATCAGTGATTTAATAATTAAATCGCATATGAGTAAAATTAGATATAAATATATATTATGCCAATATAAATCTTAAAATCTAATAAAGAATGTGATAAATATTATTTTAAATTATTTGTAAAACAAAATGTGTGGTCTGATGATACAATATGTTTTTGAAGCATAAACAAACATAATGATTGTATTTTAATTAAAATTTTGTAATTTTAAATGAAAACCGCTATGTATAACCGGTACAGTTTAAATAAAAATCAGTCTATATAACAAGTTTTGATCGGTTTTTGTGGGTTTTGATTAGTATGATTACATAACCGGTATATTGTTCTACCAGTATGAGGATTGATTCACTAGCTTTCTAGTTTTCCTTGACCTATAAGGTTTTTATAACCATGTATTAAGGGATACCTATTAGGTAGTTTTTGCAGTTGAATAATGAAGGAAAACCAAAAGTGTGAAATTTAATGTCACCTTGTTTAATTAACAATCTAGTAAAATATTGTTGGTTTAACTCTTAGCCTTTAGTTGCATAGACAGAGACACGTAGTTCATTGAATAGAGACCTACAAATAATTTCTACAACTGCTTTAGAGGGTAATTAATTAAGTTTTACCTAATATCAAGATGGAAAATTGATTACATGATAGCATGCGGAGGTTCACATTAGGCCACAAATAATGATGACGTCTTTAACAAAGGAATCGTGCTATATAAAGCAATTTGTGCTGCCACTTCTTTTCTCACGTGAAATTTTTGTTTTTAGTTTTATCAATTAAAATAAGGTTTAACGTTGGAAAATGTTATATCATCCTGTTATATTAAATTGCCTTATAAATTCTCTTACATACAAAGTGAAATTTTAAAATAATATTTTATTTATTAATAATTGATTTACATTTTATAGTGGACTAAGAGGATTTGTATGAGCATTTAATAGAAGAACATAACATTACTTATTAAACATATGAATGTAATATTTATGTACTATAGATTTATATAAAGTTAATACATCATTCATTATTTGTTTGAATTTTAATATAAAACTTTACACAATCAACTAATAATGTAATATCTATATAATGTTAGTATAAAGATTTACTTTTATTTTGGAATAAATGATAATTAAATATAGATGAGGTATGATACAATAAACAATATAAAAAACTTTTAATCTTTTTCTCCACAATTAATAGATGTTAAAGTGTTAAAATAAATATTTAATAAGTAGAACAGTAAAATGCGGTAGGCGCTGAGAGTTATGTACTTATGTTATTTTGTTGAAGCAGTTGGGACAACTTTCTTTTAAGACTTGCCACATTCATAAGTGATTAAATTCTCTAAATGATTAGTTTTTTTATTATTTACTGGAAAACACCATTAATGCAAAAAAAATGAAGTTATCATTGCGAACCAAAATGATTTTATTTTTGGCTGAGTTTAAGCCTTTATTAAAAAAATGAAATTGTTAAATAACTTCATTTTGGGTTAATTGTTTGAATATTATACAACAATTACATTCTTCTAGTAATTATCTATTTTTATCTTTTCCTATAACTTTCCATTCTAATTCCTTTATATTGTTCCCACTCTCTCCATTGCATTTTTCCTGTTACTCAACCAGTAAAATTTTTAAACTTACTCCACATCTTAATTATCAATTCTAGGAAAATCCAATGATTTAGATCTACCCACTAATTCAAACCGTTGAATTTCCCTAGAATTGATGGCTAAGATGTAAAATAAGTTTAAAAAACTTACTCTTGAAGTCAATGTAACTCTCCCCATTTATTTAAACATAAATATTTAACTTTTGGCAGAAACAAATCTGAAATTTTTGCGCATATATGTCTTGTGCAATCATGCATTTACTCTTAATTCACAAACTAAAAAACATATAAGTATGACCCATGTTCGGTGGGAAATATACTCACATAGTCATGTAAGTTTTTGTATGTACACAATGTATAAATGGATCTTGAGAATTGATAGTTTACACATAATAAGAATGACTTGATCAATCATTGATATTCATGTCATATCTTTTGCCCTATAGTTGTATACAAAGGGAAAACAATTGCTTTTACTTTTCAATAAAAGAGAAGAGAATAACATAAGTAATTTGATAACGAGGTTCGGCCAATTGTGCTTATGTCATCGGGAGCTTTGAGAGGCTACCACTATATATTATTAGAGAATAAAGATTTGCGTTTAGCTAGTGTTCTCCTTATTACATTAGGTTTACATAACATAAATATATAGTCCTCTACCATAACCCTTTACATGAGTCCAAGCTCATAACTTATATTGCTATTATGATGAGAAGAGACTCGGTCCATTGAATATGAGTCATGGCACAACATCATCTTTAGAAATACAATAACTGATTATAAATTCTAAACTTCATGCGCAATGAATCTGTTTCAAAAAGTATAAATTAAGTAATAATTCTTACTAAGCATTGAACCTTGCCTATGTTAATACCTCTCAACACAAATTTGTTTGTATCCATTAGTATTTTCAGATAAGTCCCTAAATTAAAAATATATTAATGGGTCTCTAAATCTATTAATGATTTATTATTAGGTTTCTTATCTAACTAAGCATTTGTAAATAGGTTGGATAAATTACTTGTAGTTGGGTATCTCTATTTGAGATCACTGGTCCCAAACGGTATTTCAATCCATGTACCGAGCAAATAAGAATGTTATATTTTATTTTTAAAAATTTCTTTTATTTATATAATAATATGTCATTAGTCTGAGATAAAGAATGAGACACCGTTCGAGACAGGTGAACTCATCCTTGGAGAGTTGCATATTTATTTAACCAAAAAGATATTCATGTATTGTTTAGCTTATGATTCAAATTACTTCGATTTCAAATTTTAGTAACATCTACTGATTGGGTTTTCCTTCCTGGGAAGAGAGAAAATTGATACTATTTGATAAAAGATAGTAGATATAATGATATTAACAAGGTTTTAGAATTGATTTAGATAGCTTGGAGGTTTTTGGCTACAATTCATACATTGCATGCAAATGAAGGGTGAATGCCTATTTATAGGCTTTCTACAACACCTAAGAAGGACTAGAAAATTCCATACATTTCTACCCTACATTGTCTCAATGTTTCTAGATAATTCTAGAACTATACTACTTGTTATTTTAAATCTATTGTCTTATAGTATTTACTACAACTTTGTAGAATATTCTAGAGATGCAATTCCTCTTCTTCAACCTTCAAGATGTTTCTAGAGAATTGTGGCATTACCATCATTCTAGATCTTTCTAAAAAATTGCAGCATGTTTTAACAAAAATATACTTATATCATTTTATTCCTTATTTTAATAGGAATAGATTCAAGCCAACTTTCCTTATAGATCAATCCTACTGTGCATTACATGGAAGCGCCTCCGATGTAAAGTATGTAAATAGAGAGTTAAAAATTTATAATTTATAATTAATATTTGGTTATCATATATTCTAATATAATATATTAATTGTTTATTTAAGAGTTATAAAATAAGTCATTTAATCTTGAAAACTCGTATAACTTCTTGAAACTGATACAAGCCTAATGAGTATTTATCTATATTGACTCAAGGATATAATGACAATCCTATATATTAAAACATGAGGAATGATTATTGTCTTCATTCCACTAAAACACTTAGTCTCGTGAGAAACTTCGGGATTTGGTTGAGAAAGATAATTATACCAATGTTTTAAAGATATATTGTTGGAACTTGTGTTCTTGGATGCTATTAGTAATGACTTTTGGGTGTGAAATTGAAAAAACTCACAAATCTCACATAGTAAGATTTTGAAAAAAATCTCACAAGTCCCATATAGGAAGATTTTGAAAAAATCTCACAAATCCCACATAAGAGGATGCATAAATTTTAAAAAAAATCTTATGCTATAAATAGAAGTTTCATCCCTTCATATTTTTATGCACCAAGTTGAGTACATTTATACTCGACTTTTTTTTTCCTCTCTCATAATTTTCGTCGACACATTTTCAGCAAACTTCTCCCCATTTCTTTCTGCGACACTAAGAATTGGCACAATCAGCCATATTGTGGGAAGTTTGGAAATTGACACTAGTAGTCAGATTGTGTGAGAAGAATTGACACAAGTAGCCAAATTACGGGAATTTCGAGGACTGACACTGGTAGTCAGATTGTGGGAGAAGAATTGACAAATGTAGCCAAATTGCGGGAATTTTGAGAACTGACACTAGTAATCAGATTGTGGGAGAAGAATTAACACAGATAGTCATACTGTGAGAATTTCGAGAATTGACACTTGTAGTCATGTAGTGGTGGATGTAGTCAAGATTGGTTCTTACAGTGCAGTAAGAATTCGATAACAGAGAACTGAACTGAGCTGATCGGTTCAAGATAGTATGCTTGCACAATTTGAGGAGTACCACGAAATGTCTTAAAGAGAGCGACCTAGTCGTGACTAAGCCAATAAGTACTATTTCGTGCCATTTAGAATTGTTGCAAGCTACGGTAACAACACGTACCAAGGAAAGATGATGAACATGGGATATGAGAATTGTGAAATTCAAGATCCTTAGAGAATAATTAGTATTTTCCCAATTAAAAGGATTCTAACAAGTGGTATCAGAGTCGACTGTTTAGTTGGGATGTAGTGGATTTAAGAGAGAGCAGACTGATAAGTGTATGGTATCCACACTTTAGGGGATATTATTGGGTATATTCAAGTGTGAAGTCAAGCCTTGGATATGAGTGAATGAGTGGACGAGTTTGTAAGTGGAAAATGTCCATGCATCAAACCATTGCCTTAAGGTTTTGGTTCAAGACATAACGTCTCATTATGGATCTTCACTCTTCCCATGCTCGATGAATAAGTTCTCTTACATGTGTAGATTTTGATATTGCTTATAATATTATGATTCCATTTAAGTCCGTAATGATTTTATACTTATGAAATAGATTATGAGGATTAATAGTTGTCTTTGTCAAACTTTTCTTCAAAAGTCATAAGATAGTAAGGATTTTAATTTTATAAATCATTTAATGTTAATAACATATGTATTTTGTGTAAACATTTAATGATTTTTTACTTATAAAATAGATTATGAGGATTAGTAGTTGTCTTTGTCAAACTTTGCATTAAAAGTCATAAGATAGTAATGATTTTATTTTTATAAATCATTTAATGTTAATAACATATATATTTTGTGTAAACATTATATCCTATGTATTTCAATGAGCAAGATAAGATTAATTTGAGATGTTAATGTCAACATTTTATTGTTGATGTCGTTAGATATTATTGTTCGAAAAACTCTCAATCATCTCTATATTAAGTATAACTTTGACATTATGAGGGAAGTAAATGCATATTATTTACTTGATTGAGTTGTTCGTCTTATCTTAACTATTATGGTTTAGCTACTACAAAATTTTCAGGAATGAAGACAACTAATGGTGGAAATAGATCAGCCCGCAGGCCGCCTATTAATGGCCTATTACCTGACCTATAACAGACTAGGTCAGACCAAACTTTTTTCGTGAATAGGTCATGCTCAGGTTTTTTGAAAAGCATATATAAGTTCGGTCTGTTCAAGGCAAAGTCTGACCTTACTTGTTTCCACTCTTAAAGAGAATCAAATAAAATTATATAGTAAGATAGAAGATAATTTCTTGCAAAAGAAACATGGTAATTTATATTGAAAATAAAATAACTAAAAATTATACATCTAATTCAATTGTTGATGAATTTAAGATACTTTAAATAAATGTATATCTTTCTTTTAATGTCTTTAATTGTTGATTATTGTTATTTAGAATTAATATGTTATTTTAAAACTTTGATTTTTTTTATAAATGTTAATTATAAATTGTAGTTAAATAGTGTTGTCTCCTAAACTTTGCATCTAAGATATGCCACTGAATGGGATATTTGAGAAATAATATAATCTTAAATTTGATAGTGAATATATTTTCAGATTATATCTCATGTGTTTTACTTCTGAAGTAGGAAATATTTTTCTATGTTAAATGTTTGGTGTTATTCTTCTTTTTCTCTTGCTTTCTTTTTCTTGTTCAAAATTATTTGTCTGCATACGCTTCATAAGTACCCCTGTATTTTCATTGTATTCCCAAGAAATATAACTATTCTGAGTTGGCACTGAATAATTTTATTTTAATCTACATATTACCTGCTTAGCTTATTAACTATTGGAGCTTATAATTTGATGGTCTTTTCTGTCTTGATTTTTATGTAATTAGTCACACAAAAATAGAATACATACAATTAGGGGTGAGTAGGACCCGACCCTACTCGCTCGTCCGATATGACCCGATCATGATCGGGTCTGAATAGGATCGGGTTTCATCGGGTCTAGGGCCGAGTTCGGGTTAAAAATTAGACTCAGTCAATATTTAGGGTTGGGTAGGGACCAAATATTACTTATAGCGACTCGTCTCATGATCACTCACTATTGATGTTTGTATGTGTCTCTATTCAAATGTGTACAAATTAATGATACATTTTTTATCGAAAATATCATTGATTCTCTAATTTTTGCATCATATATAAATGTTTAATAATATATATACGTATATTATTTTATATGTCAAATTACATATTAACAATAATAAATAATATTTAGAATATTTTATCAAATTAAAATGAGTATATATTATATTTAATTGAGTATAGGGTCGAGTCCGAGTTTAACGGCTGACCCTATGAATATTTAGGGTCGGATTAACTTCGGGTCTAAGGCCGAGTCCGGGTTCAAAAAAATGATTTAATCAACATTTAGAGCCGGATAAGAACAAACCTTAACTCGTCCCAACCCAACCCATACTCACCCCTATAGAGAACGATAGACATGTACAATTTTGGGGTGACATCAAACTTTATTCAATAGTTAAGGGACAAAACCGATATTGTGAAGGTCTTTGTTCACCTGTAAAGGTAGGGTAGAAATAAATAGCATCCATGTTAGTTGGTTATGGTTGTAGAGAGGTGGCATATCTGATGTTATAAATCATGTAGCAAAATTTATCACACCAATGATAATAAAATAAAAATATAAAAATAATGAAGGTTAGATTTTTTAATTGATATGACAAATTTCTATTAATATGAGATATAATTTAGAACATAATTTAAGAGAACATATATTTGTTTGGGTTAGGAAAGGTTGTCATTGATTTTGTGACAATTACATAGCAACCTCCACGTATGATCAAGACATTTACATAGCAACCTCCACGTATGATCAAACTTATGCTGCTAAGTGCAAGTAGTTGTGTCACTAGAACATATTATGTCTCCAAGTTTCTTAATTCTCTGTCTCAGCCAATTAAAAATCACCACATAAATAAAATGAAAACAAAAATTAACATATTTATCTTATTTGTTAAAATGTGATTTACTTGAAATAAATTTAGAGACAAGTTTAGGGACAGATGATCCTTGTTTGTGTGGTCTTTCAAACGAACACATGGTTTCCTTCAAGTGTACATGCAAGACACGTGGAGCACAAAGTTGACACCGAAGCCTCATTTTCCATTCCTTGATTTTCTTCATTACTTGGTTCAAAATTTAGTAAATTATTGCCTAATCAATGGATTAAGACTCGAGCATCCATTTTTTTTAAATTCTATATTTATGCTTAAGTTAAAAGTAAACCCTCTTAAGTCAATTTTTTTGGTGCACTCTAATTTAATCAAGCATTTCATACCAAATTTTATAAAGAAGGCTTACCATGTAGATAAGGATTTAATCCATTTTTGGATTCGTGATTGTCTCTTCCAACAAATGTCGCTTTCAGAAATTAAACATTTGATCTATTTTATTGATCATTTTGAGGATTCAATAAGGTCTTACAGTATTAGACCAACATCTTGTTGGTATTACATACTTATAGTATGATATATGTACCAGCTTTTTATTTGCATTAATTGAAGAGAAAATTCACTTTTTTACTTCACTATTTATAAGACTAGTATGTGTCACTTGTCACTACAAGTCCTTAATAGATTCTCACATTAAGGATAGGAGTTATATAAACTAGTATATACTCCATTATGCCATGAAGGAGGGGATAAGGGCACAAATGGACCATCATCATTTACAAACAATGAATATGTATTAGGTTTAACAAACATCATTTACTGTGTGAAATAATTAGAATAAAGGCATCAATGAACGGTGGGCAAAAAGTGCTAGAAGCCTAGAACCAACGATTTAATTTCAACCAGATTTTGATTAAGGAAAGGTGCCAAATGAGGATCTCGTGTTAACTGCAACAATAGCAGGCTTCAAATATCAAAAGTGTGGTTCCATGCATCACATGGGGTAATTAGTCACTACTTTGTCATGTGACAATTGAGATTGGGAGGAGATGAGAGAGGTTGATATACATAGTTGTGAGGAGATGAGAGAGGTTGATATACATAGTTGTGAAGAGATGAATCTCAGTTTTTCTGCGAGGGTTTATATGTGAGTTCGATTTTGGAGAGGGATGAAAGGAAAATAAGATTTGAGTCATGTATTGTGATTGGCACAGAATGAATTCATTCTCATTATTGAATGTGAAAATTAGAGGGTGGATCATAATTGAGAAAAGTAAGATTATTGTCACTAGGACTGAGTAATGATATGTCATGAGCAAGAGGTTTGTGATGAGCAAGGAAAAATGTTTTCATAAAAAAATGACATTCCTATATATAAAGATTTGTGTACTATACAAATCTAACAAAATGAAACCCTTTGTCCCTCCTTTGTATCAAAGGAAAAATACACTTCCTAGACCTAACACTCAATTTTGTTATGTGATGAGTAAGAGTGGATGCAAAGACTGGCCATCCAAACACTTTGATGTAGAGTTATTCTCATTAATTCTGTGCTTACAAATATGCTATCTACATGATTTCTTTGTTTCCCTTTAGAGAAAATTTTTGTGGAGTAATGAGAGGGGTTAGAGGTGTTAAGGTTTCATATCAAAACCAATTGACAATGAGATGAGTAGCCCAATATGTATTTAAATCATTCCCGAAACAATAGGGTAGGCAATGTGGGACTTACTTCCCAACATGCCCACTCCACATAAGCATGTTGGACCAGGAAAATGGATACCTTTGACCCATAACTAAATGACATCTTTTGGCTCATGACAACCGAAAAGAAGTTGGGCTCTGACTCTGATACCATGTTAAGGTTCCATATCAAAACCAATTGGGAATGAAAAGAGTAGCACAACAAGTATTTAAACCATTCTCGAGACAATAAGTAGGCAATGTGAGACTTACTTCCCAACAAGAGGCAACCCTTGGGTTCCATGGTCCGAGGTGTGTAAGCCTAAAATGCGGTCCGAGGTGTGTAAGCCTAAAATGCTTGGCGCTTTGGGTGTTAAGGATATTGCTAGTTTTAATGATGCTCTATCGGGAAAGTGGAAATGGAGAAGACTTGTTAATCATGATGCCTTGTAAGTTAGAGTGATTGATTCTAAGTATGGTGCTCAGGAAGTCTTCAAAGCTACTCCATCGACATCAAAGTGGTGGACGGACTTGGTTAAAGTTGGATCGCCCTTAGGTGATGGATCTAACTAGTGGGAAGACAATTTATGGAAGGAAATTGGAGATGGGTTAAGACTAGATTTTGGTAGGATATTTGATTTAGTCAATAAAGTCTTAGAGATACGTTTCCAGGATTATTCATGCTTACTATAGAGAATGAGGCTTTAGTAGCTGAATGTGGGGTGTGGATTAATGGAAAATCAGTGAGAAGTCTTTGTGTTCTTATTCAAAGTCATTCTTGCACTAATAGTGTGGTTGATAGATGAAGATGAAATCTTGATAGAGAGAGGAGCTATATGGTGTGATCTGCTTAACTGGCCCAGATGAATTTAGTAACGATGGAGTCATGTAATATTCTTAATTTATGTTGGATTAATTGTGCTCCATCAAAGGTTTGTTGTTTAGTGCGGAAATTTCTCAGAGGGAGGATTGCAACTAAGTCTGAACTTCATAAGAGAAATATAGCAGGGGCAGATGATTTGAAGTGTGTTTTGTGTCTTATACATGATGAACACGCAAAACATCTATTTCTTTCTTGCCCTTTTGTTTCCGATGCGTGGAAAGGATTTTATTATTGGCTTCATATTCGGATTAGTGTGTCAAATTCGATTGTGGAAGCGCTCTAGACTCATAATTCTCTTTGTAAAATTAGTAAAGAGAAAGTTTTGTGAAGAATGTTGTGGTTTGCTGCTATATGGTCCATTTGTAGTATGTAGAATGACATTAGTTTCTTTTTTTGGGGGGACTAGTTATATCCAAATTTTGGATTTGATTCAAATTAGATCTTGGATATGGTTCTAAAAAAATATGAGATCTACTTATTGGACTTTCGCCCAATGATATATTGATCCATATACTTGTATTGATCTATTTTAAAGTCTTCTTTTATTGTCTTTGAGAGGTTAATTCCAATCCTTTAAGCATTGTTTTAGAGCTATATATCCTCTTAAAGAAATTAACAATTTGTTTCTTTCACATACTTATATCCATGAATTAGGCAATCAACCATGGTTAGTTTTCAGTGCAAGCAATATGGTCGTTAACATTTGGTGGAAGTATGTTATAAAGAGTAGCAGAAAGAATAAAAGCAAGCTTCTGGATATTCCAACTACCATCTTGAAGAACAAAATCATTCACATTTTTCTAAAGTCATTTTCATTAAATGAAAAGGAGTATGTATTGAGGAGAATAAGACTATTAAAATTAAAAATTATTTTATTAAAAAATAATGACCATTACATATTTAAAAAAATAATGTCATGTTTCATAAACTAAACCTAGTAATGAACCCTCCTGAAGAAACAATAATATGTTGTCCCAAAGCATGTCATGTTAATTAAAAAAAATTAAAAATTCATTTTTTCTAGTTTTGTTTCATTGTAATTGGCACGGGACATGGTTTCCAAATTCCATGAAATCGAGTGAGTCACTTTGTCTAGATCACACAATTGACTTGGAAGCAACCCTTATTTGCTTCATATAAGAAGGAAAAGCTCCAAGAACCAATTGTGTAAGAGTTAAACGATTACCAAGTGAGACAATCTTTTATTTGGAAGTGTGAAGTATTTTGTTAGCTTTCTCACTAACATACCTATAGGTATTCTAAGTCCTTTTATCTAGCAACTAAACACCTATTTTTTTTTCAAATCATTTGTTCATCTGAAAGACATATGAACATGTAAATGATAATATTCAAGCTGTTTTGATGAAATGATGGAATATTTCAAATATCATATATGATAATAAATGTTACTCAAGCTTAAGAGAAAGTTTTATCGTGCGACTATAATACCTAAAATATAATATGAGACTGGATGTTGGACGTTAAAATGTCAACAAGATAATAGACTTTATGTAGTAGAGATGTGGATTCTGTGTTGGATGAGTGAACAAGCTAGACAAGATAGGATTATAAATGAATGCATTAGAGAGAATGTATTGGAGTAGCCCCTACTATAGAAAATATGGTAGAGTCGCGTCTTAGGTGGTTTGGATAGGTGTGGAGGAGACGAGTAGAAGCCCCTGCAAGAAGAGTAAATCAAATTAATGCTAGTCCAATTTCTAGAGGAATAGGGAGACCAAGAAGAATCATATGCAAAATAATAATGAAAAACTTAGAGATCAATGTTTTGTCAATGCAAATTATGGATTTGATCTAAGCAAAATCTTGGACTTGGTTTATTTCAAAAGTTGGTCCAAATTCTTTGATGTTCCGAAATTTGTATAATGACCTGAGATCTTGTATAAATGTGTTCAAAAAAGATCATAAATTAGTCTTTCTTCTATTTAGTTAGCACCCCTTATTCTATTTTAATACAATTTGTTTATTAACAAAAATGGACATGATTATTAAGCTTTATATCATTATCCAGGTCCATATAGTTGACCATACTTAATGCAATAAAGACTTAGTTGTTCTTTTGCTTGCAACCTAACGGTTTTGCTAACCTCTTCTCTCACATTCTGATTGAAATTTGCAGAGATGAAAATACTAGTTTTTCCTTTATTAATCTTTTGGCTAAAATTGTCACAAACTAAATTAATGCAGGTAGATAGGAATGGCAACGGGGCGGGTCGGGGTCGGGTTTGTACTTACCCAACCCCGAACCCGAAATTCAAAACCCGAACTCGAATTAAGCGGGGTTAGAAATAACAATACCATCCCCGAACCTACCCGAAACCCGAAAAAAACCCGAACAAAAACATATATTTTTATATATATATTATATATATATATATATATATATATGAAATTTATATATATATAGCTTTTATATATTTATATATGTATATGTATAGGTGTGAAATTTATATATATATATATATATATATATATGTGTGAGAGAAATTTATATATATAGCTTTTATATATGTATTTATGTGTAATTTTATAATTTTATATATATTAATCGGATTCGGGGTGGGTTCGGGGTAGGGTATTAACAATACCAAACCCGAACCCGAAATTTGAACCCGGGTAAAACCCGAACCCAATCATATCGGATTTTCCCCGTTAAATTCAGGTTGGGTTCGGGCGGGTACCCGCGGGTTCGATTTTCATTGCCATCCATGAACTTGCTCCAAACTAACATCACCAAAAAAGACAAAATCATGAGCAAAGACTAAATGCAACACCTTAGAATTTAGGACCTCCTTTAGAAAACTAAATATATTTCCACAAATCATTGCTAATTGGCACATTAAACAAAGATAGGGCGAAATAAGGTTCCTTGCCTTATTACTCTTTCTTGAATAAAAGGATATAAAATATCCTCATTATAAATTATGCTCATAGTTGGTGAGGATATGCAAAGGTATATCACCTGGATCATCTTATATGGGATGGGAAAGAGTTTCTATAGTTTATTCCATGTCATAAGTCAAGTCCCTTTTGTACTATCAATTTTCTCACACCAATCATGACTCAAAAACTAGGAAGTTGCTACAACATTAGGAAGATTCTCATGGATTAACCTAAAAGCATATACCTAAAATGACTTCTTATTCTTCTTCTATTTGGCCTTACATAATTCCCAAAATCCAAACATAAGGAGTTCTGATCATACATGCACAGACATATATGTTCAAACTTTATCCTCTAATCAATATTCATAAGGTTCGTCTTGAGTCTGTAACTGTTCTTTAGATTATAACTCAAACACCACTCATATTTCATGTCCATAAGTATAATCAGTTATGTTTTGGGGTAGGATACTTACATTTTTGCTTCCTTGATATCTCACCATATTATCAAGGTAGAACTAATTTATCGACTCTAGTCAAGTTTGTTGTTATCAATATTCTCTTCACAACTCCAACTTAGATTCTTTATTGAATATAGCACACTTTTACCACTACTTGAGGGTATATTTATATTTAATAGTGTATATATCAAATTAAATTTTAATCATTTTAAAAAAATTGTCATTTTATTATTTTTTGTTTTCTCCCTATTAGTCAAAACTACTAATTTAATCTTTTTTCAAGTAGTTTTTTGTTTTGAGTTTAATCCTATAACTAGTTTTTCATTTAGGTATAGGGATGGCAATATGGGCTTGACCCGACGGGCCAGCCCATTTGTATTGACATTTTTAGCATGTTAGGTCGGGAATTTTAGCCCAAAAGCCTATATTCAACCCGGTTTGAAAGCCCATTTTTTAGACGGGTCACAGCAGGTCGGACTGGACTAGCGTGACGGGCCAACATTAATATTTGTTTAGTATTTTAAGATTACACGTGGTTCCACTAATGTAACAAATTTAATATTGTTTTCCAACAAAACATTTTACACTTACCGTGTGAAACCAATTTATTATTCATATATAAGACTTTTATGAGTAAATTGCTTATCAATGTAATTTTGATCATGTACAAGATATTTACATATCAGTGTTTAATTTATATCATATATCATATTATGTTTAACTAAATTACATTTTTCACTTTTTTGTTTAAAAAATTACACTTATTTCTCATGCATAGTTGGTCAATGTAATATATGTTTATAAATTAATGGTTTTGTAAGTGTAAAAAATGGAAGAATAGTTTGTGTAATTTCACTGAATCTCGGGGAAAATCAGTGTAATTTACTCTTTATATTATTAATAAACTTTTGCAAATGTTCCACACGTTATACTAAATTGGTTATACTATTATGTACAACTGATAAGTAATTTATGTAATTTATGAGTAATTTATATTATATACAAGATATTTATATCATATACAAGACATTTATTTATCAATGTAATTTACTCTTTAAATTGGTTATTACTCATATACAAGTCTTCTCAAAAGAATACTTTTTGCATAGAAAAGTGGAGACATATTCTTCCAACAGAGAATCTAATGTTTAAAATTGAGGAGTTTGAAGCTTTATTGTGAACTATGAGTCTAAAAGTTTAAAACTATGTTGGCTAGTTGTTAGAACTTACAAGTTTTAAAACAAAACAATATATTATTGTGAGATTGAAAACTTTAATTTGTGATTTTTTGTTTTAAAAGACATTTATGAGGCGTTTTGATTATTTATTTTTGACATTGTGATTGAGTTAGTTATAAATGTGTTTTTTTGAAAGAAAAAATGGGTCAGTCCGCCAGCCTTATCAAATATGGGTTGAACTGACATTTTGAGCCATTTTAGTAATAAAGGTTGAGCCGGACCAACCCATATTTTGGTGGGCCGGACAAAGTTGGGTCGGCTGGCCCGTATTGACACCCATAGGAACTAGCATGTTTTTTCTTTCTTTCTGAACTCCCCATATTCTTAACTAAAATATACAATTTGGTATTGTTAAATTTAAAATTAAACTAAGGGAGTTGTTTGGTATGATTTAAAATTTGTAGTTTATGTTTATTTTTTAAAAAATAAGCTGAAAATATAAATTATGTACGTTTGACAACCAAATGAAGTTTATAAATTCAGTTTTTAAGTTAAAAGTAGAAGCTCCAAAATCATGGGTTGATTTATTTTTTTAAGCTTATTTTTTCCCAATTTTTCTATTTCCTATTTTACCTCATCATAACTTATCTGTCTGCTCATTTTTACTCTTCCACAAACACTATAACTTTTCATATCATCACCACCAAACTCCGTAACTCTCATTTTCTTCTCTTTCTATCACTACTCAACCTGTAATTCACTATAACATTTTCTTTTATCTATACATGAACACATAATTATATATAAAACTTTGTTATATAATATTAAAATTTTGTGAATTATGTACAAACTTTTTATGTATAAACTTTTTAGTATAAATAATTATGTATAAACTTTTTTCATAAAACTTATAAACTTATGTATTATTTAGTTTGTGAATTATGGAATTTAAGTTCAGTAACTTCCATTTATTTATGTGATATATTGTTTTTAATATTGATATTGATTTTTATATTGTATTTTATTTTAATATTTTTTTAGCCTTTTTTATTATGCAATATTAAAAATTATGAGTTGATTTATTTTTTTAGTTTATGTTTAACTATGTGTGAGGTTATTTGTTTATGTTGATCTTATGTTGTTTTTTAATATTAATATTAGTTTTTATATTATATTTTATTTTAATATATTTTTTTAGCATTTGTTATGCAATATTACAAAATTAAAGTAAAAATATATGATGATAAATATTAAAAGATGTATAATTAAAAAATATTGTAAAAAACAACCAAAATAATCATAACATAAACAAATAACTTCATACCATATTCTATAATTTACTATGTAAAAAATAATTTTTCTATATTACCCAAACAAGACAAATTAATTTATATTCAATTTTTAGCTAAAATATCCAAAAATAAACATGTTATAATCTTAACAGTTTATAATCTAATATTTTATATCTCACGGTTTATAAACTAAAACTAAAAACTTAATTCATACCATATGCACGCTAAATCAACCGGATAGACAATTGATGGTGACTTATTTAAAAAATGTAAATTAACAAGAACTTTATATTCATCAAACAAAAATACATACAACATTGCTGACTCTTTTCTTGCAAAGAGTGAAGAAGCAGAAAACAGTGATTGATGGCAGATACCAATAACCGCAGCGTGAGACTACTATTCCACCCAAAGCATCTCCACACAGGATCCAACCCCAGAACCCACTGGCTCATTGGTTCTTCATTCTTCCCTCCACTCACTATAGCTTCAATCCTCTACTCTTCTTCTCTTCATCTCCACATAGAATCAGGTTTACACACTTTTCCCATTTTACCCCCACCTTCTTTCACTATTCCCATTCTTACCCTCACCTCATTTTTATTATTCTCTTTTCTTATCAGAACAACTCCGATCCTTAATTCCCAAAGGATTCGAAGTAATCGGAGCCTTAACTTCCGGAAACGACGTTGTTGATGATGCTGCCCGAGCCGCAATCGAAGCTGCCCGCGGGCTGAGGAAGATTATGTACGGAGAGAATGATCGAGAGGTTGTTGGAGCGGTTACGGGTGAGGGTTTTGGTGAGGTGAAGTTCTTTGTGTCGGAGAGTGGAAATGTGAACGGATTTGAATCGGTTACGGAGGTTATAGAGGAAGAGAATTCGGAGAAGTTTGTGTGGGAGAATGGTTGTTTGCTTCGTTGTGAGCTTCCGATTAAGTTTCCACTTTATTATCCTGTTCGAAATACGAATGGTAGGTTTCGGTTGAATTTTATTTTATGTTTTGAATGATTATGCAAATTTGTTGCAGAAAAATGAAAAATCACATCGTCATTCGCTATTTAATTTTGAATGTTCGGTTAGTTATTTTTTAGGACAAATGTTAGGGATACATTAGCTCTCAAGGGACTATTTCGATCAACAACCAAGTCTTTATCCCAGTAGGTGGGATCGGTTTCATGGACCGAATGATGTCATAATGCTCTTTAAATTTTTTGGTGTATTTTGGTTTGCGTGTAAGAGATGATGGAATAAAATGTGAGTTGTTCTATATCATGTTAATAACAAGGCAGAATAAAGAAGTGGAATGAGGACATTCCACTTTTGTTGTTGTTAGATACATTTTTATGTTCCACTTTCGAATTCCCGAGAGTGAAACTGCGTCAAATACTTAGTAATGTAGGCTTTGTCGCCCTTGTGGTCCTGCTCAGCTCAAATCTGGACTAGTTGGCAGCTTGTGGTGACTGGATACCAGATGTTATATACTAATATACGAAGGAGACATTCCGTTTCATCCTATTCTCTCCATACACCAAATGCTAATAGACACCAACTTAGGTTTTTTGTTTCTCAAGAACTATATTAGGGAGCAACATTTGTTTGTGACTAACCTTGATATCTACTTTTTTTTTATTACCAAATTGGCGTATATTTATATCCTGAAACATAGTGTATGTATGATGCAATGTAATTGGGCAATGTATTTGGATAATTGGATCTAAACTTTGTTATTTTTTATCAAATTTATTTTGGCCTTTTTATGCTTTGTAGTTTGCAAGTATTACTTAGGTTTGCATTTGGCATTTAGTTTGTTTTATGTTTAAGCACTTCTTATCGTTGCCATACAATTAAGTAAGCCCTTGGGCCTTGTGAGAAGCATGAAGGCAATATATTGAGGTGTAAAGTAGTGATTGAGCAAGATACTAGAGTTGAGCTCCTCTCTTTGTGTAGTGTTGATTGAATAATTTGCTGATGGATGTTATCGAGTGCAGGACTGTTGTCATGAGTTGCAATGAAAGCACTAGCTGAAAGTACATTACTTTGAGTTCAAGCCGCCTTACAAATACGAGAATATGAGAGGGACAAAAATGTGGGTTATGACGTATGAAGGATAGTAGATAGTAAACTAAGTAACAAATTACAAATTTTAGATGAAATTCAATTTCAATATAAAAGAGCGGTGTATGACTGCACAGGATAATATTTGGACACTGGAAAGTTATATAAGATGCATATTTGATTATTTTCTAAATGCAGTAAATTCTGGACAAATTTTGTTCCGCAGATGTTGAGAAAGCGTATGTACAGGCAACTGAAGCTGTTATTGCCAAGTTAAGAGACCCACAAACTGTGTACATATTAGAATCAGTAAACAAATCCTCTCTGGATCTACCTCCACCTGTTGTTGTTCAAGGGGGAGAGTTAGACTTTCACGTAGACCTCTCCAAGATCAGACCTTTGGCCGAGATTGATAATGGCTTTGATGCAAGCTCACTATTGTGTTCATACTTTTCTGTCAACAGTAAAGCAGGCTCACCAGTTTTTTCTATTGAGGTAACATATAAGAGAATGATGTTTTTTCTGCATTTTCTCCCATTTATTTTTAGTTGTTTAAGTTTTTTTATATTATGTGGTAGTATTTGACGTGTTTTTTATTATCTGGTATATTTCTTTCATTTGTAGAATGTGCATTATGGATAATCAAATGACAGCTATCGTCCATTTTGTGATATTTTGTTTTGCTTAGAATGCAGATATTATCCAAGTTAGTGTTCTATCTAATAGTTTAGTGCCATCCTCGGCATCTGCCGCACCTGTTGCAGAATACCTTCCAGGTCAGGATTTTAGGGTCATAAATGATGCCACATATTCGCTCATTGATCAATATGATTTACTTTAATTTTACTGCTTTAAGCATTTCTTAATTGAAGTTGAATTATTGCTTTCAGTCCAGGAAGAAACCAGACTCCTTTTTATAGATGTTAAGCTAGATGTACTATGCTATGCTTCCAAGGTGCTTCCACTCAGACATGCAATTTCAAGTTTAATCATCCCTGGCTTGGTTGACCAGTTAAATATACTTCAGAATTCGATGTTGCCTAACCTTTTGGCACAACATCCTCAGGTGAGGCAGTGCATCTATCCAGTTACATAAGCTTTCCATGGTTGTACTGTTCCACCATGACTCTAATTCACAAAAGGATCATTTTTGTATACTTAATGGATTAAGAGCTATTTATTTTCACCTCTTTTTCATATCACTGAGCAATTCTGAATGGCCCTTAAGCATTTGTCTAGCGAATACACAAGTCTCAAATATGTACATCATTTCTGTGTTAATACTCACTGCTGAAAGTAACAGTGCCCATTTGATTCTAGCTGCAATGCACCAGAATGACTACATATAACAATGTTCATCTGAACTTCCAAATATATTTAATTTGTTTCTATAATTTAATTGTGGTTTCTATTTAACTTATTTTGTTCTTTAACTTTTATTATTTTTTCAGTTATAATTTTATTTCTGGGTAAAGTATTTGTTCGACTTCTGCTTTTAATACCTATTGTTCTTTTGATTAACTATCAAACTATTTAATTGCCAGCTGAAACCTTATCATTTTAGTCCTCCTGGAGTTCTGCATCCAATAACTGTTTTCTATGAACTGAGTTTTGGGGAGACAGAAATGAAGCAAGGTATGCTGTTGAACCCTGGCATAGACAGGACAGTTCTTTTACCGTGTACTTGTGTCAAATAGAAAATAATAGAATACAAATATGTTATGTACTGTTGGTAAATTTTAGAGAGGAATGTATTTAATCTTTAGGCTTTTCCACTCTATTTAGTATTTATGATCTCATCATGTGTCAGTGATTTATGACATGTTCTTGCTTTCTACAGTTGAAGTTAGGAGATCCTTACACTCAAGGTTGGGATTGCCTTTTGACCGTCCACTTCTGAGAATTGCTAATGCCTTGAATTTTTCAAAATTGAGAAACAGCGGTAATGTTTCTCTACAGAAAGGTAGATTGTACATCTAAATGCAAACTTCTCTATGCTCTAGGTGCTGACAATTAGATTGCATTTGCCTCCTTCAATTTTACATTTTCCTGTAATAACTTCCTTTTTTATTTCTGTTCATATGCTCTATGTTTCTTAATATCTATTGATAATATTAGGTCCAAGTTTGCCCAGAGATGTACATATTGGGATTCCTAGCAGTGGGGGTAAGTTGCTATTATGGTCTTTTAGTCTCTCTTTCTTAAAGTAATTTTTCTTTTTCTAATTTGAAATCATTATGGCATTTGCAGTTACCGGGGGAACTGTTTCCCTTGTTCAAGGTTCTTATGAATACTTCCATTATCTTCAGGATGGTTATAATGATTCGGTAATTGCAATTCTTCTGCTCCCTAATGTTTTAACATGTTCTTGAAATTACATGTCTTCTTCTTAGTCTGAATTGAAATTACATTTGTAATTGGTGAATGTTTAAGTTCAAATACAAACATGCCCCAGTTTATATTGCTGGGTGGTTTTAGATTGGCAGAATAATGTAATTTTGCTTAGACATTTGTAAATTACTGTCTGGATACATCAAAATGTATTTTAAGTTTTTAATTGAATAAAAAGAATATTACTTATGGAATTAGAACTTATAATCACCCAGGAAAAGGAAAGGACAATAAATGAAAGAGAATATCATGTAATGTGTGGCTGCTTGAGAAATGCAACCTGTGGCATTTTGCAGAAGCTGCATCAAGGCCAATTTTATCAAGCTTCTATTTGAACTATTATCAGTTGTTTATTATTGATCTCAATAACTTAGTTTTTCACTAAGAACACCAGTTCGAAGGCATCAAGTGCCTGTCAATAACTTTTTATTTGCTTTAACATGAACCCTCTTTTTATTTGTTATCCTTAGCGTTGCTTCTGGGCTGAATTGTCGGTGTTTTGGATATTATTCAACAGCTAAATTGTAGCCTTCTGACATTCTATCAAGTTCCATCTCTTGTTTTCCTTGCTGTGTGCTTTTAAATCCTTTTTCATCTGCTGCTAGGGTATTGTGCTTTTTCCTTTGTGAGTATATTTTTATCTTATGGTAACAGACGGACATGCTAATTTGTCCGCATGTCACCTATACAGCGACTACAAAGAAACTTTGCAATTAAGTGGAAAAATATTTGCATGTAGATGTAAGTTTGTTGCCAGTTGGTACTTGAATGACAAAGGTTGAGTTGTGATGCCAAGGAGTTTTCATGTCTGTTTATAAGCTAGCTTTTAGCTTGCCACATATTGTCTGTCCCTCTTGCATTGACTTCTTGTCTGGTTGATGAGTATCTTATGGACTATAATTAATTTGATTTACCTACTTTCAGATATCATTAATACACAATGTCTCTATTTCCTTGTAGTATCACAAACTAAATCACTTAAATTGATTTTCTAGGGATGGGGTTGTGCATATCGCTCTCTCCAGACTATCATTTCATGGTTTAGACTCCAAAACTACTCATCCATAGAAGTTCCTTCTCATAGGTATTTACAGTTTACTTCCTCTAATGATGAATTCCGTTTTTGAGGAAAATATGATTTTCGTGTTCTAATATTTTTTAGAGAGCTAATTTTATCTATTTATTTCCTTATTGTCTCTTCAGGTTTTAAAATGAGTTTTTCCCGTGTAATGAATTCTTAAATTGATTATTTGAAGTGTTGGTTTTTAATTAGACTGACTTAAGTTCACTTGTATCGACCAAAATGTTGCTTGTCATATTCATGTATATGATTCAGCCTAATAAACCTACAACTTTCTCAGAGAAATACAGCAGTCTCTTGTTGAGATTGGTGATAAAGATCCTTCTTTTATTGGGTCACGTGAATGGATTGGCGCTATCGAGTTAAGCTTTGTTTTGGACAAACTTTTGGGTGTAAGTATTCTGCTCACATTAGTATTTGTTATGTTGAACTGTTGATTTCTAATAAAACTGTATATTGAATCACTTGGGTTTGAGTTTTTGGCCCATTATACTTCATCCGATTCTGAATAGAGTGCATGAAAAGTATTATCTAAATCATCAAATTCCTCAAGTTTACCCTTTACTTTTGTGGGACTTGTGGGTGTAATTGGATTCTTAGGCTTTGGTTGGGAGTGTGATTTTGGAGGGGAAGGGAAGGGAATAACTTTAGAAAGCCTCCTCCTTGTTTGGGAGTTGGATGAAAGAGGGGGGAAGGTTTTGGAGGGTATCTCAAACTCTCTAAAACCATTTATGTGTCTATTTTTATAGTTCCCCCAATTTGAGGTTTTTCGAAGACAAAATGTAAAAATACCTAAACATTTTTAGTAAAATTATATAATTATATATTATTGTCCATTTCTCATTATTAATTACATTTTTAAAGGAAAAATAAAAAACATTCTATCATTATCATTAGTTTACTCTCCCCCATCTAAATTTCATACTCCCAGACAAGGGAGAGGATTGCCCTTCCTTTCCCATTCCCTTCCTAACCCTTTAATCCCTTTGCTTCCATTTTCCTCATAACTCCCAAACATAGCCTTCTGACTAAGTTGTTTGCTTTCTTTAATAGGTTACTTGCAAAGTCATGAATGTCAGATCTGGCTCTGAGCTTCCCGAAAAATGTCGAGAGCTAGCATTGCACTTTGAGAACCAAGGAACACCTATTATGATTGGTTAGTAGATTGTAATTTTTTTTATCTGACACCACTGTGGGTGATGGTTTGAAATTCCACACTCCACAGTGTTTGTATATATATATATATATGTATATAATAACCACACTATATATTTTAGTTGCATATTAACTTGGATACAAGTTTGTGTTAAGTTTGTTTGTATTACTCTAAGAAATTTTTTGGTTGGAAGTGTAGGACTAGTGTTTATCTTAACCCTTAATTTTCTAATATGCAGGTGGTGGTGTACTTGCGTATACACTGTTGGGAGTGGATTACAATGAAGCAAGTGGAGATTGTGCATTTTTAATACTTGATCCACACTATACAGGCACTGATGATCTGAAGAAAATAGTAAATGGAGGATGGTGTGGGTGGAAAAAAGCTGTTGATAACAAAGGGAGGAACTTCTTCTTGCATGATAAGTTTTATAATCTCTTGCTTCCACAGAGACCCAACATGGTTTGATAGACCTGGAATTTAATTGAGGGAACTTAGTTTCTAATTGATACCCATGTTTTTTATATGGAATAGTAATACTTTCACTTAGAGGAACATGTGGAGAGTTCAATAATTTCACTTTTGGATTAGTAATGTTCTGTAATATACATGATGTTTTCAAGTTATACCAGTTTTGGATTAGTAATGTTCAGTAAATTCTCTTTTGGATTTTACCTCTAAAATGAGTTTCCTGGTTGGTTGGTTTGAGCAGTAGAAACTACCAACCCTCAATAAACATTACTTTATAGGGACATATACTGGTTGCTTAACAAAATTGTTATGAACAATTTAAAATGTTAAGAGTATGAGGAAAAATTCTCATGTATCTTCTTTTTTGTGCAGAGAGCCAAAGAACATTGAAGTAAACCCCTAATGAAAAAATTCACAAATTGTCACTAATTTTGTATTTTAAAAAAAATATAAATCTTCCTATAAAATTAGTATATGATATTTGTTTGCATGCATGAATGTGATATTTCTCATAAGGTGATATTCTGCATTTTAATGATGGGTTTACAAAGACATTATTTTCTTATGGTTATAAGAAGAATTTATAGGCTAATTTTATTGGGATATATCATTTGTAATCTATTCTTAAACATCCTGCTCTGGATGTTGAATAATTAAGTTATAGATAGATTGATTGATTTATTTTTAAAAATAAGGGATGTTTAAATATTTGAACTATTGTTATCTATTATAATTATAATATATATTTTGTAATGAGTTAGTATATATATATTATATTGTTATTCTTCTAATGTGTAATTTCACTTTATTATGAGGATAGAGAACTAAATTAATAATCCTCTACCGGTGACACTGCTATATGTTGTTCATTCTGTACGGATTATCTCCATTAATAGATAAATAAATGAGGTTATTACACTTAATTTTGAGGACAAAAAATTCATTACAAATATAATAGAATGATGAATTGTCTTTTTATTTTTTATTTTACATTGTTTTACACTCGTTGGTCTCTCCATTAATGGAGAATATCCTTACTCCTCTCATATAATTTAATTTGTCATGACTAGACACCACTGATATGTTGTTATATTGACGCCAACATACTCACAAGAAACATATCTGGCAGTGAAAACGATGTTGTTTTCAAACATCTCTATTACAGTTCTTAATGTTTGTTGATGGAAGGTTAGAAAATTTTAAAACCTAAAGGACCAAAGTAAAGCATTTTAAACATAAAGGACCAAAATAAAATAAATGCTAAAATATTATTAAAATCTATATTTTTGACAAACTAAATTAATGGCAAAATTGGTTCAATCCAATATGAATTTGCGAACATGTATATTTAATGATTTAACCTTAAAATGGAAAAGGACCTCTTAATACTCATTTTGTTACCTGAAAAATAAATAAATTAAAAAAAGAGAGGGAATAATAATAAAAAAGTATATATAGGAAATGCAAAAAAAGGAAAACCTAGAGAGATAGAAGAATGGCGAATTCGAACTGGAAGGTTAGTCTTCAACCCACAAAGGTTGTCGTTTTGGCTGATCTCAACGTTGATCCTCCTGAAAACGACGATGATGATGATTCCCCCTTTCTCCTTCCACCTCTTCCACCATCAATTTCCAGGTTTCTTTTTCTTATTTCTTTTCTCATTTCCTTCATTTTTATGTGTGTTTGTTTGAACTCGGCTGCTACAAAAATGGTTAGGAGGATGGGGAACGGGCTCGAGTATTAGGGTTCGTTTGCAAGTTGAGTTTTCGAGAGGAAAGAAGGGAAATTAAAGACTTCGGAGTCGTGAAATACACTTATGAGATGGTTCTGAAGCCTTCCTTTTTCCTTCAAAATCCAACTCGCAAACAGTCACTTAGAAAACGGTTAAGTATAAGCAACACAATCACTGGGGAAAAAGAATTTTGGACGACGGGTTTGTAGTTCAACTGAATGGGATGAAATGGCATGGAGTGGAATAGAATGCGTTAAAGTTACTATATCGTTGTTTTGGTGTTTAATGATGGAATGAAGTGGGAATGGAGTGAATAATAAGTTGGTTCTGTTCCATCTTATTATATAAAATCCAAACTATGGAACCTAGTATTACTCCATTCCATTTCGTGAAATTTCATCCCTTCCATCAATCCAAGCAAGTCTAGGTTTGATGATGATGTTAGATTTTAAATTCTATACTAAAGAACACTGATTTAAATTGCGGACTGCATCACCTTGTGCTGCCGCAATATTGCAGTTGCGGCACAATTATGGTGTGACTCCAAATCATAATGATGTGGTCGCATCGGTGCCGCAATGCAACCGTATTTGGACCGCTTCAGGCCGCATCGGACTGCATTGGATTCAAAAATATTATTTTAGTCGCAAAATAATTCACACTGCAACAGCTGCAATCTGTATCGCAATGACTGCAATCACAGTAAATGCAACCGTTACCGCAATCGCGACCACAACCGCAATTTAAAACACTGCTAGAGAAAAAAATCAAATGAGTGATCCAAAAGTTGCTTTCATTGCAATCCATTCTTGAGCACTTAGTGCACCAACTTGACTTGGACTGATGTGAGGGATCAGGTCTACTAAGTAGAGCATTGAACTAACTCGCTAAGTTACTCGTAGGATAAAAATAGTAAGTCTTGTATTGATGTGAATTTGTGGTCCTTTCCCCGGTCAATCCATCTTATATTTATAGAGAAGCACACGGGATATTTATTGGTGTATGTCTACAGATATAGACTTGTTTCTATCTGTATGTGTGATGGAGATTTGGAAAAAACTGTCGAGTGGAGTAACTGCCTATTTAATTCACTGAAATTTTTATGGAGTGTTTTAGTTCGTCCAATGAAGTTTGGTCTGAGGGAAAATTGTCCATTTCGTTGTGGAAAAAACCCATGATCATTCTTCATTCAATTGTTACCAAGATTTCTTAAAAATGAAAAAAACAATCTTGTTATGGAAGGACCTGTTACTGCAAAATGAATTATTTATACTGGTTACTGAATATACTTTTGTTGCATGTTGTCATTTATTTATCTTTTAATGTATATGTAGGTCGACAATTGATGAAAACACTCAAGATAAGAGTTTGTTGTCCAAAGACACTGATATTATTGAAGGTGAAGGTAAGAAATTGAACAAACTGGGGAAATGCCGCTCCAGGCTAAGCAAGACAGATACTTCTCTTGATTTTGTAGCTGATGCAGAGGGTGATCAACATGTTCATGGGGCTCCTTCCACTCGGGAGGAAAAAGTTAGCAGCATCAAGACTGTGAGTCAGTTTAAAAATCATTACATATTTTTCCTTTTATTTAACTCATCCCACTTCTAAACTGTAAATCAAATTTATTTTTGGCGAGGAAAAATGGAATTTTATCTGTTTTTTTCCGGGGGGGGGGGGGTCTTTTCAGTGGGTCCACATCTTAAGGTAAAGATAGTTTTTTAATTTTGGGGTATATGCTCAAGGATTAAGTTAATCAGTCAGTTAAATATCTTTCCTACTTACAAAATTGTCTTTTCATGAATTGGGTTTCTTTTTGTTGAAATAATTTGGTAACAATTAGCACTAGTTTAAAACTAAAGTTTTTGTTGTTGTTATCATTATTATTTTTGTTGTTATCATTATTATTTTTGTTGTTGTTGTTGTTATTATTATTATTATTATTGTAATTGTTGTTGCTTTTACTTCATTCTAACTGACAAAGTAAGTTAATGCTTCTAGGGCTTGGTTCATGTTGCAAGGAAGATGCCCAAAAATGCTCATGCGCATTTTATACTTGGCTTGATGTACCAAAGATTGAGCCAACCTCAAAAGGTAATGCTTTCAAGTTTCTTTATGTTTGATATATGTTAAATTGCTAAACAGGTCATAAAACCTTTTAGGCGGTATTGGCTTATGAGAAGGCAGAAGAGATCTTACTCAGACCTGAAGCTGAGATTGATAGGCCAGAGATGCTTTCTCTAGTTCAGATTCACCATGCACAGGTTCAAAAATATTAATTTGATTGATTAATGGTTTTAATCTTTCTGGTCACTGACATGTTTTATAATCCTTATAGTGCCTGATTCTAGAAAGTTCATCAGAAGATAGTTCAGATAAAGAACTTGAACCTCACGAACTTGAGGAAATTCTTTCCAAATTGAAAGAGTCTGTACGGTCAGATATCAGACAGGCTGCTGTGTGGAATACATTAGGCTTTATCCTTCTTAAAACCGGTCGAGTGCAGGTACAAGTACCTTTTTTGCTCTTCTTCATTATGCTTTAATGTCCTTTAGGCATATATGATGTTCAGTTTCACTATCTGATGTTACCATTCCCCCCTTTGCTTCAACTGCTCTGTAGAGTGCTATTTCAGTTTTGTCATCATTGTTGGCCATTACACCAGAGAACTATGATTGCCTAGGAAATCTTGGGATAGCTTATCTCCAAATGTAAGTTTGAATGAGTAATTAACTCTTTGTTTTTGGGTCTAAAATGCACTTGTGCCATTGTTATTAGTTTTTATACTGTTTTCATTTGGAGTAGTACCTTCAACAGATAGTCCATCCATTCCTCATGCAATTTGTGGTAAGATTGTCATTTTTTAGGGTGTTAATATATATGAGCATTGTGAATAAAGCAATTTAAAGAGGGAACGAACATATGATGCTTAAAAGCAGAGATTTGAGAATAAATTTCTCTTATAAATACTTCATGGGATTAACAACCAAAGCCTTTTCGCTAAGGGTATGTTTGGGAGTAGGATCAAGGTAATCAAAAGTGTGAGTTGATGCGTCGAATCGCACAATTCAATGCTTTTCATGGTGAACAGCGAGTTGGCGTGGGGGGGAAAGCGTTGCAGAGTTTGAGCATGATGGCATGACACTGGAGTTGATGCATCCCACATTACATTCCAGATGCATCCCACATTACATTCCAGATGCATCCCATGTTACATCCCAGATGCATCCCACGTTACATCCCAGATGCATCCCACATTTATCTCGGACAGATCTGGTGGCAATTTGATGTTTCGGGGATTTAGTTGATGGAAACTTTTTTCGAGGGACTAAATTGGTGGCCATCGAATCTTTCATGGACCCAAATCACGTTATACTCTTAAATTAAAAGGGGTTGTGAGTTTTTTAATCCATCCATATCTTTCCACAGTACTGTTACTAACTATGTTTCCTTCCAGTGGGAATTTGGAATTATCTGCAAAATGTTTCCAAGAGCTGATCCTAAAAGATCAAAATCATCCTGCAGCTTTGGTCAACTATGCTTCCCTTATTTTATGTAAATATGCTTCTGTTGTAGCAGGTACTTTTACTCTAAATACATATGCACTCCATTTTTGTGCATTCTTACTTCGATTAATTCATTTGTTATTACGTGGTTGAAGAAATCTATGTTTATATGGTTTTTGTTCCAAAAGATTATTATTTGATTTTTCATTACTTCCAGGGGCGGGTGCAAGTGCTGCTGAAGGTGCTTCGGCAGATCAGGTTACGGCTGCTAATGTTGCTAAGGAATGTTTGTTAGCTGCAGTCAAAGCAGATGGCAAATCAGCTCATATCTGGGCAAATCTTGCCTATGCATTTTTTATTACTGGTGATCATCGAAGTTCCAGCAAATGCTTGGAGAAGGTGCTCATGGCTCCTTGCTACAGTCATTTATAGCATATTTATTGAGGTTGTTCAATGGTTTCCTGGTCCTTGTTCTAGGCGGAAATGTTTGATATTTGATTATCTGCAATAATTTTACACTGATAATTCTGTATGCATTCTTTTTCATGATTAAAATAGCAGGAATTGCTCATTGATCATGTGTGCATTGCATTTTTGGCTTGTGTCACTTGTTACATGATAGAACACTGGTATCAATTAAGAAAGATTTAGAAAAAGGAAATGTCCCAAAGCCAGAAACAGTGTGTTTATAGGCTAGGCTCTAGTAAAATGAATTTTATTGAAGAAGAATAGGAGTAGAATTACAAAGAAGATGAATATAGGATCCCACGACCCTATAACCCACTGATTCCACAATCAGTTTACAAATGAATCCCCAAATTGCCTTCTATCTAACTCCCCTAGCTATTTAAGGAAAAACAGCCTAACTAACTAACTAGATAACTGCCAAAAAGAAGAGGGAAAGTTAGTTAGGTGGTTACTAACCAATCCAAACCTTCATTTTCCCTCTTTTATACACGTGCTTTATTTCTGGTTTGGGTTTGGCCTTATCAATACCCCCCCTAAACTTCTTAACTTGTCCTCAAGTTGGAATTTAGGGAAATTTTCCCTTAAGGAAGCTGTTGACTCCCAAGTGCAGTCATGTTGTGGTAAATCCTGCCATTTAACTAACACTTCAACATCTTGAGCCCCCTGCCTGACTTCAATAATGTCTTCTGGTTGAACTTCTAGTTCTAATTCTTCATTCATCATGGGAGGGAGAGGTTGAGGTTGTTGATGATGCTTAAGGGCTTTCTTTAACAAAGACACATGGAAAACTGGATGGATTCTGGTCCCCTCTGGTAGATCCAACTGATAAGCCACCAATCCAACCCTTTTTATTATCTGATAAGGACCATAATATCTAGGAGCTAGTTTAGCATAGGGTCTGGCTGCTAAAGATTTCAGTTTATATGGCTGCAGCTTGAGAAACACCCATTCCCCTACTTCAAACTCCAACATCCTCCTGTGCTTATCAGCCTGTTGTCTCATTAAGTTCTGAGCCTTTGACAAATTAGTTTTTAGTTCATCTAGAATTCCATCTCTTTGAGTGAAGAGCTGATTGACTTCTTCAACCTTAGAGGGTATAGTTCCTGCCTTGATCAATAAGGGAGGATCTCTCCCATAAAGAGCCCTGAATGGAGTCATCTTAGCTGCACTGTGATAGTTAGAGTTGAACCAGAACTTTGCCTAATGTAACCATTCCACCCATAGCCTAGGTCTTGGTCCCACAAAGCATCTTAAATAGGTCTCTAAGCACCTATTGGTTACCTCTGTTTGCCCATCTGTTTGAGGGTGATAGGAGGTGCTCATTTTTAGTTGAGTCCCAGCTAATCTGAATAGCTCCTTCCAGAAGTTGCTTAGGAAGAGTGGATCCCTATCAGAGAGAATGGATGTAGGAAATCCATGTAACTTGACCACCCCTTTGATAAAAACCAAGGCTACATCTTTGGCTGAATAGGGATGACCTAGGGCAAAGAAATGTGAATACTTAGTGAGTTTGTCCACAATTACCAGAATAGTATCCTTACATTCAACCCTAGGTAGACCATCAATGAAATCCATAGACAAATCCATCCAGACTTGTTGAGGGATGGGTAAGGGTTGCATCAATCCTGCAGGAGCTAGGGTAGAGTACTTATTCCTCTGGCAAATGTCACACTGTTCAATATAAGCCTTAATATATGCCCTCATGCCTTCCCAAAATAAAAAACTGGAGATTTTCTTATAGGAGTTTCATGACATTCTGCCAAAATCAAAGGAATTCTGTTGGATGTAGTGGATAAAACTAACCTGTCTTTGTAATACAATACCCCCTTCCTTAGCTCAAACCCAAGATGTGAATTTTTATCAACTGTCAACTCTTGCACCAATCCCTTCCATTTTGGATCCAATTGAACTTCTAGTACCCAATTCTCTACTTTTTCATTACTAATCATAAAGATGGCACTAAACATAACCTTCCTAGATAAAGAATCTGCTACAGAATTCTCAACTTCAGGTTTATACTGGATCTCAAAATCCAACCCTACCAGTTTGACTGCCCATATGAACTGTTCATCTGAAAAGAGTCTCTGTTCAGTCAAGAATTTCAAGCTCTTTTGGTCTGTTTTGATGATGAAATGCCTGCCCATGAGGTAGTGTCTCCATTTCTAAATGGCCTGCACTAAAGCCATTAACTCTCTCTCATAAACTGACTTCTGCTGTGCTTTTAGAGAGAGTGCCTTGCTCCAAAAAGCCAAAGGCCTTCCTCCCTGCATCAAAACAGCCCCTAATCCCTTGCTGGAAGCATCAGTCTCTACTATAAACTCCTTTGTGAAATCAGGAACAGCCAACATGGGTAGTTTCTCCATAGCAGCCTTTAACCTCTCAAAAGCTTCCTGAGCAGCATTAGACCAACCAAAAGCATCTTTTCTGCGAAGGTCAGTAAGAGGCTTTGCAATCCTACCATAATCCTGGACAAATTTTCTATAATAACCAGTAAGCCCAAGAAATCCTCTCAGCCCTTTTAGACTGTTTGGTGGAGGCCAATTCTTGACAGCTTCAACCTTGGCATCATCAGCAGCCACACACCCTTCTGAGATGATATGTCCCAGATATTCAATACTGACCTGACCAAAACTGCATTTCTTCATATTGGCCTTCAAGTCATTCTCCAGAAGCAAAGCTAAAATAATGCCTAATTGTTGTCCATGAGTTGCCATGTCTGGGCTATACACTAGGATGTCATCAAAGAAAACCAAGGTGAACTTCCTCAAATAAGGCCTCGAAATTTCATTCATGAGTGCCTGAAATGTTGAGGGAGCATTGGTCAAGCCAAATGGCATGACCAGGAACTCATAGTGACCCTCATGAGTTCTAAAAGCTGTTTTTTCAACATCTTCTGGTCTCATCCTAATCTGGTGGTATCCAGATTTCAAATCCAGCTTAGACAATACCCTAGCACCCCCTAACTCATCAAGTAATTCTTTAATCAGAGGGATATGGAATTTTTTTGGAATTATTGAGGGCCCTGTAGTCCACACAAAACCTCCAACCACCATCTTTTTTCTTCACCAGGATGATAGGGCTTGAGTAGGGGCTTATATTGTGCTTGATTACCCCTGCTTCCAACATTTCACCCACTAATCTTTCCACTTCTGATTTCTGATAGTAGGGACACCTGCATGGCCTAAGATGGGGTATCTCAGCCCCTTCTTTTAGGTGAATGGCATGATCCTGCGGCCTGATGGGTGGTAATCCTGATATGTCATGACTGCACTAAATTCCTGAAGCACCCCTTCTAATTCCTTAGGAATCTTCTTGCTCTCCCTGTCAGTATCATCATAGTGCAATAGCATTCCTTCCCCTTCTTCCATCAAGATTTGCATGAAAGCACCTACTGCTAATTCAGCCTTAGTAAGAGCTGGATTTCCCACTATAGTCATGATTTCTCCACCTCTTTTGACAGACAGCCTCATCTTCCCAAAATCTGCTTTGACTTCACCAAGACTTGCTAGCCACTCCAACCCAAGAACTACATCCACCCCCTTCAGAGCAAAAAGATAGAAGTCTTGAGTGACTTCTAACTGTTGCATGACTAATTTAAGATTTCCACACTTTCCTTGGCACTGAATGTGGTGACCATCTCCCACCTCCACTACATAGGTCCTTGTCTTCCTCACTGGCAGCTGCAATCTGTCTACCAGAGTCTGGGAGATGAAATTGTGGGAGGCCCCACAATCTATCATTATGATGATGGGGTTATCCTCCAACATTCCTTCAACCTTCCATGACTTAGATGAAGTAAGCCCCTTCATGGAATAAAGAGTCAGCTGCAAGGAATTAAAGTGCTGAATTTCCTCATCTGCCTCAACTGGTTCTTCCACCTCTTCATCTTCAGCTAGGAGCAGCATCCTTAATTGCTTGTTTCTGCACCTATGCTCCTTTGAAAATGGCTCATCACATCTGAAACAGAGCCCTTTTTCTCTTTTTTCCCTCATCTCAGCACTGGATAGCCTCCTAAATTCACCCCAGGCTTAGCACTCACCTCCTCCTGGCCTGATTTTGGCCTAAACAGGGTACTCCCCACAGAGGACTCTTCCTTCTTGTTCTGACTAGATGCAGCAGGGTCTAAAGTGACAGTTCTACTATAGGAATTGCCTCTGAAAGTGTTGGAACTCTTTTATAGTTCCCTGGAAGCTTCTTCTGCACTATCAAATTCCTTTGTTCTACAAGCAGGGCTTTGTGGATCACTTCTTGTAAAGTCTCCAACTCATACATTCTGACCTCAGCCCTTATGTCCTCCTTCAGCCCATTCAAGAACACTCCTCTAACAAAATCTTGATTTAACTCCTTCAGTGCACCAGCAAATTTCTCAAATTCTTCAACAAAACTCTCCACACTCCCTTCTTGCTTGAGAGCTAAGAGTATCTCGAAAGGGTTCTGAATCATAGAGGGTTGGAACCTTCTTACCATTGCTATCTTGAAGCTTTCCTAAGTAGGAGAGGGATTGCAACCTTCCCACCATTGAAACCAGCTAAGAGCCTTTCCATCCAGAGCTACTAGTGTAGCCTTCATCTTCTCTATTTCAGACACTGCTCTCATGGTGAAATACCTCTCCAGCTTCTGGATCCACCCAAAAACATCCTCTCCCATAAAGATAGGGATCTCCAACCTCCTCCATCTGTCATGGGTTTGTGCCTCCCTATGTCTGTCCACTTCTTCCCCATTCTCACTGATTCCTTCTGATGGGTTAACTCCCAGCTTCAATGCTATGACAGCCAGCAAATCCTCAGTTCTTTTGGTTCTTGCTTCATTCAATTCCAACCTCATGCGAATTTCTTCCCTTTCTTGGTTCCAACTTTCATTTTCCCTGGCCATACTTCTAGTAGAGACCATACGAATTCTTCAGCAGCTTGTGGGTGGTGGGTTTTTGTAACCAGCAGGCACCAGGATGGTGCTCTGATACTAGGTGATAGAACACTGGTATCAATTAAGAAAGATTTAGAAAAAGGAAATATCCCAAATCCAGAAACAGTGTGTTTCTAAGCTGGGCTCTAGTAAAATGAATTTTATTGAAGAAGAATAGGAGTAGAATTACAAAGAAGATGAATATAGGATCCCACGACCCTATAACCCACTGATTCCACAATCAGTTTACAAATGAATCCCCAAATTGCCTTCTATCTAACTCCTCTAGCTATTTAAGGAAAACAACCTAACTAACTAACTAGATAACTGCCAAAAAGAAGAGGGAAAGTTAGTTAGGTGGTTACTAACCAATCCAAACCTTCCTTTTCCCTCTTTTATACACGTGCTTTATTTCTGGTTTGGGTTTGGCCTTATCATTACATTTCCCCCTTTTGGAAAGTCAGCTTTTCTCGAAGTTGTGGTTTTCCGGTTTGTCATTTGCTAATTTCCCCTTCCCTCTGTTGCCATTGCTTTATAGGCAGCAAAACTCGATCCCAATTGCATGTCTACTCGTTATGCTGTTGCTACCCATCGAATAAAGGAGGCCGAAAGATCACAAGATCCAAGTGAACTGCTTTCATGTGCTGGAAATGAGATGGCTTCTATAGTAAGAGATGGTGATTCATCCCTGGTTGAGCTTCCAGTAGCATGGGCTGGGCTTGCCATGGTCCACAAGGCTCAGCATGAGATTGCAGCAGCATATGAAGGTGAAAAGAATGGGCTGGTGGAAATTGAAGAGCGTGCTGTTTGCAGTTTAAAGCAGGTAATTTATTGCTTTCTTTTAGTGACCATCCTGGGATAAGTTATACGTGTGGCACATGGGATGGAAAATTTAAAGCTTTATCTTAAGTATCCATTTGCTAATTAAGCTTATTTGAAATATCATAATAACTCATTATCTTTTGGTGTTTCTATGACAATGATTGGATACAGTTTCTCACACTTTATTTTGGTGTGTCATTCTTTTTCTATCAGGCTATAGCCGAAGATCCAGATGATGCTGTCCAGTGGCACCAACTTGGCCTTCATAGTCTTTGTGCCCGGCAATTCAAAACTTCCCAAAAGTACCTCAAAGCTGCTGTTGCCTACGACAAGAATTGCAGCTATGCATGGTCTAACCTAGGTACACTCTCTTGTGCTGTAATAGGAATGTACATCGTCTCATGTCCAATGTTCAATATTCTTTCTTTGCATTTTTGTATAGCCAATTGTTATTTTACACTTTGACTTCCCGACCCTTCTTTTCGCCGTGAAAGAATTTTTATAGGTTTTAATGAGTTTAAAATGCATGTATAGGTGTCTCACTTCAACTATCAGAAGAACCATCTCAAGCCGAAAAAGTATACAAACATGCTTTGTCTTTGGCGACAACTCAACAAGCGCATGCAATATTGTCCAACTTGGGAATTTTCTATCGCCACCAGAAACAATATGAACGTGCGAAGGCAATGTTTACTAAGTCGCTTGAATTACAGCCTGGCTATGCTCCCGCGTTTAACAATCTGGGTCTTGTGTTTGTTGCTGAGGGTCTTTGGGATGAGGCCAAGTACTGTTTTGACAAAGCACTTCAATCAGATCCATTGCTGGATGCAGCAAAGTCTAACTTGAGTAAGGTGGTTGCCATGTCAAAGTTATGCAGGGGCCTCTCCTCAACCCTTCTTAAAGAATGATATATTGTAGTAACTCAAGGATAGTTAGTTTCTTTTCTGCTGTATATAATGATTCAAAGAAGAAAGCACTTGTATCATTACCTGCTAAGAAAATTAGTGATTGGTTGAGTATAGTATTTGTTCATTTTCAAGCTATAAAACTGTCACTTAATCCAGTTCAAGAATTGCTCATACGTAGAATTAAGGGAGCACATCTCAAAGTTTCAAACTTACTATGATGGGATGAAAAATATATATTTAACTTAAAAATTTAATAATTAGAGTGTAATATCTATACGCTATCAGTGTAAAGAATGGAATATATTATTGACTTTTTTTTAAGAGTCAATGATGATTGAAAATAAATGGTGCAGAGTGAACTGATTGTGTATAAAACTCTTATACTGTTAATATATATATATTTTTCTCTAATAATTACATGTTTTCTAACCAATTATAAAGTGATATATGGAGTGACAATTTTGGTGAATAAGATGGTTTTCCAAAAAAGAAAGGAATGTAGGTTTGAAGACTCTTTCTTCCACGTGGAGAGTGCTCACAAGGCTCAACCTAATCTTGGGACAATCATAACCAAAACCAAAACATGTGTTGGAAGTTAGAACCTTTGCATTTCGTGGTCCCACCCAACCAACCCAACTAGATAAGTTGAACAATTTTAAGGATGTGGCATTGGTATAGTTTGCAAGGAGAAGGTGACCATTAAAAATAATGGCAGCAGCAACAACCATCATCTCAATCTCCTCAGCTTCACTAACTCCAAAACTTCAAAACAGAATCCTGAAACACAAACACAACCACTATGAACAAGTTCCAACATCCTCTTTCATGGGTACTACAACAATTACTCTTAACATATCAAAACAGAGAATTATTACAAGTGTTACACGTAGTGGTAGAGTGAGTTGCATGGCATCTTCATCTTCCAGTAATCTTCCTTCAGCTCTTTTGTTTGACTGTGATGGAGTGCTTGTTGACACTGAGAAAGATGGCCACCGTATATCTTTCAATGAAACCTTCCAAGAGGTGCTTTTCTTATTGCATTTGTTCATGCTGTGGAATAATGATGTCTGCCATGATTACATTCACAAGTTACATCTGAGGTTTATGTTATAGTTATATTACATCCCATATTACGGGTGCGGGTACATAGTACGCAATACATTACCCTGTCAAATATCGTACGCTATGAGTATATTCGGTAAGGTTTCCACTCTCTACATAATCGTTTCTAGTGAGAAGTACCCAAAGAATAATTATTTTATTGTTTGTTGTAATTCATTCACGTAAGTGAGTCTACATTACCAATTATTCTTTTTTCTTTTACATAATCTATAGGTAAAAAACCGGTTCGTTCCTTAAAGGAACCATAATGCAAAAGAATCATGAATTGGTACGAGAGAACCAATTCGCGGTTCTCTACCAAAATGAGAGAATTGTGTTTCATTGTAACATCCATCATTACACGGTTTTAAATTATGGTTGCGTTTACCACAATTAGTAGTGGAAATTATGGGAAAATACAGCCACGTCCGCTGTAATTGTAATCACTATACAATTGCAGAGGCTTTGAAACCAGAACATTGCATGACGGCTTCCAGACTGTGATTGAAACCATTGGGATGTTAGGATGTTTGAAATATATTATTACATGAAGTCGCATATTATTTAGTATTGGAATGGAATGAACGAGAAAACTTAATACTATAATGTGCACCAAATATAAGCATCAACTATAACTTATAAGCACCAATTAGAAACACCTCAGAAGTCTTAGGCCAAGACCCATAGGTGTGCTAGAGCTTGTAATACCTCTTTGGTAGCTGCTCAACGTTCCTGCTGACGTAGACACAATTAACCGAACTCCGTTAACAAATTATCTTGTCTTCTTCTCTTTGCTCTTTATTTGATTGTTTGTCGAAAAAGCTAAGCAACTATTTCTTCCGCTGCATAGAAATCATGATTACAATATAACTTCAATGGTGATTGATATAGTTTCTCAAACAAGAGTATTATTATTAAGTAAGTCAATGTTACACCTATGAGGAAGGCAATGTAACTTTCTCAATAACTATGTAGAACTAATGTTGCCTTGTTTCTGGTCCACAGAAAGAACTAGGCTTTACATGGGATGTGGACTTGTATGGGGAGTTGCTCAAAATTGGAGGTGGTAAAGAAAGGTATTTCTATCTTTTCCTAAACTAAAAAATCTTCCATTTTTTTACTTGCATTGCTATGAGTTCCATTGTTGAATTCATCATTTGGTTGAATTTGAAACTACACTTGATGTTCCTTTTTTTAAAGGATGGCAGCATACTTTACAAAGACTGGTTGGCCTGCAAATGCCCCGGCCGGTGAACACGAAAGAAAAGATTTCATAGCTTCACTCCACAAGCGAAAGACAGAACTATTCATGGCCCTTATTGAGAAAAAACTGTTGCCTCTTCGCCCAGGTGTTGCAAAGTTGGTTACTATCTTCTGTTCTTTTATCTTATATCAATGACTTATTTATAACATTGTTAGTTAGATATGAAAGAATACAACAACATTCATATTTGTTAAATATGAATGTGAGAATAAAATTGGCCTGGGGCATATTCAAGTGTTTGCGCATTTTTCGCGAAACAAAATAACAATCCACTGTAACCCACATGAAATATTAGATAGTTCTGACAATGAAACCACTCTTTAGCTTTTGCCTAATAGCTATGTATTAGGTTGGTTTGTTTTTTTACATGATATTAGAACAACTTGGGATAATTGGTTCTTGACAATTTTATTTGAACTTGAAATTCAACAGAAGTTAATTACCTGCAAAAGAACGGATTTATGACGCGCGAAACATCCCGCATCGCGAATTCATGATCTTGATTCCTCCCTAAACATTAGCCTGATATTATTTATGACAACACTTAAATTAGATATAAAGTTCATAGTTTACATGATATACATTGCAAGATCAAAAACTCAATGGTTTATTATCAAGAGACATTAAGTCTGTTCCTCATCTTGTTGTGTATTTCTTTTTATCAAAACATACAGGCTTATTGATCAGGCTTTAAGTCAAGGAATCAATGTTGCTGTTTGCAGCACTTCCAATGAGAAGGCGGTATGCATAATCGGTTACACAACTCCTCAAATAAATCTTTTTCATACTGAAGGGAATGATGGTCCATACTATTCTAAAGATTCATTTCCCTATAGTAATAATCTCCCAGTTAAATGTTGACTTTGCTGTATAATTGTTCATGAAGTCGATACGGGTGTGATTGGATCTACATTTACTTGCTATTTTATCTTCTGACATAAATTGTAAGTTGATTTTAGGTCTCTGCAATAGTTTCATTCTTGCTTGGACCTGAGCGAGCCGAAAAAATCAAGATATTTGCAGGAGATGTGGTTCCCCGCAAAAAACCTGATCCGGTAAGGTCTTCATCATTATGATGTTAATTTGGTAGTTCTTCAGAACATGCATGCATGCCTGCTCCTATTTTACAACCCTGCGTCTTAACAAAATTCCATCCTTTCAGTAAAAGCTATTTTAAAGTGAAACTGAACGATTAAATGTCCTTTACGCCCGTGTATGAAGCCGAGTAAAATCTGCTTGATTACTCTGATATTCAGTGACATTATCTAATAAAACATTTCTTGTGCCATCGCAACCATACAGTATACTCAAGTTGAATTATGCAGTTGTACTTTCTAAATGATTGAATAAGTATCGTGACGTGATCTCAGAAGCTTATTGTATTCGCTCATTCTGACAGGCCATATATCTATTAGCAGCCAGCACTCTGGGAGTTGAACCTTCAAGGTATCGCATGATAGTGTAGTCTGTAGTGCACATGTATTAAAATCATTGTTTCAAATATGAGGCATTCTGCTACGGCTTACGTATTTCTGCGGGAGAACGCATGCCTTGTTTCTTACGCAACAACTTTTGCAATTGATATTCACTTTTAATTCATTGGTATTTCACATCTTTTTTTCCTACAGATGTGTTGTGGTGGAGGACAGTGCCATAGGCCTAGCAGCTGCTAAAGGAGCCGGTATGAAGTGTATAATAACAAAGAGCGGGTAAATTTCTATTATATTCTAAATGTAAGAAACTTTATGTTTTATGAGGCTAGGCTAGATTTCTATTTGTTTGATTGACAATGTGATTGAATACCATGGAAGTGTTAATCCTACCTTGCAAATTCTATTATATACATAGAGTAGCCACTATTGTTTGTAGTGAAGGCTGCATTATTGGTTTTGTAGCCTTCATATGCCTTCTTGGGAAATTATATGCCATTAAGGTTAAAATGGATGTTCAAGTTTTGGAATAAGTACATGTCTGAAAGTTGAACATTACAATTGAATACCACAATTCAAAAGTCACCCCATGAATCCTGAAATTATGTTCTATACTTATACGCAATAAGTAGCAATGTAAAAATTAGCTACAGGGTAATTCTCTGCTATTAGCCGACTCCATCTAGTGGAATAAAGGTTTGGTTGTTGTAGTTCTTTGTTATTCGATTGGCCGTAAATAATACAGGGTTCAGGGGACATATTGTCTCATATTGCTCTCAGCTCCACAATGATCTGGGAGAAGCATAACTGAACAAAATCTATTATTGCTGATTGGGTTTAGGGTATGTCTTGGAAGAATTTTCCTAAGGATCTTAGGTTTAGGAGCTTCAGGTGGTTCCTTTTGTTTAACATTATGGCTAACTTAATGCTTCAGCATATGTAATGTCATATAATGCAATAGCTCAATATTTGAGGTTGCTCTCTATTGTATATAAGAAAAAGTTGATTTGTACAACTTTTCATAGACACCATGCAATGCCCCTTACTTTTGCTTTGTGATATGATGAGATGAGGATTCTTGGCAAAAGTGCACAACAGTAAAGTTGCTTGCCTTATGACTAGGAAATCATGGGATCAAATATTTGAAACAACCGTTTCGCTGGTGAGAGTAAAGTTGCGTATGTCTACCCTCTCCAAACCCTACTAGGTGGGAGCCTCGTACCGCCATTTCGAGTATAAAAACACATCTCGAATCAAGTTCAAGAGCAGCATACAAATAATAGAACTTGTATATATGCACATGGTTAATTCTAACTACTATTTTTGGCTTCCAATTTAGCCTTAAATGCAAATGGATTGTGAATATGAGATTGCATTCTCCTGACTTTATTGTTATTCCAACTGCAGCTATACAGCAGATGAAGATTTCTTAAATGCAGACGCGATCTTCGACTTCATCGGTGATCCTCCAGAGGAGAGATTTGACTTGGCATTCTGTGGAAGCCTACTTGAGAAGCAATATGTGAGCTAGAAAACTGTCAAGTGATGCTCTTGGATTTTATATGATTCAAGTTTCCTTCACTATTACTATAACTCTCTAATTCATCTTATGTTTTGAAGCCAATAATATATAACTACACAAAAATGTTAATGAAAAAACATTGCATGATTTGCAATGGAAAATAACACCAATACTTTGGACAGCACATTTAATTATATGCTGCAATTCATCTTATTAGTATACATTTTTATTATAAAATATACACAATTTACAAACGGGATATGCAGAATAATAAATATAATTGGGGAAGTATATAGTTGAAAAATGCAATATTATATTAAAAATGGAATTAGTATTGGATAGTTAAGAAAGCTAGAGAAATAAGGAGAAGTATATAGTTGGAAAATGCACAAAGAAGAGAAGAGCCATTACACTGCACTAACTTTTACTAGTAAAAAGAGGTAATTTGTATTTTTGATAATTACTTTTATAGATTCCACCGGCAACACTTACTATTACCCAATGATTTAAATTGCGGAGTGTGTCAATTGATGCGACCGCAATATTGTGGTTGCATTGACCGCCGTAAGCGCATCACACCACAATTGCGGTGTGGCTCCGAATCACAATAATGTGGCCACATTTGGACCACATCAGGCCACATCGAACCACATCAGGCCACATCGGATTCAAAAATGTTGTTTAATACACTGCTATTACCATTAGGCCACATCAGGCCGCATCGAACCGCAATCGCAGTAGCCGCAACCGTTACCGCAATCACGACCGCAACCGCAATTTAAAACACTGCTATTACCATTAATTAACATTTTTATAATGAAAAAGAAAGTTCCATGATAGCAAAGGGAATGTATTCGAATACAAGGAAGTATCTTAGGAACATCTCATATGTCATATCATTTCAACTGCTGGATCAACACCTATAGTATTGATAGCAGAGACTTGATTTTGTTCCTTGACCACCATTCTTCTAATTTTCCCCAACCTATTTATGAAACTTCTAACATATTCAACAATCCTAAGAGCAATATACACCCCAATCCCACCAATGATCCCATTTGGTATAGAATAAGTTAGTGGCATAAGGATCATGGTAACAAAAGCAGGCACTGCTTCCTGCATGTTGTTCCAATCTATGTCCTTAACAACCTTAATCATCATAACCCCAACCATAACTAATGAGGGTCCTGTGGCCCATGGAGGAACACTAGACAATAAAGGAGTGAAAAACAATGATAAGAAGAAGAATAAACCAATGATCATAGCTGTTAAACCTGTTCTACCACCTTCTCTTAATCCAGCTGATGATTCTACAAATGTTGTTGTTGTTGTAACACCCAAAGTTGAACCAATAATAGTGCCAGCTGCATCAACAATATAAGCCATGTATTCACCTTCAAAATTTCCCTTTTCATCAAGAAAACCACCAATCTCTGCCATAGTGTACATGACACCAGTGGTGCCAAGAACATCAACATAGAACAAGGTACCTAAGGCTACCCAAGTTTCACTCTTGTTGAAATCACTGAACCTTAGAACTCCAGCAGTGGATTTAATCTTCTGAAAACCAACCACTTTTTTGAAGTAGTTGTAATTTGCATCACCAAGTTGGGTATCAGGGAAATATGTTACATCAGTGTGCCTAAACCAAGACACCAATGTTACAAAAGCAATGCCATAAATCATGCTACCTTTGATATTCTTCATTGTGCCATAACTCGTTATAAGGAAACCAACAAGGCCAAGCCAGAACTTTGGGTTTTGCATTCTACCACCCAAACATGCACCAGTTTCAGAGTCTGTGATTTTGCAGGCTGTGATGGTTACAAGATTGGATGGGTCGGGGCCGATAAGCCCAATGCCTTCGTTGGATTGTAAGCCAACGAAGGCGATGAAAAGCCCGATCCCGGCAGCACAAGCAAGCCTGACTGATTGTGGAATGAGCTTAGCAAGTTTGCCTCTTATGCCAAGTGCAGAAGCTAAAAGAAAAGCACATCCTTCAACACAGAATACAGCAAGTGCAGTTTGGTATGAGAGAGGCCCAGTTCCATGAAAGCCAACCATGTTGAAAGCTAAATATGCATTGGGTCCCATACCTGGTTTTAGGAAACATTGTAGAGATAAGAAGAAAATTGAGAAATGAAAAAAAATGTGATTTTAGATTATGATGAAAAGTGTGTACATCAAAAGTATCAAACTACCATGCTGCTCGCACGAGTTTTAGGATTTTCTCTATTAATGGAGAGACAAATGCTTCAAAAACTAGAGGGAAATACAACATTCAATGAGATATATATTCTTTGATTACAATGACATTACACTTTTGTCATCAAAATGAAATAAAGGGAAAACATGCATTTACTTCTCCATTAATTGAGAAAATCCTTGCTTCGAGGGAGCATTGGAAATAATTAGTGATAAATTCTTAATTATGTACCGTTTATATCTCAAGCAATCAAATTTTTGTTGACATGTAAAAGCAATTTTAATATGGAGAATACATTCATAGAAGTGTTATTAATACCGTATCAGTCATCAAACCGGTCGAGGTACTACTATAATGGTTTAACCAAGTAGTTCACTAATTAAAACGCATACCGGTAAAGTTAAATATACATATATAATATATTAACATTAATGTTGAAAAATCAATAAAAAACAATAATTATTTTTATTTTCATTAAAAAATTAATTTTAAATAACAATCGACTTGTATGACCTGTACGGTTCAATTAAAAACAACTGATATGACCGGTTTTTACCGATTTTGGCCATTTTTTATCGATATAATTGCATGACACGAAACGGTTTTAATAACTATGATTCCTAGTACTAGTAGTGTAATTTTGGAATAGAAGTACAATGTGTATAAGCTGTTACATATCTTATGTAATGTTATATCAATAAATAAATGCAATTCTATAATTTTTCTAACAACATATTAAATTATTTTTATCTTGTACTTATTTTTTTATTTTTTATCCCTACATACATTCAAAAAAATCATAAAAAAATAAAATGACCTTAAAGTTGTCATACCTAAATTATCACAATAATATTAATGATGTTATAATATCATATTCCTGTTGGAAAAAAGAATCATAAAAAACTTAACTCCCAAAACCAGATACATAAATTCCTAGAAAGTGAAAAGTCACAAAACCTTATTAAATGTTGATTAAATTAATGTTGACTAAGTTATACTGACACCCCTGAGTTTTAGTAAAATTATATATATCACCTCTCTATTTTTTACCCCTATAAAAAACATCTGATTTTTGTACATATATTACACTGATCACCTCTACATGTGAAATTAGTGTTATTTTTTATATAAAAAATGATGATAAGTGTAATGAAATTAAACAAAATATGATATATCGTAGAGACAAGTCAAAATAGTATTTGAATCAATACATTTTCATTATTTTTTGTTCGTTATAATATCGTATAAGAGTTATTTAAATAATATAGTAAATTACACTTACACCCCCTGAGTTTTAATGAAATTACACAAACCACTCATCATTTCTTTGTCCTTACACCAACCACCACTCCCTCCTACACAAACCACCCCTAGATTTATATATACATTACACTGATTACTCCTGCATGTTATAAAAGTGTAATATTTTAAAGAAAAAATGTGTGATGAATGTAATTAAGTTAAACAAAATATTGTATATTGTGTAACACTTCAAATAATACAAAAGCGAATGTTTCTTTATTATTTTTGTGTCATTAAAAAATACATTAATAGTTTCAAATAAATGTTTAAATAACTCTTATACTATTTTATAATGAGTTAAATAATGAATACGCATTGACTCTTATATTATTTGAATTTGTCTACACAATATATAATATTTTGTTCAATTAATTACACATATCATACATTTTTTTTTTAAATATTACACTTTTATATCATGCAGAGGTAGTTAGTGTAACATATGTACAAAATTAGGGGTGGTTCGTGTAAGGACAAAAAAGTGAGAGGTAGTTTGTGTGATTTCACTAAAACTCAGGGGGTGTGAGTGTAATTTCCTTTAAATAATATATTCGTATAATTATTGATGCATTTTGTAATGAACCAAAAATAATGAAAATATATTGATTTGTATACTATTTTGACTTGTGTCTATAATATATCATATTTTGTTTAATTTCATTACATTTATCATCATTTTTTCTGTAAAAATCACACTTATTTCACATGCAGGGATAATCACTGTAATATATGTACAAAATTCAAAAGTATCAATATAATTAACTCATTAATGTTGGACAACAATAATGACCTTAAAATTTATTCTAAAAAATTAATTGGACTAATATTTAAGATTTTTTAGTGCATTAAATCTTATCAGACTTGTGCTTTTCCAGGATAAATGTTAGTTTTTTCTTCTTGGAGAAATAGAAGTTAGACGTGCCAAATAATAATTTAAGTTTATGTCATAATTTTATATTCCACTGGGAAGTATATGTAGTGTAAGTACATCGTTAATTTGCAGGCAGAAAGTACAACGTTAATGTTATGGTTCATGCGCTAAATCGTAAAGTTTCAAAACATTTTCCACACAAACACCCATCCACTCTTAAGGAAAAAAAAAAAAAAAAAAAAAAGTAATAGAACAAATATTTTATTCATTAATGAATAGATAATTACTTGATTTTAATTATGTTTTCAATAATAAAAGTGTTTTTTCATTATATATAAAATAATAAAAATGTTTTACTATATTATTATTTCCTTTATTTTTTATAATATTCATATTTTCATTAATGGATTGGATTATTACTTAGTTAAAATGATATATATATATATATATATATATATATATATATATATATATTCCAGCTTAGTCATTAATTGAAATACTATGATTACAAGCATGTAATAATTTATCATTTAATTACCTGGAGCCAAACCAAAAGGAAGGTTGGCTAATATTCCCATAGCTATAGACGCAACCATAGCCACCGTAGCAGTAGCCACAACCAAATCACTCTTTGTCTTCGCAACACATTTCTCATACCCAACATTAGCCTTTATCACACAGTCCGGACCCGCCGGACCAGAGCAATCCCCGGCGGAGCATGTTCCACCGGAGGCGGTGATGATTGTGGCGTTGACGGTGATGATATAAGCCATAGTCACAAAAGTTGCGGTGGCAGCTCGGAGCTCCTTAGTGAAACAACTTTCTCTTGCTTCTAACTTGAAGTATCTTCCAACAAAGCTCCTTGAAACGGCATCGTTTAAGCCTTTTTCCATTTTGGTATATGAAGTTGCCAACCTTGAAATGAACCCTCCTCCCATGTTTTTTCCACTTCCACACATATCTCTTCCCATATAGTAACGGATTTTAAATCCAGGTTTATGTCGATCGGTGATATATTAAGGTTTTGGAAGTTGTCGAAATCGTATATTAGTGCAATTGTCGGGCATAAGCACCTACAATAGCGACAATTATCTGAAACATCAAGATTTTGGAAGTTTGAGAAAGAAGTATTTAAAATATTGGATGAGAGTTAAGATGAGTATGAATATTATTTAGTAAAGGAGATAAAAATAAAAGGAATCTATATAGGAGAATTTTTGTGTGGACAAGTGTTTATGATGCAGAAGTGAATATATTGATATTAACGTATAATGGCGAAGAAGAAGGGGTTGATGCCTTTACCACCCACATGACCACTTATTTATATAATTATATGGTTTTTGCTTTTGTAAAACAAATATGATTATATTTAATAATTATATTTACCGTGCCATATTTGTCAGTTTAAGCGGCAAATGGATCCTTTATTAATGCATTATAATAATTACATGAGACATGTAATTAATAGTCAAAATTGATCCAATTCTCACGTTTAAGGATTCCAAAATTGAACTTAATAGTTATTTATTAGGAAAATGATATATCCTCCTACTAAATCATCCTACACACAAGAAAGTGACATATATCACTTGTAAAACAATCACTAATAAATAAAGTATCACTTTGTGACATATGTCACTTTTTGTGTGGGTAGGAGGATTAGTACGAGAATTTAGTAGGAGAATATAACATTACTCTATTTATTATATGATATATAATTTAATTGACATATAGAATAATTATTAAATCACTAAATGAATCACTATATTATTAAGCATATACTCTGATAGATATGATAGTAGATATGATATTATAAAATGTTAACCATATACAATATATATATGATAAAATATTTGTATTTAGTATTATTGTAAGTAGTTATTAGACATGGGTTAGAATCGCGCCAAGTACATGAGCCAAAATTGTGTCATTGGCTTAGGTACCAATGGCACATGTACGAGTAAGGATCACTCAATGAGACTTCTAGTTGAGCAAGACTAAGTTGATCGAGACTACAATATGAAGTTTTGTAATGCTCGTTCAGTAAGTTAGGAACTAGCTCAATGAACCTTATTTTCGTTCAGTGAGCCCAATCTCGCTCGGTAAGACAGAGGCAACAATTTTGCAAATTTTCGCTCATAAGACCTCGGAGAGTGAGATACACACATCGCTCAGTGAGAACGAGTTTTTTGCATAATCCAATTAATTGGTTAGAGTTGCTTATATGACAAGTTTGTTAATCTTTATAGGATAGTTAGTTTGTAATTCTCTCACCTATATATTCGGTTGTATTCATTAATCAATTCAATTCATCAATTTCAATTTTATTCTCTTCTTTTCTTACTTTTTATCTCCTTCTTGAACTTGCATTGCTCATTTATCTTCTTCTTCAATCAATTTTCATATGGTATCTACTATGTTAATCTATCAGAAAATTCAGCACTTGCACAAGTTTCTCCACTATTGATGGAGATATTTGGGAAGAACTTAGGGAGATATTTTCACAAGAGAGCCTATTTCAGATTATTGAGTTGCAAGAATCAATAGAAAACTTCAAGCAAAGGACTTGACTTTAACAAACTACTTCATTGAATTGAAGATTCTATGAGATGAGCTTGACACTTTCAGACCCCTTCCTAAGTGTAATTGTGATGTAAAATACACTTGCAGTGCTTTGGTAGATATAAAGAAGTATAGAATATAGGACAATGTGATTAGATTCCTCAAAGGATTGAATAAAGAATATGCTACAATTAGATCCCAATTCATATTGGTTGAACCTTTACCTAATATATGAAGAACAAAGTGTATAAAAGTTATAAAAAAATGTATGGAAGAATTGTGTACGAATTTGGGTGTTCCATGACCTTTAAGTAGGCTTCTAACCAACCATTATACCCCAAGATAAAGGTTCAACATTTTGGAATGAAACCCATCCATTTTGGATGAAATCAGTTTAGTTTGGATTTGAAAATCCAGTGTAACAGCTCTCTATAATCGATTACAGCAAGCAGTAATTGATTACCAAAACTTACTGCCTAATTGAGTACTCAGTTATTCCTTTGATTAATCGCTTACTCTGTGTTGTTTTTGTTGGGTAACTCGTTACTCAGTTTTGGTAACCTGTTACTGAGTCCTAGTAACTTTTTCCTCAATATTACACAGTTCAAGTAACATATTACTCAGGTCCAATAACTTCTTGCTCACGTCAAGTAACTCATTACTTAACATTTTGAAAATTGATTTCTTTTGACTCTAAGTTTTCAATTGGTTTCAAAAAGGTTTCCACTCTGAGCATTGCGAATAAATATTTATAAAAATTGTGTCAAAGTCAGAAACAATATTTTCTTCACATAGGTAACGAGCATTCAGGAGGTGCGTTTGGGTTGAGCCAAGAACAACATCAAGGCCTTGCGAATTTGCTACAAAACAACATCCACTCTAATGCTAATAAAACATATGGAATTGGCAACATACTATCCACAACATCTACCTTGCATAACAATGAAAATGAAGGTGATCCTAAAACAAAATGTGAACATGTATCATGGATTATAGATAGTATAGCAAGAGGCCGTATAAGCTCTTCTTTGTCCCTGGTATCATCTTAGTACAAAATCCAACCTGTTAGGATCAAGTTTTCGAATGGAATCGAATTAGAGACCCAAATATCTTGAAATATTCCCTCTCTAAATCTTTACCACATACAAATTTTATTTTCTTCCTAGCTTCTCATATAACTTTTATCCATACCTCAACTAATCTCTAACTCCTCTTGTATTATTTCTTTTGATGCATCTTGTTGCAAGATTCATGAGAATAATGTTTTGAGGATGATTGGTATAGCGAACCTCAACCTCTATTTGTTGAAGACACTATAGCATGCTCGTGGGGATATGTTTTCCATTGCTAACTCTCTAAATGTTACTTCTAGCCTTTGACGCTATAGACTTGCTCATGCTCCATGATCTTGTATAAATGTCATTAAGATAAAATTACCTTTTGTACCCTCTAATAAGAGTCATGTATCTGATATATGTCATTTAGAAAAATAAAAGAAATTGAGTTTTCCCTTGAGTGATTCACACTCTTAAAATTATTTTAACATGATACATGTAGACATTTAGGGACCATTTTCTATACCTTCTATCCACGGAAATAAATACTTTCTTATTGAGGTTGCTAAATTTCTTATTTTGATTGGTTAAAAGAGTATGTTAATCAAAGTGACCTTTGATATGGAGACTTTTGATTTATTGTTGCTAAGGTGTTTGTGTATGCTTATCTCCATGTGGGCAATATGTCGGTTCAAAGAAATGCGACTGTCTGGCATGAATTAGCATACATGAGCAGTATTGAGTAGTGATGATCTTAAGGTTCCCATTGTGAGTACTTAGTCAAACCAAAGGAATGCAATGTATTTGGTTGGATTTGATTATCAATCTCAATTAAAGCAACAAGTTTACACTTGTGAGTAGCGGTGGCAATACGAGCCAGCCCAGCCCGACATTGCCCAACCTACCTTTGACCCGCCAAAATATGGGTTGGCACGGCTCGGCCCTTATTGCTAAAAGGGCTCAAAATGCTAGCCCAACCGATATTTGGTAGGGTTGGTAGGCCGGCACGCTTACCCGTTTTTTTTTCTTTTCAAAAAACACATTTATAATCAACTCAATCACAATTTCAAAAATAAATAAACATGATGTCTCATAAATGTCTTTTAAAATAAAAAATCACAAACCAAATTTCACAATCTCACAATAATATATCGTCTTAGTTTAAAACATGTAAGTTCTAAACAAGCCAACATAGACTTCTAGTCCACAATAAAACTTCAAACTCCTAAGTTTTAAACATTAGATATTCGGTTAGAAGAAGATGCATCCACTTTTTTATGCAAAAAATATTCTTTTGGGAAAACTTATATACGAGTACTAACCAATTTAAAGAGTAAATTACACTGATAAGTAAATGTCTTGTATATGATATAAATGTATTTTATATGATATAAATTGCTATAAATTACTTATAAGTTATAATATTACATAATAGTATGACCAATTTAGTATTAATATTACTAAACAATTTAGTATAACGTGTGCAACATATGCAAAAGTTTATTAATAATATAAAGAGCAAATTATATTGATATTTCATGTGTTTTAGTAAAATTACACAAACTATACTTCCATTTTTGCACTTGCAAAAACCCCCTTAATTTATAAACAAACATTACATTGACCAACACTGCATGAGAAATAAGTGTAATTTTTTAAACAAAAAAGTGATAAATGTAATTAAGTTAAACAATATATGATATATGATATAAATTCACTAATAAGTAAATGTATTGTATATGATATAAATTAAACTGATAAGTAATTTACTCATAAATGTCTTGTATATGAATACTAAATTGGTATCACATGGTAAGTGTAAAATGTTCTATTGGAAAACAATATTAAATTTGTTATACTATTAGAACCACATGTAACCTTAAAAGACTAAAGCAATATTAATGTTAACCCGACCCGCCATGACCCGTCTAAAAATGGGCTTCTAAGTCGAGTTGAATATGGACTTTTGGACTAAAATTCCTAGCCCGATCCGCTGAAAATGTGAATCCAAACGGGTCGGCCCGTCGGACCAAACCCATATTGTCATCCCTACTTGTGAGTTGACTCTTTGTCCAAAGACTAGATTCAATGTCACATGATTGGCCTGTAATATGTTGTTATGCATTTGGTATTTAATCATTGTGAATTTGGTTCTTACATTAATGTTAGCTCAGTGTTTTCCACCATTGCTAGCATCCCAATGATGAATGGAATAAATTTTAAGGTCTATAAGGAAGTCGTAGATATAATCTTTAGTTGTATGAATTTAGATTAGACATTTCAGATAAAGAAATTCATTCTTACTCCAGATAATCTCAAGGAGGTTAAAATTAAAATGTGAGAACGCTCTAACCAAATGTTCCTAATGGTCATGAAGCGCTCTATTCTAAAAGTGTTCTGGGATTTACTTGTAAGGGAAAAAGGGCAAGGAACTTCCTTTAAAAAATAATGAGAAGTTGGACATGAGTAACTTTTTAGCTAAACTCATCTCCATGAATATAAAGGCAAAAGGGATATAATGTACTACATTATAAAGATGTCTAATTATGCGTCAAAACTCAAGTTAGAGCTTGGCGAGGACTTTCTCGTGAACTTAATTTTGATCTCACTTTCTAGACACTTTAGACAATTCAAAGTGAGTTATAACATTCAAAAGGCCTAATGGTCCCTTTATGTGTAGAAGGAAGAGAAATTCTAAAGAGATAAACCTGAAAGTGCTCTTTTGGATATGACCTTTTAGGATAAGAAAATGAAGAATAATAAGGTTGCTACAAAAGAGTCTTCAAAGAAAAGGAAATGAAAGAATAATGAGAAAATTAATCGTTACTTCTATAAGAAGCAATAACACATGAAGAAATAGTGTCCAAAGTAGGCTCCATGACATGTAAAGAAAGGTAAATCTCTCACTCTAGTTGGTTATTAAGTTAATTTAGCTATTGTACCCAATGATATTTTGTGGATAGATTATGGTGCTACTATTCACATACGTACCACTATGCATGGGTGTGTATGGACTCGATACTCAAGTTATGATGAAGACTATCTTTGTTGGCAAAAAAAAAGGATTGCTACTGGAACTTTTAGATTACATTAAAAAAATCTGAATTTTATTTGGGACTTTTATTATATTATATTTTATACGGAAATTAATTAGTATTTTCACATTTTACAAATTTGATTTTTTCTCGTTCTTTTGAAAATAATAAAGTTAGTCTCTACGAAAATTCAAATGTTTGTTCTAGTTCCTTAACTGATAATTTGGATATGCTTGACATTGTTAGTCCCAATAATGAAATACTAGAAACACAATTCATGTGACGAAGCATAAATTTAAAAATAAATGTGAAAATTCTTGAGAAATTTGAGTTTAGGAAGGAAGATAACATAATGAATATTGTCTTTGAAGAAGAACATGTTACTAACAATGATGGAGTTCTTGTACCTATTAATGTTCATGTTACTAACAAAATTCTAGAACGAGACAATAATATGATTCTCCCTCATGTAACTATAGATCAATCTCAACAACTTCAAGTGTTATTAAGGTGATCTATTATAGAGAGGAGAAATGCAACATGTAGTGATTATATTATACTTCTTAAAGAACATGAAGACAAAATTAGTTTAACACATGATGATCCAATCAAATTCTGACAGACAATGCATAGTTTTAACTCTCGAAAGTGGATGAATGTCATAAAGGATGAGATAAAGTCTATGAATGATTTTGACATTTGAGATCTTGTCTAATTACCTGAAGGTGTGAAAACAATTGGTAGTAAAATAATATTTAAAACCAAGAAGGATTCAAAGGGTAATATCAAGAAATATAAAGCTCATCTAGTTTCTAAAAAGTACATTTAGAAAGGAGACATTGACAATAAATAAACATTCTCTCTAGTATATTTGAATGATTCTTTTAGAACAATCAAGCGCTAATAGCTCATTTTGATTTATAGCTTTATCATGAATGTTTATACGTGTATTCTAAATGGAAACATTAAAGATGTGATATATATGGTGCAATCAGAAAATTTTGTTTCAACTGACTCAAAATATATGTGATATGTTTATTCACGAAAAAAATATGATGTCCATGTGGGTAATTGTTAAAAATTTATAATTTATAATTATATTTGGAAATTATATATTTAGTACAATTATATATAAAATAATTGGTATAAAATAAACAGACATGAGCTTATTAAGTGAATATATATGCTGGCTTATAGAGGATAACAGAGTTCTCTTTGTTAACGTATTTAGAAACGGTTATGTTACCAATACACCAAATCAATAATAAAATATATTTTTTCCCTCTTCTCATCATAAGGAAAAAACATGTAACACCATGATGAACTACAAGATTTGATGGATAAAGATCATCATATTATCTAAAGCATACTAATAAAGATTGAGAACATTGATCCAAATATGTATTTGTTAGGTGAGAATCATAAAATTTAAGGTTATCAATCAAATTATTATTATAATAAAGAGTGGAAATAATTCAAAGTAGGGAAATCCCTTGAAAGCAGGAGGGTATTATCATGTGTCTGACGGTATCACTCTTAAGTGATTTAGCAAGATCGCGCATGAAACAAAAATATATAAAATGCGCATAATAATATTAAAATATCAAAGTTGATTTTTTTAATTACACAATAAATGGATTATAACTCAAAGTCACTATCCTTATAATTATTTATTGAGATCATTGTTCATGAATTGGTTAAATACTTAAGAACATAAAATATATGTATCCATCATTCATGAGATAATTTTGAACTCTTTATTTTATTTTATTTCAAAACTCAACTCGTAAATATATCTTCAATATTAAGGAAATAAGTCCTTAATAGTAACTTGTATGATTCCAATTCAACAAATAAAGTATGAAGAATGTCTAAGCGTGCGTTTGGTATGGATTAAGTTTTTATTTTCAGTTTATAAACTGTGAGATTATAAACTGTGAGATTATAAACTGTTAAGATTATAATCTGTTTGTGTTTGGATACATTAGCTGAAAATTGAATATAAACTAATGTGTTTTGTTTGAGTATGATATAAAGTTTTTTTTTTACATAATAAATTACAGAAAATGGCCTGAGGTTATTTGTTTATGTTATGATTATTTTGGTTATTTTTACATTATTTTTTAAATATACATTTTTTTAATATTTATCTTAATATATTTTTACTTTAATTTTTTAATATTGCATAATGTTTTTTTATCGGCCAAGGAAAAATTTATTAATTAAAAGTGATATTTTTACAATGCAATTTTTAAACAAACTAAAAGAAATATTGCATAATGATAACTAACCAAACTTTATGTAAGACATAACACACAAATAATAATATTAAAACATAACACACAAATTTTATAATATTGCATAATGTTATCAGACCAAACTAATATTAATATTAAAACGTAACACATAAATAAATAGAAGTTTTACATAATTTACTTACATATATGTATCAATGTGGATTTTTTTTTATTAGATGAAGTTATCAATGTGGTTTATAGTAGTTATTGCCAACCATCTTACTATGTGTTTATATTAGTCAATTAATAATTTCATTTTCATATAGTTACTACATAGTTTTTTGTTTTGATCGGCAGCTATTAAGTTGTTATATGTTCATATAACGAATTATATAATATTAAAAAATAACATAAGATCAACATAAACAAATAATCTCATATATAATTAAACATATAAACTAAAAAAATAAAGCAACTCATGATTTTTAATATTGCACATTAACAAAGGTTAAAAAATATATTAAAATAAAATGCAATATAAAAATAATATAGCACATAAATAAATGGAATTTACTAAACTTAAATTACATAATTCACAAAATAAATAATACATAAATGTAAAATTTTATAAAAAAAGTTTTAGGGTTTATTAAATTTATACATAATTCACAAAATTTTAATATTATATAACAAAGTTTTATACATAATTTCTTGTTCGTGTATAGATAAAGGAAAGTGTTACGAGGAATTACGAGGTTGGGTGATGATAAAGAAAGGAAAATAAAAGTTATTGAGTTTGGTAGTAATGATGTGAAGAGTTATGGTGTTTGATGGAATAGTAAAAAGGGAGAGAGAGATAAAATTATGATGGGGTAAAATAGGAAATAGAAAATTTGGGAAAAAATAAGCTAAAAAAAATAAACCAACTCATGATTTTGGAGCTTCTACTTTTGGCTTATTTTTTCAGAAAAATAACTGAGTTTATAAACGTCATTTTGTTGTCAAACATACTTAGTTTTATTTTCAGCTTATTTTTCAAAAAAATAAACATAAACTAAAAATTTAAACTCTTCTCGAACATAAAGCTGAAATTTTCCATTAATTTAGTTCCAAATCATGGCTTGGCTATTAATAGAGGTTGAACATAGTAAGGCGTGCCTTTAGAAAACCTATTTTGGATTTTTCTTTGAAATTTTAAGGCAGCTTTGAAGCTAAAGTAGTTATATAAAATTTAATTCTTGCATGCGTGAAGGGATTTTCCTTATTCTTTACAAATTATATATAGATACCATAACAATTTAATTATTTATGTATAGTCTTGTCCCTTGGAAAGTGTAGAGATTGCAGTGGGTTCTACTTTTGAGATAAGGTATGCCAAATAATTTCAGTTTTAAAATTTAGCATTGGGTAGAAAAGGTTTAAAAAATCACAATTATTATGTGGCACAAAACAAGTGCTTGTTAGGCTCTTCTTTTTACATGCTTGAGGTTTTGTTCCCTCTTTTTCCTAATTAAGAAGCGGAGGATCCATTCACTCGAAAGAGTAAGATTTTAAATTTGCTTCATATCTTCGCATTAATTTTAGGAAAATTCAATGATATGAATTAGTGGATAGATCTAAACTATTAGATTTCCCTAGAATTGATGGCTAAGATATAGATTAAGTTTAAAAAATTTACTTTTGAAGTAAATGGATCCCCACCCAATTCAGAATTATGGAATGAGTTTTATGATTTCTAATATTTTATATAAAAATAATTTAAAGTTTATATTTACTAAACCTCATGTACTCCATAGGATATTGTTTCCTTTTTATTGCCCATGCTATGTTCATTAATCATAAATATTGTGTGATGAACTTGCAATGCAAACTGTTTGGACATTTGAGAACTAGTATTTCGGTTTATAACATAATAATATATAGTAATCTGAAAAAATTCTCCAAAAGATAATTATTTCTAAACTATTCTAACTTTCAAATCTGAGAGTGTAACTATATTGATTTTAGGAATGATAATAACTTTGGATGAGTTTGGGTAGTGCATTACCCGGATTTGCCCAGTTGCTTTATTTTTTAACTTGGATCTGCCCTGTTGCTTTATTTTTGAACTCATATTCGCCTTAGACTCGTATTAATATTCAATGGGTATACTATCTGCAGGTCTTTGGGTCAATGGCCAACGGATCCATGAGTACCATAAATTCAAAAATATTAAAAATAATCGAAAGTAATTTATGCATTTGTGTATTTGTTTCCTATGATATTATATATTATTTTGACAATCAACAAGAAAAAAATTATAAAACTTAATTTAAAATTTTAAACACAACTTAATTTGACTACTAAACACAACTCATTTTACTCAAACAAACATTAAAAACAACTTCAACATTATGATGAAAAATACATACATTTAGTAAGAATTCTTCGATTAACATAACATTCCAATTAACAATATAATATCATTGCTTAACAACATAACATCACAGTTTAACAATATAAAAATCATATGAATTAATATGATATTATAATTATGAATTAATATGATATTACAACATAGATTAATATGATATTACAATTATGTTGTTATGTATATTTAGATTTATAAATAAATAGCGGGTCCGAATACTTACAGGACTGAGTATCTCATTACCCGGACTCAGACTCATCTAACAACGAATTTTAAAATTGCGGGTCTCAATTATCAACGGGTCCAAAACATGGACTCATACACAACCTGTTGTGGGTATTATTTGCAGGTACCCACAGATTTGGGTATCCACAAATGTTGTATCATTCACACTAAAAAAAGATTATTACTAAAGTATGAAAAAATAGGAATATATTTATGTATTTTTGTTTAATATAAATGCTCTACAATCTTGAGTTCTTAATCCACTACACCTTTAGTTGCTTCCTTAAATACAAACATAATAATAATCATGAAATCTTGGTTTATATGAAGACCAACAAATATAAGATAAGTGCCATGGTGGATTTCTTCCTTTAACTAAGTGTCAAATAGTTTTTCAATGGTGGTTGTTAACAATTATAAGGGAGGGTGTGAATAATCAATAATCATACCTTATAATCTTAAATTTTGGAATTGTTATAGCGTGCTAAAGATCCATGTAGATTCTTTCACTTTTGTAACCTACTACCACTAGATATTTTATATACCTATGTGAGCTCAAATATGAATATAGAGGACCCAAGTGGATATGTTTGTTGCTCAGGAATCATGGTCCATGACCAGTCAGCATTTCATCACTAGATTGATTCCTAACCAATGGAGCCGATTGCCGATAGCAACAACTGATGTTTTAAATTGCATTTCACAAATCATAATTGTTGCTTCATTGTTACAGTTTCAGAAATCTCGGCAATCACATCACAACCACAAATATGATTGTGTCAATCATATTTTCATAAACGCAACGCAAGCGCAATTTAAAAAACATGTAACATTAATATTCAACATGTATTCTATATACAAGAACAACATTTATGAATTTGTCACGATTTCTAACAGTTGGGCAAGTCAGGAAACATAAATATTAAGCACACTTACATGGATAACTTATCTTCATTCACACTCTTTTAAGTTTTGACTCTTCTTTTCTATAACGAAATTGGTTTTACATCTCAAGAAGGAAATTCATGCAGTGAAGTTACAAATTTTAGTGTATACATATATGAATACATGTAACATGCAGATCATAGCTGAGTATGTGCATAAAATTCTTAGCAGAATTACAGCAACCCATAACATTAAACTAAATCAAAATTGTAAGTTACATTCTCTATGAATCCAAGCCTAGTACATAAGAAATCATCAATTTCTAGTTTTCTTCTTGCCTCTTTTCTTTGCACTAGTTTCAGGACCTTCAGCCTCTTCAGCTTTCTGCTCAGCTTCTAATAGAGCCAGCTGCATTGTTCAAAGAAAAGAATGCAAATAAGTAAAAAGATGATAGTGATGCTGCAAATGGCTTTTTAAGTGGAAATTTAAAAGATGACCTTCCAAATAATCGCGCAACAAAATATTACCTCGTCGATAATAGGTTTTAGTTCCCTGTACCGAGCTTCAGCAAGATCAAAACCATCCTTGCGGAGTTCCTATGACCCAGCGGAATTTTGCCAGACATGAAATAGTTATTAGTTAGTAACTCTAAATGAATGTTTCTTCCAAATGTATGGAGAGAAAAAAGGGTGGGGCAAGGAACTTCAAATAGATCTAGATGATAATAATTTTATTCACTTTTATGTTACATTTCAATATGGCGAAGTTTTAGGTTGTTCTTGCTTGCGAAGGTAAAAAAGGGAGGAAATGCAAAAATCTAAAACAAAAACTACCTCAGATTTTCTTGGTACAACAAAAACATGAGACATTTCAAAGTACAACTAATTTTCATTCCACCCCAGAAATTTTGGCCACTCCTATAGAATGAAAGTGAATTTGTACCCTTTACTTTTCACAAGATTTTCACTCCCCTCCCAATTCAACAACAACCCCTCAAAAAAATCACACCCATAATCCTTACAGTGTTGGTTTTCCCTCTTTCTGAGGTGTTTGTGTTCATTCTCAACAGATAGAAGATAACTTGGCATATAAGTATTAGTGGTAATACCAAAATTATGACGTGAATCCTGTTCTAAAAGCAATTGCTTGGAATTTCCTAGGCAACCCCAAGCTCCAAAATATTGTTATTAAAAAAAGAATTTTTGATACTTCAACGCCATCTAATAAGTAGTGGATACTTGATCTCAGTTGAAAACAAAACCAGAGCAACTTTAAAGGCAAATGTCAAGGTGGTATGAAAAATCAACTAATTTGAGCAAATCAGGTCAACAAATACACACATACAGAAAATAAAAAATATGAAGTTAAAAATCAAATTGAATATTATTTGTAAGCAGATCAGACCAGCATTTTGGAAGTTTTAAACAATGCAAAGAACAAGACTAGGTCAATTTGAGCCAAGGAAAACAGAAAAAGATTTAAAAGAACTAATGCTATATAGACAAAAGATAATTTGTAAAAAATAAATATAAAAAAGGGGGAAACTAAACAAACTATCGAAGATCAAATCATACAAGGAAACCTAAGAACATAATAAAATAATGAAAGAACGAGAGAACCTACTTTTCCAGTGTGTTGAGTATGTTCATGAGCTGCCATTTGCCAATACATATTCGTACGTTTATAGAAATCCCTCAATGATTCTCCTGGCTTTAAATGCAACAAGAAATCAATTATTGCTCTGAGATGGAGAAAAATACTAACTGAAGCCCAGAAATGATTTTGTAGGTAAAAAGGCAACCAGACGTCCAGACACAATTAACAAAGGTACTAGAGCTCACATGCAAGATAAGATTTAAAATTCATGTATCAATCTATAATCAATGGCCTAAACCCTAAAGTGTCTTAATAAATTACCAACGGAGTCCTCTGTGAATCTGACAAGCCAAGGCTAGCTCTGATCTGCTCTATCCGTAACCTTCTGTCTTTCCTCCGGAGATTCTTTCCCCCTCCCTTGATTAAAGAAACAGCATCTCCCACCTGAACTGACGCATTCGGAGCCTACCAACCAAAAAGTAAATCGTAATCAACAATGTAGGAAGTCTATTGCTTTGGAAAAAACAAACAGCATGCTCATGAAAAGTTGATCATACATATGATTGAACATTATGCATGTGGTACAGCAATAGAAAATTTGAGAAAAATACATAGGAAATGCATAATGTATATCGTGAATTGAAATTTCCAGCAAGATAAATATCATGTTAAAGTACTTACTTCAAAAGGCAAAATTTTCTCAATCAAAATATATTATTGTGAATTGTTAAGGATGTGGTGCTATGCAGGAAAAGAAAAGCATCTTAAGAACCCCTTTGCATTCCCATTACACATCTTTCCAGTGGTAAACATAGTGCAAAAAGACTGAATGCTAAAAAATACCAAAAATATAGATGAATTGAAATAATGAAAGTAAGGTAAAAGTAGGCATAATTCCAATAGATAATATATTTCTGTTGTTTTTCTTCCCCTTTCTCTGTTTGAATGATTGGTGCCTTGCATTTTACATTTACTACAAAGACATCTCTTTTATAAAACCTACACAAAATTCTCTTTTCATTGTAAAAAAATGCTATCAGACTAACATACTCATTATCAAGACTCAAGAGATTCTATATCAAGAATGTTGTATCTTCAAATGTCATTCTTATGCTTGTTTAGCCTAATATATTGAGAAAAGATGAAGAACACTTCATTTGGTTAAGTTGATTTGAAGATTTAATTTGGTGTCTTACCATTTGAACCATAATTCAACTGCACCAATGATAGTTTTCTTCTTTTCTTAGGGCATTACTCAGTTACCCATCTTTTGTACCAAGCATGGTACCCATCAAGCATTACATTGGGTGCTGGTTATATTTAATGGATATTTAAATATTTATTATGAAATCAACATTCAATAATATTTGACAACTCACCCAGGGAACTATACCCATTTGGGTACCATAGAAACTCGCTTTTCTTAATCTCAATACACAACTAAACAAGGCAAAATAAGGGAATGGCAATTGACCACAACATGTATGAGGTAATGACTCAGTTAACAAATATGTTAGGCCTAGCAGTATTGTGGAGTTAATTATAAGAGTGTTATAGCACTCTTTTTCCCAAAAATGAAATAAGAGTGTTATCTAGGTTTTCAGTCTGTGAAGTAATTCACTAAACATTTTTTCCCTTTTTTGAATTACAAAATAAAAAAGGTCACCTCTTCGCCCTCTTCCTCGTCATCTTCATTCTCATCACTTGTGCCATCACCTTCAGATTCATCTTCACTATCATCTTCTTCATCCTCATCATCCTCATCATCCTCTGAGACTTCCACCCATTCAGATTCTGATGCCTGGATTCAAGAAAAGCTAAATCAGGCTATAGCAAACAACGCATAAATGGATATTTAAATAGGAAACGAGATGTTCTCTATTGAATAAGCTCCAATGCTTGATTAACGGAACAGTATTAACACTTTAATGGCATCAGCATTGTTCATATTCAGAGAACTAGTTTTGCATAATTCACATTATAATTTGTAATTAAACAGTAACATACATTCCCTGATCATGAGAGAAAAATGTCTATACCTTCAGCCGTTAAATTTAGTTTCAAGATAATGTAAATGAGACACGGAAACACAAGTGCAATTAGAATAAGAGAAAAATATGGCCAGTTTTGGTAACAATTCCAACAATGTTATTGTTTTCCTTAAAAACCAAAGGATCGTATTATTCTGAATTTATAGTATTGTGTGTAAAAATTTATTGGTAAAAAGTTATCTAAGAAAAGGTAACAAACCGGTATAATGCACTTCCATTCATCAAGTTTGCTAAGGTTCAAAGAATACAAGTCATCAAGAGTGATTTCTTGATCTTTAATCTCCATCATGCCACCATATATGTATAATGTATCTCTCCCAACTGCCACGCAAGAATTAATACGTCCACAAGGCTTCACTACCTATAAAAGTATGGAGAAAAATCATTGATCAATAACTGGGCAAAGATAAAGGCAGTGTCATTAGCTTGTTGATAAAAAATGATAACCTCGGGGAAAGAACTTTGAATGTCCGATTTAGCACCAGATTCCGTAGGCTTTCCTTCAGATTTGGTAAGTGTTTCACTATCAACAATAGTCATGTTTGATGCAATATCATGGGATATATCATCTATGTTGCTTTCTTCATACTCTGGATCCTCAGTTTCTTCTCTTGGTGTACATTTCTGTTCATTCTTTTTTAACTGCAAAACCAATTTCATTAAGAAACAATATTATATTCACATACAAAACATTCTAAAGAATGAATTCTAAAATGTGGAATTATTTTCATGAGATCATAAGTATAATGTATCAAATCTACCTTATCTTTCGTTGACTTCTCCTTTCTTAACTCCAGAGGATACCTATTACCCAAACAATATCATTAATAAGGTAATCAACTGACATTAAATATGACACACATCTCAACTCTAACCAGGCTATGCAGAAAACATTTGATAGCAGAGTAAATTGCAAAATTACAATTGACTTACATCAAATGCAAATGCAAGTATTAATTGGCATGGAAAGATAACAACGTTAGAAAAATACATAATCATGTATTAAGCATTAATCAAATGTAAGGCTCACCAGCGGTTGTTATCTAACTGAAAGCCATAAAGCTCATTCAAAAACAAGCTCATCATTACATCACCTGCATAATTTTAGTGCAATAAGAAAATTAACCTTGAAGCAAGCATAACATAGAAATACACCCCCAAAAATAATTTAAGCTGATTGTCAGATGTTATTAATTATTTGGAAACATTTTGAGGCCACATAGATGAGAATAATCTCATGTAGTGAGCCCCATTATAAAAATATATCTTTAGTGCCACAAGTGGAAAAATAATAATCATGAAAAACAAAAGATAACCTTCAACTTCCATATCCACAACACCACCAAATAGCAGAGCCCTCTTCTTATGAACACACATGGAAAATCCAGCACGAGGGCCAGGAGGCATTCCGCTTTTCTTAACCTATCAAGAAGGGTGAGGATGAAGAAAAAATCTTTTAAGATAAGAGATAAAAAATACATTATTTTTCTGGGTATCTGGGGTGTGTTTGCATGGAGAAGGGGAGGAGAAGCAAATGTAAGAGAAAAATGTTAGAAGTGATATTTAAACAGAGAAGTATGTTCTGCAATTGAACACTAGCCAGACTCCTTTTAATTCCATATACTTCCGGTAAAATTCTAAGCTACAACGAAGCTGAAAATTGTCTAAGATGAGGATACTACAAATTCACTTAATATTAAACTCCAAACTATTACCTTGTTCCATTCCCAAGTCTTGGGATCAAGGGACCACATGTCTGCATGGACTATTCCTTTCTCAGAAGTGCTCTTATCAGATGAAACTTCCTTTGAATAGCCACCATACAAAAAAATCTGCAATGCAGAAGGAACTCTGTAAAGAAGATAGCTTATGGGCTTCAAAAACCACCCTAATTAATCACAAATAGGGGGAAGTTGAATATGTTAATAAACACAAGCATGCATCCAGGAGAATTGAAATAAAATTCAGCTTATTTACTCACATCATCTTGGTAAACAAATAATTGAAAACCACTACGACCAGTTGGCCACATTGCTCCCGGCTTAGGCTTTATTTCTTGCCACTACAGCACAAAATCAGATTGACATTAGTAAAATTCATGAATACAATATCAAGTACCAACATTATTGTATTATCCAGATTCCAGCCTCACATTTTGTGTGGCGAAGGAGTAGCAGATAGCGTATTAATTAATAAATAACAGTATGACACAAGTAATTCAATGGATTTACCTTAAATTGGTCGAGGTCAAATACATATAGATCATTGTAGTACCTACATAATCAATTAAAAGGTCTTATCCAATGATTCTTCCTTGAAAAACATTTTAAGGATGTTGTTATCCTCAACCCTTAGGGCTGAGTTTAAGAAGCCATAAAAGAATGTGGTGTTGAAAAACTAAGTGTATCACCTCTCACTTATTTCAGTGTATCACTTTCCAATGTAGGGCTGAAGATAACAAAACCCATATTTTAAAGAACTTAATTTAAGTTTAATATAAATAAGTTCAATAATTGGAGAGGTAGAAATGGAATTTCATAACATAACTATGATACAATAAAAGGTTTCTGAGTACTGATTCAGTCTCGTTCAGTAAGTAGCAATTAAACCACAACACGTCAATTTCATTTTCTCAAAATGGCTTAAAAATTTAACTGGTGTACAAATTTTAGGGGGATTACACATATGATCTCAAGAGATCGCATGAATGTCTTCTTGATTACTCGATGATAGTGTGCATGGTGCAACTCACTCACACACAGGCCATTGAAAATTAGTTTTTTAGTATTTGACCACTAAAACAAAAGTATGTTAATGTACTCAAGGCAAAAACATTGAATAGAATGAAGTATCTCCTCATACCAGGAGATAAGTTATCTCCTCCAGCCACTAAAATTATGACATGTGTCCTATTTTTTTAGTTTTTAGAAATATTTTTATAGAAAATAGTTAAATAGGACACATGTCAAGATTTTAGTGGCTGGAGAAGAAAACTTATCTCTTGATATGAGCAGATACTTTATTCTCAATTTTGAAATCATAATAAGCAAAGAAGTTAAAACTTCCAACAAAAAGTTTAGAAGCAATAAACATAAAGGACGGAAACAAAAGAAAATTCCATCTCAGTCTTCTTATCTCAACTTCTGCATCCAGACACATACAGAACAAACAATGGCAACAGAAAAAAGAATTTCCATCTCATTAAACTAAAATCATGCAACAAATAAATCGATGTTACCATGTTATATACATCTATGGGAAATTGAGAATAAAGTATATCCTCATATCAGGAGATAAGTTATCTCCTTCAGGCATTAAAATTATGCAACGTGTCTTATTTTTTTTAGTTTTTATCAATAATTTTGTAGAAAGTCGTTAAATATGACAAATGTCATAATTTTAGTGGCTAGAGGAGATAACTTATCTCGTAATATGAGGAGATATTTTATTCTCTACATCTATTTACTTACTAGCAAAGAAAATATTCAAAGAAATCATATAACTTAAGTTTATTTGAAGCTTAATCTTACTTCTTCCTGAATGTGATTGCTAGTATACTTACTTGAGTCTAAGTTTAATCAGGGTAATATAGATTAGAACACACTTCTACAAAACAAAACGTTTATCTATCAGCTATTGCAAGCTGTTTATCACATGGAGGGGAAAAAGTTAATAAGAAAAAGAAAATTGCACTCATAAGTTACAGAATTATGGACTCAATACAAAAGCTTCAAAAACGTTAAGGAGCATCAACAACCTCACTTCTCTAAGAGTGTCGTAGAAGCCACCAAAAAGTATAATCTTGTGCTTGTATAGTACCTGCAAAAGAACCATATATTTTGAAGACAAAGCACTTACCATCAAATACATGTGATGAAGGAAAAAAGACTGGATTTATATATGGGTTTCATGTGACAGCAGGTAAAAAACACTAAGCAGAGATGAACTCCAAGAAAAAGATTCATAATTGATATCTTTTCTATAGAAAAATAAATTCATTAAGGAAGAGGACTATAAGATAGGAAGATAAGACATCCTCCACCAAAAAATCATGCATGTGGCTGTAACGCTTTCTCCAAATTGAAATATCTCGTTTATGAACCAAATCAAGCTGTAAATAATGCAGATGCATACCATTTAATTTCAGTGTTTCAAACATAAGTATAAATGTGTTTTTTTCCTCAAACTATAATTCCAGTTTCACATTTGTGCTGCATATTAAAAGAATAAATAACTAAGATGCCTATTATTTGGAAGGTAACAGAACTAATGTCATTTGAATATCTGATGTGATATAGGGTACAAGATACAAGCAGGTAATAATTCAACTAAAGAACTTTTTATGTGATCAGAATAGTAGTGGGATGCTATTTGAGTTAAACATCTTTTTCATTTAAGATTTAATAATCTGACATTATTACTAGTAAATTGAGGAGGGCATCCATATGAACTTGAACATACCATTCGATGTCCTGAGCGGGGTGTTGGGCACCCTTTTAAGTTAAGTTGTTCCCACTGATTTGTTTTCAGGTCCAACATCCAAAAATCCTACATTGATCAAAATCAAAAAACAAAATCTAAAGACTGGGCAGAAATTTTTAGTCCCTCCCTAAATAGTCAAAATCTACTACAGCAAGCCATATTTTCTTTACGTAACAGAAGTAAGGTGCCGTAGGTTTAACCTTGTAGTGATGGAACCGCTCTTGGTTTGGAGATGTAAATTCACCACCTAAATCACAAATAAAAATAGATAGCTCATACATTTTTTAGTCCACTAGCATGAGCAACCGCATATTGAACCAAAGCCTAGTGGATTACCAAAAATATAAATATAATTCTTCCAAGCAACTGCCTGATGAGCACTGCGAGGAGGGGGGCTATTAGGACTTGAAACTAATTTCCATTCCAGCTTCTCTACATCGTACCGGTAAAGGTCGCCATAGACAAAAGTCTGTGCAAATTCAAATAGCATTACAGATGGATTCAGAAATCTTCAATTTAACATAAAACTGTTGTACTACGGTTGGAATTTAACCTTGTTGCCATTGTAGAATTCACCACCATACAGAATCAACTCTGTTTCTTTCAAGGGATTGACAGTGAGCTGCACAATCAAGCGTAATATAACAGGCATCACGTAACAATAGAAAACAGAATAAAATGAGATACTTCGTAGCAGCAACAACAACAACAACAACCAAGCTTTTTCATACTAAGTGAAGTTAGCTACATGGATCAAAATATGTCAAAATATCCCATGATAAATCATATTCGCTGACAAACCATTTAAATCCAAATCCTTATTAACGGTTTCCTCTATATCTATCATCTCCCACTAGGCCTTTACCTATGACCATTGGGGTACTCTCTATCTGATCTGCTCTCCTTAATCCTTAATGGGACTCTACATGTCTTCTCCACACACGCTCAAACCACTTAACACAGAATTCTACCACTTATCTAAAATACTTGTTACCTCAACTTTCTCTCTAATGCAACCATTCTTAATCTCAATCTCGTCTAATGCATTCACTAATCCAACGAACACTTTCATATATACTATACTGAGCATATTCTCCTATTGTCTTTAAACACCACAACAATGAGTGTTCAAGTAAACAACTTACTTAAGCATCAATTCACTAAGCCAGTTTGAAATAAGCTCCTACAAATGTCCCTCCATCAAATACTCGTGGCCCGAGTGCTACTTTTCTAACACATTATTTGCTTGACTTCCAACAATAAGGTTGCATCTAACCCCACTAATAACTTCAGAGTCATCTCACAAGTATATGTCCCCGACCGAAACCTTTCATTTCATTTCCTTCCCTATGAAACTTAACTCACAAACAGACCCTAAGTAACTCTCGTGCCCCGCACCGCCTTTTTTTACGAGCTACAATCTAGTCTGAAATAAATTAAAAAAAAATTAAAAAAGGAGTTAACAGAATAACTTACAGTACAATTGGAGCGAGGAGAAGGGGCAGGAACATTGTCTTGAACATGAACATCCTTCTTTTTAGCTTCTTCCTTTTGTATACTCAACTATTAAAAGTAGACAATAAAATTATTATAAGAATAAGAAAAAGAAGAAAATGATAATAATTAAATAATGTAAAGAGGAAAATGAGGTAAGGACCAAAATGGCATCGATGTCATCCTCAGGAGAAAGCTTCTTAGAATCCCTACGAGCTTTTTTTTCATCAGCTTTTGCGGTTTTTCTTTCTGTCTTTTCTTTACCTTTACCCGCTTTCTTCGTTTTCTTTCCCATTTTCACTTTCAGCTTTTGCAGTAAGAACACGGCGGCGGCATATAAATATGAAACTTTCACCTCTGCGTCGTCGTTTTATAGCCCGTCTTCTTACTGTAGTGTTGAGCCCAATAAACCTCAATTATAAAGGAAGGTGAAATATGAGTTTTTAGATGAAAATTTATAATTTGTTCTTAAACAATAGATTAAATTTCACTATTATCGTCAATAATACGTTGGTTTAGTGGTGTAATGTTTCGTTAGATATGTAGGATGATCAAAATATAAAATGAAATGGTTCGATTTTTGGAAGCTACACTTGTTGGCAGTCTGTCACACACCCCGAAAGAAATTAGTTTCTTATCCAAAAGGTGAGGGATACATTTGGTAGTACCAAAACAATTACATGGTTAGTTTTAGAGAAATTACACAAATTATTCTTTTTTTTTAAGCCTACACAAACCTCATGCATATATTACACTCATTACTCGTGTTTAAGACAAATAAAGTGTAATTTTTAAACAAAAAATGGTGATTTGTGTAATTAAGTCAAACAAAATATATTATAATATGAAAAAGTTCAAATAGTATAAGAGTCATTCACATGAGTTTTATTATAATGTGGAAAAGTTCACATGAGTTTTATTTAATAAATTACATTTATATGTCATCTAGGATAGTTATAATATATAACTCATGTGGTATCAGTATAATTTACAATTATATAAATTCAATAACACTCATGTGATATCAATCTAATTTACTCTAAACAATATAAAACATACATTAGTCTAATAGTGTTAACTCTCACTAAATCCTGATATATTATATTAGGTTGTTCGCTTCTTAAAACACATTGTTAAAAGGATTTATTTTTTAGCTTTGAAGATTATTTTTGGTGGTACAAGAAAACCATTAAAAAATTTATTTTTATTGTATTTTAATGCCTTATTTAAAAAAAGATATTAAGCTAATATATTTTGTTTCAATTTGTTTTTAAAGACTACAACTACAAAAATATTATGGCGTTAGAATTTTCAAAATAGAAACTAGGAGTGAAAGAATATCATTGTAAATTTGACAAAACTTTATAATATGGAAATTAAGGAGATGTTGGAAAATCATCAGCTTCACCATCCCAAACAAAACATCACTAATAAATAGGTAATAGCTTTATCGTCATTGTATTGCTTTGTACTTTGTACCACCAACTTCACCTATTGCATTGGATGACACTGTTAGATTAATTTAGCAATTATGTGGTCTATGTGTTTAGAAGTTACTAGTTTGAATTAAAGTGGCTAATGTGATGATGGTTGGCAATTCATGAGTCAAACTAGTGGGGATTATGAGTAACTTCCTCCCCTCTCACTTCATAGGAAGTTTTCCATGTTAGAGGAGGAGTTACAACTCCTCCTACTCTCCTTCTATAAGAGAGACACTCACATATTAGAAATGCATGTTATGTTATTTTACTATCTCATAGCCAGAAACAAACATAGAGAGAACTCAAAACATTAGTGGCTGCATTAAGGAAAGTGTAGTGTCATATAGAGAAGGAATGAAACTGAGTTCCTAATCATCAAGGAACGCATAAAGGGAAGACGGAGAGGTGAGAATAAAGACAATCAGAAAGGCAACCAGAAAGTGCATTAGAAGATATATAGCTATGGAACCAAGTATTCCTTGATCTCTTCATTTATCACATGTGAATGTCATAATGTCAAGATCCTAATTAAAGGGTTCTTATGAACCATCAAAGGCTCATGAAAAATATTTTATAAAAGTCTAACAATTGGTATCAGAGCATTAGGTTAGGGACATTATGACATTCCTTGTATTCATAAAATTGAGTGATGTATATTTCTGGAAGTGTATTCATGAAAGTATAATAGTAGAATCACATATTGATGGCTTTATTCGTTAACAAAGAAACAATGCAATATATCAATTGGTATCACTGTTTCAATATTATATTCATGTGTTTCAATAGAAACAATGCAATATTTGTTAACAAGAAACAGTGCAATTTTGTGGATTATTAATTGTGTTTATTTGTTAACTATGATGCATATTTTGATCACCCAAAGGTGGATCATTGAAAGTAACTAATATTATGATGTCATAAGGATAATTATTTGGGTTTGTTCATTAAATCATAACGCATATCATGATCACCCAAAGGTGGATTATTGCATGTATTTAATGACATTAAAGTTTTAGTCATATTTGTTTGTACTTGTTTATCCAAAGATAGCATGTATGTATAGAAAGTATGATTAATTACCTATTAAAGAATAATATGAGACATCATTAGTAAAGTTTAATGCATTTAAATTTTATCCAAAGATAAATTAAGTGCATTGATAAAAGTTTAGTTTGAATTCATAAAGGTTTATTCAAAGCATTAAAGTGTGAGCATGTCTTATTTCAGCTTCATTCAATGCATTCGCCTTAGGCAATGGATGTGTCAAGTTCAACGGACTGAATTATGCTGATTGGTCCGAACAGATCCAGTTCTCACTGGGTATAATGTAGTTGGACTTAGTCATCATTATGGATGATGTGCCAACCATAATTGAGAACAGCTCGGAGGTAGACAAGACTCTATATGAGGCTTGGGAGCGGTCAAACAGGTTGAGCCTTAGCTTGATTGTGAACACCCAATTTTATCCGGCCTATTTTTACCAAATAAAAATTACAAAGAATTCGAAGCAACAAAAAGTCAATTAAACAGTCCATTGGAAATTACAAAAAAAAAGGGAGTAACCATCAAGGTGGAAAAGGGATTGATAACATGGCTGGTACCACAATTGCTACTAAGTAATATACACTGTAAATCAAGTCCTATGGACGTCATTAGTTCTACTTCAATACTTTAAAAAGGTGATTTCATATGAAATTCACTAAATTACATGGATCCACTTTGTCTTTAGTATGGTCCATAGGGGTTGCATTGGACAGCAAAATGAATGCCCAAAACAGTATTAGTGTTTTCCTGCTTCCATTAAAAGTTGTTTCAAATAAAAATAATAAAGTATGAGTCCTTTGTACATTGGAATAAATGTGAGCTTTGTTACTACAAGTAATCCTAAGAGTCTTGGATTGGATGTTGAGAAATTGTCTTCCGTTGTGAGAGGCAAGATGACTACTCTAAGAGTAGACAGTGGCAGTAGCAAAGGAGATGGATAAAGGGCGCAAATCTTTGACCCAGGTGCAAACGAATGCAGTCTCTGAATGCCCTGCAGAGGAGTTAGACAAGTCAAAAAAATCATATAAAAGAGTTGAGATCATCAAGGAGGTAGTCAAGACCATAGCAGGACCCTAATGCAATCTCTAACCCGTAAAATCAAATCACTAGAATTCGAGAAGTATGACGTAAGTGTAAAGAAATACCGAGTTGAAAAGCCTTGATGGACCTCCTATTCTTAAAGACTGAGAACCCTGCATGCTGATGGTTGAGGCTGTACAAGGGTATCTACTATAGTCCTTCACATCCTAGGCCATTGACACCACCGCCGTGGAGAAGCAGAAAGCACCTTTCAGAGCATCTATCTATGTGTGAAAAGCCAAGAGAAATTGCATGGGAGAGCCCAAAACTGTTGATAGAAACCACAATGACAGGAGTAACCTTCAAGCTTATAGTGTCGGGGCAAGTGAATCTTTGAAGAACGAAGCAAATGAGACTTCTGAGACCACCTGGTTAGACATCACAAAAGCTTCAAAAAAAGTATACTACGAGGTTGGATCAATGACTCAAAGCCAAAAGACGGAGATTATTAACCTTAAGAGAAGAATAGAGCAGCCTCCTTCCTGCCCTATGGCATCTAAGGTTACCCCAGGAGCTGATGTTTGAAAGTAACTCACGTATGAAAGCCCTGCAATTGATAACAGCTGCAAGATATTAGTGACAGTGAAAAGATTCAATTGTTATGGAAAAGCAAAAGGCCCATAGTGATTAACCCATCAGCCTTAACTTCATAAGCTGTCACAATTGCACAATAATGGCCAAAAATACTATAAGTGATTGACAAGGAAATCAGAAACAGTAAACAATAAGATATCAAGAGCCATCATGGAATTAATCATAGGAAAGAAGATATTCAGCCTTAAGGCATCAGTGAGTAGAAATGATGAAATGCAAATAAATTTCAGTTATAAAACCAATATAAATGTCAATATTGATGGGAAGTTTTGAGAGAATAATCAGGGAAAGAAAGGTCCAGTAACGTATCATTGAATTGGCAACTTGGAAGGTTTTCAAAAGGCTTTTCCATATGCCATAAGCATGTATAAAAGGAGGAGGCATATACATAATCTTCACTGGAGAACGCTCATTACAATAACATAACCCGCACCACAAGCCAATATCACACATACACATAAACCCCCAACCACATTCAAATCACCGACAATAATCAGAAAAGGCAATAAGCTTTAGTTTTCTCAGGTAAACGACCGCATACACAACCTCTTCTTATTACGACTATCATCAGTCTAGCATCAAACAGGGAGTCATTGCCAAATACAAGGTAACATATACAGGTTTGGCACTCACTATGTTCGCGTAATTACAGATATGGAATCACGTTTTAACCATCACATATCTGTATTCATAATAATCAATCAAAAAGCATTCAAATTTCAAATCATAAAAAGCATATGTTTCTGTTGGTTGTTAATCACCGTCTAGATTTTTCCTATTTAGTGTATGTAAATGCTTACCGAAACGCCGGAATATGAGTATCTATTTCAATGCTAAAATAGCACCTGGAACTTGACTATTCTTAGCGTAATACTATAAGAAATATCATAGCACAAAAACAGGTTGTCTAAGCATGTTGAGAGAATCTGAATCATATGTATTAAGTAATAAGACTGAAGGTGTTTGAAAAAGAAAGAGATTAGGGGAATAGAAAACGAAGAATATGGAAACAAAAGGAGGATTAGGAGTCTATCCTTACTCGCTGCCATCGAAGCTACTAGGTCATCGAAACCGAAGAGAAGGAGGATCAAATACATACGAATAACGAAGAAGATTGAAATGAAAGAGGTTTAAGGGTTTACCTTCGTCGGAACCACCGCGTCACTGTTAACGGAGAAGATAATCGGAGAAGAAGACCGGAGAACCAAATCGCCTTCGTCTTCCCGCCGTGACGAACCGCCTTCGTCTTCCCGCCGTGACGAACCGCCTTCGTCTTCTCATCGCGACGAATCGCCCTCATTTCTCACCTCCGCGATTTTCTCTCTTCTTCTCACTTCCCTCTTCTCCTCTCCCATGCCATCCAAGTCTCAGAATGACAAACCTAAATCTAACCCCTCCCCCTTCAATCCGTTTTCTTAGGTGGGCCTAACCCGAGCCCAGTAAATTTTTTTTTGTTTGTTTGTTCTGTTTATGTCTTCCTTTGTATTATTTATTTGTTTTTTTTATTATATCAAATGAGTAATCTTATTTAATCAAAGAGGTTCTATTAAATTCTAATAATTATATGTTATTAGACAAATCAGTTTATAGCACAATAACATATTTTTTAAACTATTTCAAATCTCTTTAAGATATGATGCGGCGCGGGCATTAGTCTTGCTACTTCATCTATCTTAAAGGGGAATAATTCCAATAATATATTTTAAAACTATTTCCAAATCTCTTTAAGATATGATGCGGCGCGGGCATTAGTCTTGCTACTTCATCTATCTTAAAGGTGAATAATTTTAATAACATATTTTTTAAACTATTTCAAATCTCTTTAAGATATGATGCGGCGCAGACATTAGTCTTGCTACTTCATCTATCTTAAAGGGGAATAATTCCAATAATATATTTTAAAACTATTTCCAAATCTCTTTAAGATATGATGCGGCGCGGGCATTAGTCTTGCTACTTCATCTATCTTAAAGGTGAATAATTTTAATAACATATTTTTAAACTATTTCAAATCTCTTTAAGATATGATGCGGCGCGAGCATTAGTCTTGCTACTTCATCTATCTTAAAGGGGAATAATTCCAATAATATATTTTAAAACTATTTCCAAATCTCTTTAAGATATGATGCGGCGCGGGCATTAGTCTTGCTACTTCATCTATCTTAAAGGTGAATAATTTTAATAACATATTTTTTAAACTATTTCAAATCTCTTTAAGATATGATGCGGCGCAGACATTAGTCTTGCTACTTCATCTATCTTAAAGGGGAATAATTCCAATAATATATTTTAAAACTATTTCCAAATCTCTTTAAGATATGATGCGGCGCGGGCATTAGTCTTGCTACTTCATCTATCTTAAAGGTGAATAATTTTAATAACATATTTTTAAACTATTTCAAATCTCTTTAAGATATGATGCGGCGCGAGCATTAGTCTTGCTACTTCATCTATCTTAAAGGGGAATAATTCCAATAATATATTTTAAAACTATTTCCAAATCTCTTTAAGATATGATGCGGCGCGGGCATTAGTCTTGCTACTTCATCTATCTTAAAGGTGAATAATTTTAATAACATATTTTTTAAACTATTTCAAATCTCTTTAAGATATGATGCGGCGCAGACATTAGTCTTGCTACTTCATCTATCTTAAAGGGGAATAATTCCAATAATATATTTTAAAACTATTTCCAAATCTCTTTAAGATATGATGCGGCGCGGGCATTAGTCTTGCTACTTCATCTATCTTAAAGGTGAATAATTTTAATAACATATTTTTAAACTATTTCAAATCTCTTTAAGATATGATGCGGCGCGAGCATTAGTCTTGCTACTTCATCTATCTTAAAGGGGAATAATTCCAATAATATATTTTAAAACTATTTCCAAATCTCTTTAAGATATGATGCGGCGCGGGCATTAGTCTTGCTACTTCATCTATCTTAAAGGTGAATAATTTTAATAACATATTTTTAAACTATTTCAAATCTCTTTAAGATATGATGCGGTGCTACTTCATCTACCTTAAAGGTGAATAAATTTCAATAATATATTTTAAACCACTTCAAAATATTCCTTGAGATTTGATGCGGCGCGGGCATTAGTCTTGCTACTTCATCTATCTTAAAAATAAATAAATTTCAAACAATGCATTTCAATTATTTCAAAAAATAATATATATCTTAAAGATAAATAAATTTCAACACAGTAGTTTAATTACTTTCAAAACCTCTTTAAGATTTGATATGGTGCGGACATTAGTTTCTGCGGCTTCATCTTTTCTTAAAGAGAATACAATCTACATCAACTTTTCAAACAAACTAAGCCAACACCAATTAAATTTCAAACCAGAACTACGTAGCCTTGATTTCCCTATTGTACCTAGGGATACGTAGGAGCAAGATGAGATCTTGTCAGGCACAACAATAAAAAATAAAACATTTTGTTTTTATTTACTGAATTTTAATAAATAATTTTAAGGGTATAAAAGTCCATGTTATTAGTGAGGGTACCGTTTTAATACGGGCGGACGGGGTGCTAATACCTTCCCCGATCCGTAATCGACTCCCGAGCTCAGAATCTCTGGTTAAAGACCAAATTATCCTAATTGGCCATGTTTAGAGTTTTCTACGTTTTAACCGTAAAAAACGTAGTGGCGACTCCAAAATAATTGGAAGAGGTAGAAATCGAGTTCGCCTCTCCCAAAGTCGCAGGGCCGGTCTTCCAACCGAAAATCGGGTCGCGACAGATGAAAATGTCAATCTCTGACAATGTCAAGCTGTCTATGCCTAAGACGGATAATGCAAGGGAATTTATGAGAATGATCAAGGAGTACTCCCAATCAGACATTACTGATAAGTCTGTGGTGGGAAATCTCATGACAGAGCTGACGACCAAGAAGTTTGATTGGTCGCAACCTATTCATGATCATGTAACTAGCATGGCAAATCTGGCTGCAAAAATGAAAGGGATGGGAATGGAGGTGACAGAAGCATTCTTAGTACAGTTCATCATTAACTCTCTTCCTGTTGAGTTTGACCAATTCCAAGTGAATTATAACACCATAAAGGAAAAATGGAATTTTCAGGAAGTTAAGGTCATGCTTGTTCAGAAGGAAGGGAGATTAAAGAAAATGAAGAATGACTCCATTCACTTATCCATTCAGGAGCCAGGTAGCACTAGCAGATTCAGGCCAAGTAATAGGAACAAAGGAAAGGGGAAGGAAAAGATTCCCATTAAAGATGAGAAAATCCATAAAGAGATGAAGTGTTTCTTCTGTAAGAAGAATGGACACTACAAGAAGGATTGTTCTAAAAGGAAGAAATGGTTCGAAAAGAAAGGTAAACTTTTTGTTTCCGTTATAGATGAACTATTTCTTACTGAAGTTCCTAATAATACTTGGTGGTTAGACTCTGGTGCAACAACTCATGTATCACATATTGTGCAGGGATTCCTTTCAATCCAAACCCAGGAAAGTGAGAAGTTTCTCTACATGGGGAACGGAATGAAGGCACGAGTTCATGGAATTGGAACATATAGATTGATCCTAGATAGTGGAAACTATTTAGATCTAGAAAATTGTCTTTATGTTCCTGAATGTGCCAGGAACTTGGTTTCTGTTGCTAGGTTGGATTGTATAGGATTTAATTTTAAGATTGAACATTCTGATTTTAAATTGTATAAACATTCGTACTATTTTGGGTCTGGTACTTTAATGAATGGTTTATATTGTTTCAATCTTGATTTTAAATTTAAGGAATCTTTATTTAATGTTGAACATGAAGTAAGTAGAAAGCTTAAAGATTTTAATAATAAGAATTCTACTTACTTGTGGCATAAAAGATTAGGCCATATATCCAAAGAAAGGATAATGAGGTTAACTAAAAGTGATATATTACCTCTTTTGGATTTTGGCGATTGGGATGTTTGTTTAGATTGCATTAAAGGAAAGCAAACTAAACACATATCAAATAACTCAGCCACAAGAAGTAGCAAACTTCTTGAATTGATACACACAGATATTTGTGGTCCTTTTGATGTTTCATCTTGGGGTGGTGAAAAGTATTTCATCACTTTTATAGACGACTACTCACATTATTGTTACCTATATTTGTTGCATGAAAAGTCTCAATTATTGGATGTCCTAAAGGTATTCATTGATGAGGTTGAACGACAACTTGAAAACAAGGTTAAGGTTGTGAGGTCTGATAGAGGTGGTGAATATTATGGAAAATATAATGAGAATGGACAATGTCCAGGACCATTTGCAAAGTTTCTCGAAAGTCGGGGCATATGTGCTCAGTACATTATGCCTTATACACCGCAACAAAATGGTGTGGCTGAAAGGCGGAATCGTACTTTAATGGAAATGGTTAGATCAATGTTGAATCATTGTGATGTACCTTTATCGTTGTGGATGTACGCATTAAGGACCGTTGCGTATCTGCTGAATAGGGTTCCTAGTAAGGTAGTTCCTAAAACTCCCTATGAGTTATGGACTGGAAGGAAACCCAGTTTGAGACATCTCCACGTTTGGGGTTGTCCAGCAGAAGTAAGGGTGTACAACCCACATGAAAAGAAGCTTGATGCAAGAACCATTAGTGGTTTCTTTATCGGCTATCCGGAAAAGTCAAAAGGGTACAGATTTTATTGTCCTAACCATAGTACGAGAATAGTTGAGTCTGGTAATGCTAGGTTCATTGAGAATTGCCAAATCAGTGGGAGTGTTAAATCACGAAAGGTGGATATTATAGAGACTTCAGATAAATATTCTTCACCGAAGATGTCTCCTCAGGTTGTTGTTCCTCTGGTTATATTACCGTCTAATAACTCTCAGAGACAACAAGATAATATTCAAAACCCACATGATGAACAAATAGTTAATGAACCAATTAATGAAGTCATTAATGATCAAGTGATGGAGGAACCGCAAGAAATAGCATTAAGAAGGTCTGAAAGGCAAAGAAAACCAGCTATTTCTAACGATTATATTGTATATTCACTTGAACATGAGTGTGACTTAAGCATTGATAAAGAACCAGTCTCGTTCATACAAGCCATGGAAAGTGACAATTCTGAAAAGTGGCTTAATGCTATGATAGAAGAGTTGAAATCAATGGACGATAATAAAGTTTGGGATCTAGTTGAGTTGCTTGAGGGTTCAAAACGAGTTGGCTGTAAATGGGTCTTTAAGACCAAGCGTGACTCGAAAGGCAACATTGAAAGATATAATGCTAGACTTGTCGCCAAAGGTTTCACTCAAAAGGAGGGCATTGATTATAAAGAAACTTTCTCTCCAGTTTCTAAGAAAGATTCTTTAAGAATTGTTATGGCTTTGGCGGCTCATTATGACTTAGAGCTTCACCAAATGGATGTAAAGACCGCTTTTCTGAATGGTGACTTAAACGAGAAAGTTTATATGAACCAACCCGAAGGGTTTGTAACCACAGGAAAGGAAAATCTAGTGTGTAGATTAAATAAGTCAATATATGGACTAAAACAAGCTTCCAGACAATGGTATATAAAGTTCAATGATACCATTACGTCATATGGGTTTGTAGAAAACACTATTGACCGGTGTATCTACATGAAAGTTAGTGGAAGCAAGTTTATAATATTAGTCCTATATGTTGATGACATTCTGCTTGCTACAAATGATAAAGGATTGTTACACGATGTAAAAAAGTTTCTCTCTAATAATTTTGAAATGAAAGATATGGGTGAGGCATCCTATGTGATAGGAATAGAAATATTCCGTAATAGATCACAAGGATTGTTGGGATTGTCTCAGAAATGATATATCAATAAAGTATTAGAGAGATTCAGAATGGAAAAGTGCTCCGCAGGGATAGTTCCAATCCAGAAAGGAGACAAGTTCAGTGAAAAGCAATGTCCAAGGAATGATTTGGAACGTAAGGAAATGGAATCTATTCCCTATGCATCAGTGGTTGGGAGTTTAATGTATACTCAGACATGCACACGGTCGGATATCAGCTTTGCTATTGGAATGTTAGGCCGATATCAAAGTAACCCCGGAATGGACCATTGGAAGGCTGCAAAGAAGGTTCTAAGATATTTGCAAGGCACTAAGGATCACATGCTCACGTATAAAAGGTCAGATCATCTTGAGGTGATCGGTTATTCGGATTCAGATTATGCAGGATGTGTGGACTCAAGGAAATCTACATTTGGATATGTCTTCTTAATGGCTGGAGGAGCCATATCATGGAGAAGCGGTAGACAATCCGTAATTGCTACGTCCACCATGGAAGCTGAGTTTGTGGCATGCTTTGAGCCACAAACCATGCATTGTGGCTGCGGAACTTTACTTCAGGGTTTGGCATTGTAGACAGTGTAGCTAGGCCGCTGAAGTTTTATTGTGATAATTTTGCAGCTGTCTTCTTCTCTAAGAATGACAGATATTCCAGATGTACCAAACATATGGACTTAAAGTTTCTGTCAGTTAAAGAAGAAGTACGAAAAGAGAAGGTGTCTATAGAGCATATTGGTACCGATCTAATGGTAGCGGATCCGTTAACTAAGGGATTGTCGCCCAAAATTTACATTGGCCATGTAGAAAGGATGGGCGTTATAGATAAGTCATTGTTAATGTATAATACCTGATGTATATATACATGTTTAGATGTTCGCTTATTATTGTATGACACATTTGAATTCAATGAAAGTTTCATTTCCGTAATTAAAGTTCAAGTTATCCATATTAAAGAATGTACTTGTATGGTTTTAATGAGATAACTTAGTGAGTTTTCGAAAGGTAAATGAAAACTCAAATTAAAGTTAATTGAGTTGAGTTGGTTGTGATACATGGAAGAGATCAGGTTGCCTCACATAATTTGTGACCGCCATGATTCAACCATTTCAATTCAATCAAGGATGATGATTTGTAAGGTTCAAATAAAGTGCGCAATTAATGTTATGAATCTTCAAGTCATCACATGGACCAAGTGGGAGATTGTTAGATTAATTTAGCAATTATGTGGTCCATGTGTTTAGAAGTTACTAGTTTGAATTAAAGTGCCTAATGTGATGATGGTTGGCAATTCATGAGTCAAACTAGTGGGGATTATGAGTAACTCCCTCCCCTCTCACTTCATAGGAAGTTTTCCATGTTAGAGGAGGAGTTACAACTCCTCCTACTCTCCTTCTATAAGAGAGACACTCACATATTAGAAATGCATGTTATACTATTTTACTATCTCATAGCCAGAAACAAACATAGAGAGAACTCAAAATATTAGTGGTTGCATTAAGGAAAGTGTAGTGTCATATAGAGAAGGAAGGAAACTGAGTTCCTAATCATCAAGGAACGCATAAAGGGAAGACAGAGAGGTGAGAATAAAGACAATCAAAAAGGCAACCAGAAAGTGCATTAGAAGATATATAGCTATGGAACCAGGTATTCTTTGATCTCTTCATTTATCACATATGAATGTCATAATGTCAAGATCCTAATTAAAGGGTTCTTATGAACCATCAAATGCTCATGAAAAGTATTTTATAAAAGTCTAACAGACACTACCAACAACAACTTTTGGGCATTTTGCTCGAATCCTAATGGACATAGACCTAAATATGGAACTTAGAAACCAAATTGTTGTTGAACGAGAGGGGTTTGCATTTTTGTTTAGAAAATTTATGAAAACTTACCTGAGCTTTCTCAACAAATGTCGCACCCAGTGTTGTAAATTGCGGTTGGAATCGCGATTACAGTAACAATCGTGGTTAATGTGATTGTGATCATTGTGGTTGTTGCATTGCGGATTGCGGTCATTGCGGTATGTATTATTTTGTAATTAAAACAATATTTTTGAATCCAATGTGTTGTGGTGCAGTTCGATGCAGCTTGATGTAATCCAAGTGCGGTCTGATTGCGTTGCGGTTGCATTGCAGCCGCATCATTGTAATTTGGGATCATACTGCAATTGCGATGAGTTGCGGTTGCGATGGTCACCGCAACTATAATATTGCGGCTACATCAAGTGATGCAGTCTGCAATTTAAATCAATGGTCACGCCATAGAACATTTGGCAACGAATTGTTGAAGAAACATGACCTAAGGTACCCATGTTCCCTTCCGAAGATGTTAGTGTCAGAATTGTTGAAGAAACATGACCTAAGGTACCCATGTTCCCTTCCGAAGATGTCAGTGTCAGTTTTTTGAAGACTTTTGACATAAAAGTTGTTTGTAGTCAACAATAGAGATTCACAAACGTTCTAATATTTGTGGAATTTGTAACTCTCGGTTGGACCCCTCCATCATTTCCAACACCAGTCAACAAATTTGGCCAGAGCTATCCTGTCTCATATGATAAGTGAATTCACACCACAACGGTTATAATGACTACAATTGCAGTAACTATAATGTTTATTGCAATCGTGACTGTAACAATAATTTAACTGAGGTCATCACAACAATTCTCGCTGACAGAGTAGCTCTTTTGGCTCGGAAAATAAACTAGTATATCCAATGCCTATGAAGCTATAAACTTGTTGGATCATAAGGCTCTTTGGGGAACCTTGCCTTAAAGCTTGACGTTAGGAAATCTTTTGACACTATATACAAAAACTTCTTGATTAATATACCCTTACTACCTTTGGGTTTAATGCCAAATTCACCAATTGGTTCAAAGTAATAATCTGTTATGCAAAATTCTCTATTTAAATCAACGGTAAAAGTGTTGGTTTCTTTAGTTGGTAAAGAGGAGTTAGATAGGGGACCCCCTAAGAAAAATAAAGATGTTTTTTCAATTTAATTTAATATTCAAGAAAATTAAATTCGATGAAACTCATACATGATTCTCACTCTCATTTTTAATATTTTATTAAATTGATTAAATCAATTATAGTACATATGAATATACTTAAAATTAAATGTTTATTCTTAAGTACATAACATATATAAGTATGAGAAAAACATGTTTGCATTGATAGGTATGAAATTTATACATTGTCAATGTTGCAACCACCATTTATATTTAATCATCATTTATTTTTAAAAAAATAACGCGAATGATGGATGATGTAGTGGTTATATATAAATCTTTATACTCACAATGTACAGATATTATAGTTTATAAGTATTTGTTAAATTTTTTACATATAAAACCTTAGACATCTCATGCTAGTAGAATATTGTAAAAAACTAATTTTTTTAAAGTTGAAAAAACCATTTTTTCAAAATGATTTTTAAAAATGTTTTTTAAATGATTTTAAAAATTGCTGTATTGAGATAGTAGTTTTTAAAATAATGATTTTCTCCAATAATATTTTTTTCCAATAAAAAATTAAATGAATTGGATATTCATCTATCAATATCTATGAAAATTGAGTCATTAATGGATTTGAATTCATCCATTGAGATTGGAAGTGGATATATTGAATAACTTAAAATATGATTTAAATAGATTTATATGGATCGATGAATGACTTGTCATCCATCCATTAGCATCCAAATCCACTCATATCTATTCATTTGTCATCTTTACCAAACATTATATTTTTTAAATTTATAAAAAACTTAATTCAAGAACTATCATACTCTAACATGGGAGGACTCTAAGGTTTAGTTTGGGATTCGGTTTTGGAAGGGATGCATTTAGAAAGTATCTCTCTTGTTTGGGAGTTTGATGATGACAACCTCAGGGGGTGATTGCCTTTTTGAAAATTCTCCTTTTTGAGAGAATTGCTTGGACCGTTTCTTGCTTGGAACTCTTAATGAATGCGGAAGTGTATGATTTGTGTTTTGGGTTGATATGTGTTTAAGGGGTAAAGAACAAGAATGTGGATGGGGGGTATGAAAGGTGGGGCGCCACAAACACTAAGTGTTTGATAAGCCTGCGAAGTTCGCCACAAGCCAACTAGGTAACTTGATAAGAACGGTTCCTTGGCTTAGCCAAGAATGCTAGGAGACTCACCCACTAACTCAGGAAGTTAATCCAAAATAATTCAATATCAACTTAACTTTATTAATGACTAAAACGAAATACATATAGAAGAATAAACTAGGATTAGGGTTCCCACAAGTTGGGCCTCAAATCCACATAAGATAATGCTAAATTTAGACTAAGATAATTCAAAGCTAAAAACTAGGAAGAATTCAAACTATGTCAAATCCTAATTCTATCTTCTCCTTGGAGGCTTGACCTAGATGGTGTAGTCCTTGCTTTTGAATTGGCCACGTGTGGATGCCTTGGAATATGCTTGGCCGAAATTCAAGGAATCCTCTTTTGGGAATGATTCTTTGATGAGTCAGTTGAAGATAGATTAGATTAAGTCTTTATAAGACTTTATCCTTGACTTGAAGTTCAGCTTGCCTTGGCCTATTTTTAAGGAATCCTCTTTTGGGAATGATTCTTTGATGAGTCACTTGAAGATAGATTAGATTAAGTCTTTAGAAGACTTTATCCTTGACTTGGAGTTCAGATTGACTTGGCCTATTTTTAAGGAATCCTTATTTTGGAAGGATTCTTGATAAGCCACTTGAAGATAAGCATAGATTAAGTCTTTAGAAGACTTTATCTCTCCATTCGAAATTGGTGGCTTGTAGATAGATTAGCTTTTGACTTGGCCTAAAATTAAGGAATCCTTATTTTGGTAAGGATCCTTGATGAGACACTTGGATGCCTTGATCCTTAAGTCTTGTGATGACTTAATCTTCATCTCAAATTCGAATTTCAAATTTGAATTTCAATTTCAAATTTCAATTTCACTTTCCCTCCAAATGCTTTGAATATCAAATTTGACTTTCCCTCCAAGCATTGATCACTTAGGCCTTGATGTTCCTTGGGTTTGGCTTGAGGTGCTTTTGGGGCTTGGGCCTGTTTGGGCTTAGTCCTGAAACACTTAGCACACCATTGCTTTCTTCTATACAATTTATTCAAAAGAAAATAAATAACTAAACTTTAAAAAACAATAATTAAATTATCCTAGTTTAATGCTGAATTAAGAAATCCTAAGCTACTCATGAGATATAATTGTCATTTATTGAACATAAAATAAAATAGTTGACTCAATGACATAAATGCCCTTTAAGCCCACGAATTCCAGGGTCAATGGAGTCCTTGGTGAGCTTGTTTAGACCTGACTTGGCCCTGGTTTGAGCCATGGGACCCTCTTGGTCTTGGCTGCCCCTTGAATCAAGGGTTGCCCCTAGTTGGTTGTCATCATACCCTCCTTCTTTGAGTGAATTCGACCTCGAATTCGAATCATTCTTATCCTTCTTCTTCACTTTGCCATTAACTTCCAAAGGTTGCTTTGGTGTAGAAAAAAGATTTTGGGCTTTGGGGAGGGTTGAATCCCCATGTTTAGCTTCACTTTCCCTTTTCTCCTCCTTGATTTTCGCCTTCAACCTCTTCTGGTCCTCACTGGCTTGTTTAGGAGACAAAGGACTTAACACCACCTTCCGGCCTTGGTGTATGAAAGTGATCTTATTAGTGAAACCATCATGGCTAGTTCTTTTATCAAATTGCCATGGTCTCCCTAACAAGATATGGCTAGCATCCATTGGAGCCACATCACATAGGACCTTGTCCACATACCTCCCTATAGAGGACGGAACCTCCACTTGCTGATCCACCACCATCTCTCCAACATCACTTAACCATTGTAGTTGGTAAGGATTCGGATGTGGCTTAGTCACGGTTAAGTTTGGACACTACCCTTGTACTAACCACATTAGTGCAGCTACCACCATCAATGATCAATGAACATACTTGGCCTTCCACCAAACACCTTGAATGGAAAATGTTGGATCTTTGGCCATCTTCATGCCCCTTGATTTGACTCCCTAAGAGCCTTCTAATCATAAGCATATCACTATCTGGCATGAAAGCATCCTCATCACACTCCTCTTCACTTGAAGCCTCGGATTGAGACTCCACCTCTCCATTCATGATCACCATGGTCTTCTTTGTTGGACATTGTGAAGCAATGTGACCACGACCTAGGCACTTGAAGCACTTCACATCACGTGTTTTGGTGTGTGTCTCCTTGGCTGGTTGGTTGTGAACATTGGAAGTACCCACGACCTCCTCGGTTTGAGTACCCTCCTTCTTTTGATCTTCCTTCCAAGATTGGAACTTTGGTGTACTAGAGGAATACTTAGACTTCTTCCTCTTCATTTGTTGTTCTACCTTCATTGCCTTTTGCACCAAGTCATCAAGTTCCACATATGGTTGCAACTCAACCACATCTTGGATTTCAGGGTTCAATCCATGAAGGAATCGAGCCATTGTTGCTTCTCGATCCTCATGAAAATTGGACCTCAATAAGGCCAACTCCATTGCCTTGAAATACTCATCCACGGTTTTGGAGCCTTGTGTAAGCCTTTGCAACTTGTTATGCAAGTCCCTTTGATAAGAGCTAGGGACAAAACGTCTTCTCATCACCATCTTCATTTCCTCCCATGTTTCCACGGGCACATCTCCACATCTTCTTCGATCCTTTTGATACTGATTCCACCATACCATGGCATACTCTCCAAATTCAAGAGCAGCCACTTTAACTTTCTTCTCATCAGTATAGTGATGGCATTGAAAAACTTGTTCCATCTTTAACTCCCATTTTAGATAGGCTTCTGGATCACTCATCCCCATAAAGGTAGGGACTTTCACCTTTACTCCTTCTAGAACTTTGTTCCTCCTTTCACCATGTGTAGGGTTCTCACGCCTATCTCCTCTATTTCTCCTCCGGTGTCCTCCATCTTGATCACTAGATCCTCCATCATTACGCCTATTCATTTGCTCCAATTGTGCTTGCATTGCTGCAAAACGTGCCTCCATTGTTGTAAATAGCATGGTCGTCCTTGGGGACATAGGTGGGCTGTCCTCTTCTTTAGCCATTGTTTATGTAACCAATGTATCTCACAATCACTCAAATGTCACTCAATGTGTTTGTTCTCACAATCACTCAAGAATGTCACTCAAATGTGTTTGTTCTCACAATCACTCAAGAATGTCACTCGAATGTGTTTGTTCTCACAATCACTCAAATAATATCACTCAAATGTGTTTGCTCTCACAATCACTCAAATCTCCTAAAATTCTTGACAAAGTCAAGTAATCAGGCTATTGTAGATGGTCTTGTGACTAGATCGCAAAAGTACCAAAAGCTTAGTGTTTTAGGTAGGTGTTTTTGGGGCTGGTGGTGTTTAGGTAGTGTGTTTGGGTAATTTGTGTTTGGGAATTTTGTGGGTAGGTATTTGAGGTTTGAACTTGAAAAACAAAATTTTACTTACTTTGGCCGATTTGTAGCTTTGACCTTTTTTTGTGGGTCACTTGATTTGTTTCGGCCTTCACTTCTTTTTCCAGGCAAGAACTGAGCTCTGATGACCAATTGATGACAACCTCAGGGGGGGTGATTGCCTTTTTGAAAATTCTCCTTTTTGAGAGAATTGCTTGGACCGTTTCTTGCTTGGAACTCTTATGATTTTATTTGAATTTGTACTTGGAAATTTAATGAATGCGGAAGTGTATGATTTGTGTTTTGGGTTGATATGTGTTTAAGGGGTAAAGAACAAGAATGTGGATGGGGGGTATGAAAGGTGGGGCGCCACAAACACTAAGTGTTTGATAAGCCTGCGAAGTTCGCCACAAGCCAACTAGGTAACTTGATAAGAACGGTTCCTTGGCTTAGCCAAGAATGCTAGGAGACTCACCCACTAACTCAGGAAGTTAATCCAAAATAATTCAATATCAACTTAACTTTATTAATGACTAAAACGAAATACATATAGAAGAATAAACTAGGATTAGGGTTCCCACAAGTTGGGCCTCAAATCCACATAAGATAATGCTAAATTTAGACTAAGATAATTCAAAGCTAAAAACTAGGAAGAATTCAAACTATGTCAAATCCTAATTCTATCTTCTCCTTGGAGGCTTGACCTAGATGGTGTAGTCCTTGCTTTTGAATTGGCCACGTGTGGATGCCTTGGAATATGCTTGGCCGAAATTCAAGGAATCCTCTTTTGGGAATGATTCTTTGATGAGTCAGTTGAAGATAGATTAGATTAAGTCTTTATAAGACTTTATCCTTGACTTGAAGTTCAGCTTGCCTTGGCCTATTTTTAAGGAATCCTCTTTTGGGAATGATTCTTTGATGAGTCACTTGAAGATAGATTAGATTAAGTCTTTAGAAGACTTTATCCTTGACTTGGAGTTCAGATTGACTTGGCCTATTTTTAAGGAATCCTTATTTTGGAAGGATTCTTGATAAGCCACTTGAAGATAAGCATAGATTAAGTCTTTAGAAGACTTTATCTCTCCATTCGAAATTGGTGGCTTGTAGATAGATTAGCTTTTGACTTGGCCTAAAATTAAGGAATCCTTATTTTGGTAAGGATCCTTGATGAGACACTTGGATGCCTTGATCCTTAAGTCTTGTGATGACTTAATCTTCATCTCAAATTCGAATTTCAAATTTGAATTTGAATTTCAAATTTCAATTTCACTTTCCCTCCAAATGCTTTGAATATCAAATTTGACTTTCCCTCCAAGCATTGATCACTTGGGCCTTGATGTTCCTTGGGTTTGGCTTGAGGTGCTTTTGGGGCTTGGGCCTGTTTGGGCTTAGTCCTGAAACACTTAGCACACCATTGCTTTCTTCTATACAATTTATTCAAAAGAAAATAAATAACTAAACTTTAAAAAACAATAATTAAATTATCCTAGTTTAATGCTGAATTAAGAAATCCTAAGCTACTCATGAGATATAATTGTCATTTATTGAACATAAAATAAAATAGTTGACTCAATGACATAAATGCCCTTTAAGCCCACGAATTCCAGGGTCAATGGAGTCCTTGGTGAGCTTGTTTAGACCTGACTTGGCCCTGGTTTGAGCCATGGGACCCTCTTGGTCTTGGCTGCCCCTTGAATCAAGGGTTGCCCCTAGTTGGTTGTCATCATTTGATGAAATAGATGGGAAGGTTTTGAACGACTTCGCCCAATTTGGTTTCTTTCTAGAGAAAAAAAATGTGAAAATACCTCAATGATTTTAATAAAATTATATTTTTTTGCATTTCTCATTGTTAATTACATTTTTAAATAAAATATATAAAATATTATTGCATTATTATTATTTACACATGATTAGTTATATATAGGGATCGACTCACGAGAGAATAATACACTATTATGAAAAATGAGAACATTTAATATGGATCACTGGATCTTATTTGAATGGTTAAGATTAAAAGATAAATATCTATGACTTTTTTAGGTAATGATGTGACCAATAACTAATTTTTAATCACATATGTCTGATTGTAAAACCCAAATTTATTGTTTTCGCAATTTTTATATGAAGATTGTTCTCATTTGAATCACTTTATATATATTATTTAAAAATTGTTAATCCAGGTACTCGCTGATTAGTTTATTCATTCAAGTAAGCATTAATATTCTCCTTTTTGTGAATTTCAATTTAATATTTTCAATTTTGTTTCCATATCCTTCTCCCTTTCACATTAAGTTTTATGAAATACCAATTCCAATTTCATAAGCTTTGGTATTTTATAGGTTCCTTCCCTATTGGTGTGATTTTTTCTCTAATGCAACCCTTTCCCCATTTACAAAAGATGGGTGGAAATGACTCAAATTGAGTCGTGCTTAATTCATTAAAGATTAATTAGAGCCTAATTTTGAGTATAGTTCAATGTCTAACTATTTTTTTAATTCAAGTTCGACTTAATTAAAGTTCACGAACTTTCGAGTTAGTTAACAAGCTAAATTTATGTCATTCATCAAAATAAATTTAAAGGACCTATAAGGTGTAAGTGATTTATACATATACTAGTTTGTAAAAACCAATTAAAGGTCATGTTGTAATGATTATCTACATGTTACATGTATGTATAGTAAGTGACTCAAGTGATAACAGATTTTAACATGTGAAAGTGCACATAATATTTATATGTGATCATTAACTACTTTTTAATCTTAATCATATATGTATTAAACTAATATATTGTTCTTATAATTTTTACATGAGAATTATTATCATTTGAGTAAATGTGAACAAATAAGTAATTGGTTAAGACAATTTAATGATACTCGGATATTATCATTTAAAAATTGAATATTGTTAGGAAGATTAAGTTGAAAAAGTTATTTTTATTATCAAAGTTGACTAAGATTACTCTTTATTATTAATGATTTAAAAAAAGAATAAAATGAGGGCAATGAGATGATGATGATTAGAATTGGTAATGAGTGGAATCAGCTCAACATTTGTTTGAAATTCGATTTATTATTAAGCTTGATATATATAGTTGAGTCAACTCATGAATCCAATGAATTAAAGTGTACTTGACTTATTTAACGAGTTAAATTTTAGTTCAAATTAAACTCGTTTGGTTCATGGACCAAATTTATTGAGATAAATAACAAGTCGAGTTGGTTCAATTCATTCTCTATTTTAAATTATAATATCCTATTATCATTAAATTGTCTTTATCCATTTGATCCCATTTATAAATAAATTTAATTATTCTACACATCTTATACAAATTAGTTAAAACTAAAAGTCAATTAATTACTCCAACTTATTGAAAATACAAATAATAACAATCATTATTCTGCACATGTTATATGAGAAATTGTTTCAATTAAAAATGAAACTGAAAAATTGTGTAAATAATTTAATTTGTTTATATTTAAGACAAAAAAAATGGTAATCTTAAAATTGATAGAGAGTATATTTATTTTAGTTGACTTAACTGATTTATATAATATTACAATATTTATGTATTATCAGTGTAAAAATTTATATAAAACTAATATATTATTTACCATTCATTTGTATTACTATTTTTTTATGAGTTACTAATGATAAAATATAAATAATGGATAATAAACTGACATTGTATAAAATTCAAACACATGCACCATTTTTTCTCTTTTTATAATAGCATTTATTGTGCATAGATCATATTTTGAGAATAAGGATGGTAATGACTATCTGGACTCGCAGTCCGCGAGTCCAGATAGATACCTGCAACAAATCGATTTGAGTCCATGTTTTTGGACTCGTACATAATTGAGACCCAACATTTTGAGACTCACTATTGGATAGGTCTGGGTGCGAGTAAAGAGGTACTCATACCTGTGAGTACCCGGACCCGATATTACTTCCTAAATATATATATACATAAACATAATTGTATTATCATGTTAACCATAATTATAATTTTATATTGTTAATCAATAATTATAATATCATATTAATTCATAAATGTGATTATTATGTTGTTAAATTGTGATGTTATGTTTTTAACCAATAATGTTATGTTGTTATTTCACATGCATGATGTAATTTTATGTTGATGGAAGAATTCTTACTAAATGAATTTTTCATCATAATGTTAAAGTTATTTTTTATATTTGTTTGGATAAAATGAGTTGTGTTTAATAGTCAAATTAATTTGTGTTTAATAGTCAAATTAAATTGTGTTTAATAGTCAAATTAAATTATGTTTTAAACTTTAAATTACATTTTATAATTTTTCTCTGATTGATTGCCTAATTAACATATAAGATTGTAGGAAACAAATACATGGACGCATAAATTACTCGCAATTATTTTTAATATTTTTGAATTTACGAGTACTCACAGATCCGCTAGGTACCCAATGATCCGCAAATAGGTATCACCATGAGTTTGAGGTGAGTGTAAATCTAAAAATGAAGTAACATGGTGAGTCTGCATTATCTGGACCTATTGAGATTCATTGTGGCCGATATTTGAGAATAACATATTATTATATATTTTATATTTTTATGGAAAAAGTCTCTACATATGTGACACTATAAATCTGGTGCCTGCCAAGGACTAAAGTACCAATTTGAGACAAATAAAACTCCAATTTTGATATCTTATAATTAGCTTCATCAAAACTGTGTCAATATGACCAAATCTTCAACTCAATTGGTTCTCTTTGCGCTCTTGTTCCTTTTTGCCATTGGTATTCCTCCAATTCCTTCTTATTTATTCTGTAATCTCTCTAAAATTCATAGGTTTTCTTCATGGTAATAGACGAATATCTAGATTGTTACGAAAATTGCAACATAAAAGTAAACATATACCTATAAATATAGCTTCTATCTAACCAAATTTAATATATTTTATGTTTTATAATTTTCATTTCATCTAACAATTAACATAAAATCTTATGTTCAATTATTGGAGTTAGATTTAATTTGGAGAAAAGGTATTTTGAATAAATAATATAATTTTAAGGTCTCTATGTTTTATTATTTTCAGGTTTGGAAGTGCAAGCACTTAATACTTCTGTCAGTTGCACAGAAAATAAACCATGTCTTGAAACATGTGTGCATATATGCGTAAGGGTTAGACTATGGGAGTGTAAATCAGGATTTTGCATTTGTGAATGTTATCCAGGATCCATGATGTAACAATGTAACCATGACTTGTGCTAAAGTCCATATTGGGTTAAAATAAAGAGAATAATATATTTCCTTATACCATGAGATAATTTATCTCCTCCAGCCAGTAAAAGAATGATATGTTATACACGTATCACGATTTTAGTGGTTGGAGAAAAAAAATATTAAATTTGATGAATAATGTTTTCTTGTCTTTTATGTTGAATTGTTCAATGCCTTCTTAATATATAAATGATACTTTAGTACCTCTTGTTGAGGTGTATAAAGAGAAGATAATAGAGAAATTGATTGTTGATATATGAAGTAAAAGAAATAAAAAGATAAAAAATAAAGGTATAAATGTTGGGAGCACATCTTCTATACCATAAAGTGGTACGAAAGCTTTAAATGACTATAACATATTTTCTGTCTCACAAAGTATACAATTTTATATGTCATTTGTTATGATTAGTCAAAAAAAATACTTAATTAATAAATTTTTAACATAAATACATTTTTTTCAACTAATGACATATACAATGATACACTTTTTGGGATATAAGTTGTGCTATCTTAACACAATTAATTTGACAATATAGAAAGAAAAAAAATAAGAACATAAGGATTAAAGATTGATGATGCAAAATAGGTTATAAGAAATTTTGTAATGTTTGGAATCAAAATAAATAAATTATTTTTGCCACATTGAGAAGATGAGAAAGAATAAGGTGAAAGCATATAACAATTAGGGAAGCAAATGACTGGATAGAAAATTAAGAAAGCATATAACAATTTGTTAAAAAGATAAATATATATTTATTAAATATTATATTAAAAGGAAATATGTTGTTTCTTTTTTCCCATTCTATATAAAATATTTTTTTCCCAAATTAACGTACCAACAAAAAAGGAAAACAAACTAGGATAGAAAAAAAGGCATCATTTATAATACCCACTATTTTATCACCAGTACTATGAGTATCATTATTTCTTCCAAATCAAAATAATTCATCAGCCTACCAACAACACGTTGATCTAGTAATATAAGATCTCATTAGTTCATCAGACAAAAAAATCAAAGTTTAATTTTTGGGAGACATATTTGTTTAAAAGGGCAACTACACATTCTGAAAGTGATTAATTTCTTAGTCATAGAGTGGGAGGATACTATATGGTGAAAATAATCAACCAACCTATTATATTCTCTGCCAAATACAGCATATGAGTAGTAACACCATCCAACACAAGGGGACAAAACGTACAGTTGTGAAAAATGACACTGAACATTTGCTAAACAACATCCATATTTATATAATTAAAATAAATTGGGAATGAGAATTGTTATTTGTATTTATTTATTTAAAAATAAATTTTTTGAAGAAAAACTTCAGAAATAAATAGAGTAACCAAATAGCATCTTTTTTGAAAAACAAATTTATCCCTAAGGTATATTAATCACTAGAAACCAGTAGGTGACATATGTATTTGCATAAGAGATAATATATTTTACATAAATTTATTTAAAAAAGTATAAAGTAATTTGTTAGTAAGTACACATTCCTTTGCTTTATTAATTATTTTTGTATTATTCGTATCTTATTTTTAGTACTATGATAATTGGACCGGAAGGGACGGACCGACCAGTCCGATCGCTGAACTGACTTGTAAACAACTTTGATAAAGTCTTAACTGAATGAGTGGTTGAATCACTTTGAACAGAAGCAATTCTGGTTCAACCGTGTTAAACTCAGTTAAACTCGAATAACCTAAGAACATTACTCTAATATAGATAGAAATTATTAATTATATTTAAATTCATCCGGTCCGACCTGATTGTTAAACTATTTAAACTGGTTAAACCTAATATAAAACTTCTTTCGGTTTGATGTTTGGCTCAAGTTTCACAACATTGCTTATTTTCACCATGTGTCGAGAGCAAATTACAAAAAGTAAATTTATTTTGTGATATAAAAAAACATTCAAGTCCTACATCTCCTATGGAGAGCTAAAACTCAACTTTATCGATAATATTTTACTCATTAATCACTTGAATCTCGTGTGGATGTTAAACTAAATATAAACATAAATAAATAATAAAGTAAAATAACATTAACCTATCAATTTACTATTTTTACATGTATTGTTTGATTTATTATTAATTGACCATTTACAATTAATATACGACTCAAATATTGTTTTTCAGAATATGTATATGTGATTAGATAGGGAAGTGCATAGATAAGATATGAAAAGAGAAAAACATAAAAAAAATAGAATGTTTGTATTTACATTCAATAACAGTTTGGGGTTATGTTTATAAGTAATATATGAAATTATAAGGATTTTTTAGCATATCTCTTGAATGATTATGTTTTATTTTAGATTGATGCTCATTGTGTATAAATATTTGAATGTATTTTTAACATTCACGTACATATATCAGTAAATGTTATTTTATTTTATTATATTTTACCTAATAATTGTTGTTTGAAAATTACTCATAAATTGAGGTTCTTTTTCTATAAGTTGAAATATTTTATGTAGGCGATTTAAAATTGTGATATTTCTCTTATTTTTATAACGACATATAACTGTGACAATTTACTAAATATCATATAAAAATGTTTGTACATATTTTCTTCTAGGATAAAGATAGAAAAATACCTTGTACGTTATGCATTATATTACTCTATTAAGTTTATAAAATATTGAGAAACACATCATTATTAAAATAATTAAAAAATCATCAATATTATATGATTCTAAAATAATATTATTTTCAAAATGGGAGGGATTCACTTACTCCAAGAGTAAGTGGAAAAAACCTACTCCACATCTTAACCATTCAATTTTGGAAAATCCAATGGTTTAGATGTACTCACCAATTCAAACCATTGGATTTCCTAAGAATGAATGATCATGATGTGGAGTAGGTTTTTTCCACTTACTCTTGGAGTAATTGGATTCCTCCCCTTTTCAAAATACATATTATTATTTGACTTTAAAATAACTACAAACAAATAAAATTCTAAATTATTCAATAAATGATTAATATTCTTTTTATGATATCTTTCTTATCGTTATATTATTGCAATTGTAACATTCCAATATTAGAGTCAAATATAAACTTTAAAAAACATATATACACAATAAATTGGGTCTCTTACTTGATCTACAGTGGCATTGTCAACATTTTCCATCGAACTAGAGTGTTGTTTTGATCGGAGTCTACCACATTCGTTATAAACTTTTTCTAGCATCTCTGAAAAGTCTTCCTCCGTTTCGCAAGCAAGGTTACATAACACCCTACAAGCATCACTCAAAGCTCCATATCTACTGCTTTTAACTGATTCTCTACTTAACTCGCACTGTTGAAAATTAACACTTTCAACATTTTTTGCTTTCTTTGTCCACCTTTCAAGAACCAAACAAGATGGCAATTGTGATATGTCCAAAATTAGTAACACAAAAACATTATGACTGCATGGCATCCCAAAATATTCCATCCGTCTACACGAGCATTTAATGTCCACATTACTACCATTATGATAATGTGATACATGCCATTTCTTGTTCGGAGTATAATGCTTCCCAATATTGTATATGACAAGACTTGACGTTTGTTGGGAAGAAATTATCCTTAATTTTGCAGCTTCCAATAAAATTTCACGAAATTCTTTGAAAACAACTCTAGTATATATCGAAGCAGCATGACCCTCTAAATTATGATAATGAGTTTGTAACAACTCATCACCATACGAAGATTTAAAATCTTCCACCACCTCATTGTTCCTCATGTAACTTACACATCATTGAAAGTGATGTAAAAATTCACTAACATTATACCCAGATTCTATATACCTCCCCATTTGTGAATGTAATCCCTCCCAACGTGATGTCGTATGCAAACCAGCATAGAACTTTCCTCGAATATATGACCTAGCCCACATACATCTGCAATCAAATATCTGAGATGCCCAAACATTATTATGAAGTCCATGTTTTGCAATAAGTTCCTCACACATCATATTAAAATCATCAATCTCAACATCAGCATACATAACTTTCTGGAAGTCCTTATGAAAGTTATTCTTCTTTATATTTTTCCCAGCATTGTTACATATATGCCAAGCACATAGTCTATGATGAGCTGCAGGGAAAACTCTTTTGATTGCATTCTTCATCGCAAAGTCACCATCAGTGATAACACACTTTGGATGTTTCCCATTCATTGCCTCCAAGAAATTTCCTAGAAGCCAAAAGTAAGTTTCCTCTGTCTCGTTAGACACAATACCAGCAGCAAATACTGTTGTTTGCTTGTGATGGTTCACACCAGAAAAAATGACCACTGGAAACTTGTATTTGTTTCGACCATAGATTGCATCAAAAGCTAGAACATCTCCAAAAATTGAGTAGTCAAAAATGCTGCATCCATCCGCTCAAAATAATTGTTGCAACTTACCTTCTTCATCTACACTATGTCTCCAATACATTGCAGAATCTGATTTTGATTGTTCCTTCAAGTATTGTAATGCTGATTCTGCGTCATCATTCCTATTCTTCTTTGTTTCTGAATTTGATTATACATGTCTTTCTTAGAGAATCCAATATACCGATATCCACCAGATTGACCAGCGAATGAACCAAAAATTTTGCTTGTTCCAATTCCGACTTCTCTCATTGTGTTCATCAAAGCGACGTCTATTTCTGTCATACTTCGGTTTGACGCTATCATCCTGCCATAATGTTCGCCAACCAATTCATGATTATGATCATCAACAAAACAACTCACATACCAATCACTTTTCTCCTTGTCAATGTAAATTTTCATTCTTGCTAAACAACTACATCTCGTTTCTTTTCTTGGAGCCCTTTTTCGAACTAATTCATTTTTCTTATCCCTAAATCCCTCTCTATCACAAAAAAAATGATTGCCATAAAATTTCACCATCCTTGTCTCGACGTGTATGATATTTTCTAATGTCAAATCCTTTCTTCATACCATATATCTTATAAAAATTATATGCAATGTCATTGTTTATAAACCTATATTTTTTTACTTCATCTTCGTTTAATGATCCAAAATCAATTTCTTCAAAATCAAATTCCTCTACTTCATTAATATTTCCATCTTCACTAACATCAATGTCATCTACACCCTAAAATAATTAAAATACATTATTTAACCACCTAAAATTATAAAACAAAAACATAATGCAGAATATCAAGTTTTATACCTCATAGTTTTCACCATTATTATTCATTTCATCAGCCATCTACAAAATAGTTTAGAAAAAAAACTAAATATCAATCGTAATAATAATATCACCAGCAATATAAAATAATAATAATAATAATATAACATCAATAAAAAATAATTGTATAAGCATAAAACTAACCTCAATAAAAATAACCCCGTAGAAATTTTGCATATGTGCCAAAAACCTACACAATAAACTTATATATACTTATGTAGCATCATGCAACACGGTACCATTTTTATACTGTAAGCCATACGCCTGTATCCAAAAACCCGACTTCTCTATAAAAGTCGGTATCCCCTAAACCGGGTAACCCATAAACCGAGAATCAGTGATGTTGTTTTTCCCCTACCGACTTCTACACAGAAGTCGGTTTAGGGGATACCGACTTCTTCTATACAGAAGTCGGTTTACCCCTAAACAACTTCCCAACTAAAACTACACCCCCAAAACCGACTTCCTACAAGTTGTTCACAGGTTACAGGTTACCGCATTTTCTCATCCAACGGTTAAAATAAATTTCGCACCGAAACGAACCAATTCCCAGTTCGCAGGTTAGATTTCACCCCTAGAAAGGTGTTGGATACTTGTTTGTACGTGGATATGCTTTGTTTACTTGTTTGATCTTGGAGAGCTAGGTTGAAAATAATACAAAGAGGCTTGAAGAGGCTTTCTTAACTTGTAAAATATATGTTTTGATAAGTTATAATAAAATCTTAGTGCTACCCAGGATTGGACATAACCTGTGTTTACTGGGTAACTAAACATAGCCCATATTTTGGATATTATCATTTAAAAATTGAATATTGTTACAAACATTAAGTTGAAAAAGTTATTTTTTAAACATTAAGTTGAAAAAGTTATTTTTTAATATCAAAGTTGACTAAGATTACTCTTAATTATTAATGATTTAAAAAAGAATAAAATGAGGACAATGAGATGATGATGATGATTTGGATTGATAATGAGTGGAATCAATTCAACATTTGCTTGAAATTCGACTCATTATTAAGTTTGATATATATAATTGAGTCAACTCATGAATCCAATGAATCAAAGTATATTTGACTTATTTAACGAGTTAAATTTTAGCTCAAATTAAACTTGTTTGGTTCATGGACCAAATTTATTGAGATAAATAACAACTCGGGCTGGTTCAATTTATTCTCTATTTTAAATTATAATATCCTATTATCATTAAATTGTCTTTATCAATTATCCATTTGATCCTATTTATAAATAAATTTAATTATTCTACACATCTTATACAAATTAGTTAAAACTAAAAGTCAATTAATTACTCCAACAAATACAAATAATAACAATTATTATTCTGCACGTGTTATATGGGAAATTGTTTCAATTAAAAATGAAACTGAAAAACTGTGTAAATAATTTAATTTGTTTATATTTAACACCAAAAAAATGTTAATCTTAAAATTGACAGGGAGTATATTTATTTTAGTTGACTTAACTGATTTCTATAATATTGCAATATTTATGTATTATCAGTGTAAAAATTTATATACAACTAGTATATTATCTACCATTCATTTGTGTTACTATTTTTTTATGAGTTACCAATGATAAAATATGAATAGTGGATAATAAACTAACATTGTATAAAATTCAAACACATGCACCATTTTTTTCTCTTTTGAGAATAAGGATGGTAATGATTATCTGGACTCGCTGTCCGCGAGTCCAGATAGATACCCGCAACAAATCGGATTTGAGTTCATGTTTTTTGGACTCGTACGTAATTGAGACCTAAGATTTTGAGACTCATTGTTGGATAAATCTGGGTACGAGTAAAGAGGTACTCAGACCTGCGAGTACCCGAACCCGATATTACTTCCTAAATATATATATATATATATATATATATATATATATATATATATAGGTGATGATCTACTTACTCGAATAGTAAGTTTTTTAAACTTACTCCACATCCTAATCATCATTTGTAGGGAAATCCAATGGTTTAGATCTACCCACTAATTCAAACTGTTGAATTTTCCTGGAATTGATGGCTAAAATGTGGAGTAAGTCTAAAAAACTTACTCTTTGAGTGAATGGATCCCTCCTCTCTATATATATATAAACATAATTGTAATATCATGTTAACCATAATTATAATTTTATATTGTTAATTGATAATTATAATATCATATTAATTCATAAATGTGATTGTTATGTTGTTAAATTGTGTTGTTATATTTTTAACCAATAATGTTATGTTGTTAATTCACATGCATGATGTAATTTTATGTTGATGGAAGAATTTTTACTAAATGTATTTTTTAATCATCATGTTAAAGTTATTTTTTATGTTTTTTGTTTGGATGAAATGAGTTGTGTTTAATAGTCAAATTAAATTGTGTTTTAAGCTTTAAATTACATTTTATAATTTTTTCTTTGATTGGTTGGCTAATTAATATATAAGATTGTATGAAAATACATGAATGCATAAATTACTCACAATTATTTTTAATATTTTTTAATTTATGACTACTCACAAATTCGCTAGATACCCAATGATCCGTAAACATGTAGCAGCATGGATTTAGGGTGAGTGTGGGTCCAAATTTGAGAAGAACATATCATTATTTTATATTTTTGATGGAAAAAATCTCTACATATGTGACACTATAAATTTGGTGCCTGCCAAGGACTAAAGTACCAATTTGAGACAAATAAAACTCCAACTTAGATATCTTATTACATATTTAGTCATTATGGCCAAAGTTTCAATTGGATTGGCTCTCTTTGTTCTCTTGTTCCTTTTTGTCATTGGAATTCCTCCAATTCCTCCTTTTTTTTATTCTGTAATCTCTCTAAAATTCATAGGTTTTCTTCATGGTAATAGATGAATATCTCTATTGTTACAAAAATGACAACATAAAAGTAATCATATACTTATAAATATAGCTTCTATCTAACCAAATTTAATATATTTTATGTTTTATAATTTTCATTTCATCTAACAATTAATATAAAAACTTATGTTCAATTATTGGAGTTAGATTTAACTTGGAGAAAAGGTATTTTGAATAAATAATATAATTTTAAGGTCTTTATGTTTTATTATTTTCAGGTTTGGAAGTGCAAGCACTTGATACTTCTGTCAGTTGCACAGGAAATGAAATATATCTTGAAACATGTGTGAGATTATGCAAAAGGGTTCGATTATGGGAGTGTAAATCAGGATTTAGCATTTGTGAATGTTATCCATGATGTAACAATATAACCATGACTTGTGCTGAAGTCTATATTGGGTTAAAATAAATATGAAAATTGAAAAATAATGTTTTATTGTCTATTATGTTGAATTGTTCAATGTCTTCTCAATAGATAAATGATACTTTTGTACCTCTTGTTGAGGTGTACTAAGCAGTTTTGTTGCGATAACTAAACCAGATCGGATGGTCCGACCGGTTCGATCGTTGACTGGACTTTAAAACGGCTCCGTTGTATAGTCTTAATCGAATGAGTAGTTGGACCACTTTGAACCGGAGATATTCCGGTTCGACCATGCTAAACCCGGTTAAACCGGAATAACCCGGGGAAAAACCAGACGGTTCACTTAAAATTTAAAAAATGGAACATTACTCTAATGTTTTGTTTTATTTCGGTCTAAAAAAATAAAGAGATGTTAATTCAATATAGTTATATAAAGTTAACAATTATATAAAATTTTACATTTATAAATAATTATATATTTATAGATAAAAACTATTAATTATATTTAAAATCATCTGATTCGATCAGACGGCTTAATTGTTTAAACCGGATAGACCTAATACATAAGCTCTTCCAGCTTGACCTCCGACTCGAGTTTCATTACATTGGTATAAAGAGAAGGGATGTGAAGATTGATGATATTTGAAGTAAAAGAAAGAAAAAGATAAAAAATTAAAGAAAGATATAAATGTTGGGAGCACATTTTGTATTTCACATAGTGGTACCAAAACTTTAAATCATCAGAACACATCTTTGTCCCACAAATGCTTGATTAATAAATTTTTAACATAAATACATTGTTTTCAACTAATCATAACAAGTGATATGTGAAATGATTTACTTTTTGAGATATAAATTGTGCTCTCATAATTGACAATGTAGAAAAAATTAATGAGAACATAAGGATTGATGATGCAAAATAGGTTATAAGAAAATTGTAATTTTTGGAATAAAAAATTAATTATTTTTGCTACATTGGGAAGAGAGAAAGAATAAGGTGAAAACTAATATATTGATAGTTTTGTATGATATAAAATGAAAAATTAGGGAAGCAAATGACTGGATAGAAAATTAAGAAAGCAGATAAAAATTTGTTAAAAAGACAAATATATATTTATTAATTATTATATTAAAAGGAAATATATTTTTTCTTTTTTCCCATTCCATATAAAACATTTTTTAATTATAGCCTTCCACTTCCATTTTTTTGTTCCAAATTAACCTACCAACAAAAAGGAAAACAAAGTAGGATAGAAAGAAAAAAAGAAGGCATCATTTATAAGGGAGGAGTCGAAGAGTAAGTTTTTAGTCATTAATTCTAAAAAAATCCAATGGTTTGAATTAATGAGTAAATCTAAATAATTAGATTTCCTATAATTAATAGCTAAGATGTGGGGTGAATTTAAAAAACGTACTATTGGAATAAGTGGATACATTCTTCATTTATAATAAACACTATTTTATCACAAGTACTATAAGCATCATTAGTTATTCCAAATCAAACTAATCCACCAATCTACAAAAAAAAATACATTAGTCTAGTGGTGTAAGATCTAACTAGATTTTTAGAAAGACAAAATAAAAATCAATGGTTTGATTCCTAATAGACACATTTATTAGGGAGATAATCGCACATCTCAAAATGAATTAATTTCTTACCTAAAGAATAATATCAGTAATACCAAGAAAATAATCAACCAACCTATTATTGGCAGCGAAATCCCGCATATGAGTAGTAACACCATCCAACACAAGGCGACAAAACGTAGGTTAAAAACAGTTGTGAAAAATGACACAACATTTGCTAAACAACATACATATTTATAAACATGAGAGGGAATTCACTTACATCGAGAAAGTTTTTTAAATTTATTTCACATCTTAGCCATTAATTCTAGGAAATTCAATGGTTTGAATTAGTGAATAGATCTAAACCATTGGATTTCCCTAGAATTGATGGCTAAAATGTGGAATATGTTTAAAAAACGTATTCTTAGAGTAAATGAATCTCTCCACTATTTATATGCTTAAAACTAACTGGGTCAGGATTGAACCATAAACCAACCTATTCAATGATTGATTCAATTTTTAAAACAATATTTAATATGTTGTTTTACACTAATTTGGTGGAAACTTGTTTGTGACAGATAACAATTCTTGTTATCATGATAGGCAGGAGTAAGGCAAATATCCCATTAAGAATTCTTTTGTTTGGTGATGGAGGTATCACATCCCTAGAATCCTTAAAATTTATATGAGCGGTGTTAAAGGTGACATATTAATAACGCTTATTCTATTAAAAGTTATACATTTAATAATGCTTAAATGTGTTTTAGGGTGTACCTTTCTGATGTAGTGAGAAAATTTGGATGTATAGAATGAACTTTTCTACCCTAAATGCATATATAATATGTACAATTCTGATTAATGGTTTAAAAGTTATGTAAAAAATAATGATATAGCACATTTAACAACGCTTATTTACGCAAACGCCATTGATATGACATATTTTACAATGTTTATTTACACTTTAACCACGCTTATTTACGCAAAGTATTGTTAACATGACACATTTAACAGCGCTTATTTACACAAACGTTGTTGATATGACACATTTAACAGCGTTTATTTAGGGCAAACGTTAAAGATAAAGATGTTATATCAACATGTATTGAATAATGTTATGATAAAATGTTATTTTTTACATAACTTTTGAACCACTAGAATTAAACATATTATATATGTATTTGGGATAGAAAAATTCATTCTATCCAAATTTTCTCACTACGTCAGAAATGTGCACCTGAAATTCCAAAAAATCATTTTTATTATTTATTTTTTATTTACAAGTTTTATAGTGAATGTGTTTTGATAAAGTTAGTGTAGCTGAAATATCATACATTTAACAGCGTTTTTTTAGAGAGCGCGGTTAAAAATCATACATTTTTGTTTTAGTGGACGCGAATATTTGCAGATTTAAAACACATATCATTCAGCTCTTACTATTCTTATCTTAGTTTCTCTATTCAAACAAGTTATTAGCTTTTGGTTTCTCTATTCGAACATAAGATGAATCATTCTCTTTGATTCATTTTTTCTCATTGCATTTACATCTACGTTAACTACTTATTTTATATTACATGAAATGTCAAGGTTGAATCTACGTGAAGTTGTTGCTGATTTACCAAACTTGCAATTTCTGTATGTATTTTTTGTATTCGGTTATTATTTTTCATCCATATTTTCTATTTAACTTTTGATTTCATTCTTATTATATTGAATCTGGTCGTATCTTTATGTCCTCTTATTTCTTCGATTAAGGGGAGAAGAAAATCATGCATTTGTCATCTACATCTTCATCACATTCGTCCTTTTCATTACTGCATATGGTTAACAATGACAACTTCATGCAATGGTTTGATTTCATTATTATTATATTGAATCTGACCATATCTTTATGTCCTCTTATTTCTTCGGTTAAGGGAGAGAATAAAATCATGGATTTGTCCTCTACATCTTCATCAGATTCGTGCTTTTCATTACTGCATATGGTTATCAGTGACAACTTCACGCAATAGTTTGATTTCATTATTATTATATTGAATCTTTTTATGTGTTTGATAAGATGTCTGAAAGAGATTTTGACTTATTAATATGAGTGCAAATAAATGAGTGTTGTTAAAAGTGACATATCAACAACATTCGTAATGAGCTTTGTTAAAAGTCATGTATATATATAACAACGCTTGTTGGAAGTGGCGTTGTTGTATGTATGACATACAACAACGCCTGCATAAAGCGCAGTTAAAACATATCATATACTATTGCGCTCACATAGACAGCACCTGGAAGCGTTGTTTTATTTCCGAAATGTGCATTGTTGATTTACATATGTGGCGTAGCGTATGTATTTTCGGACGTAGATAGTGAAATATTACTACATTGTTAAACATAGATGTGGAAATGTTAAAAAAAATTGGACTTATATGCCAAAATGTTCACTTACTGTCAAAATGTTCACACTTCCATCAAACACCACTATTATTTACATCATCACTATCAAACTCTATAACTTTAACTTTCGTCTCTCTATCACCACCAAACCCCATAATTCATCATTACACTTTTATTTATCTATACACGATTATATTCAATCACAAGAAAAGAGAATTCCATAGGTTAGGGAATAGGCTTATTTTGAAAGGAGTGCAATTGAAGATTAAGATAAAGACCTTGCAAATTAACATGGAGGTTTCATTGCCTTTGTCACAGGTTTATTCATTTTCTGCAACATGCCATTTCATCACTTCATTTTATCTATACTCTTCATTCACTTATCACCACATCATTCTGTATATGCTTTTTCTTCAATTTATATTCTTTTTGTATTTGATCTGCCACTTTCAAAAATGATAACTTTTCTCTTCCGAAATAAATTTTAGTTTGATTGTATTATTTGTAGTGATGTTGCAAAATTTATCTTTTACAATTTTCTCTCTTATATTATTATGTTATTGCAATTAGTTTTTTTAGGCCATATTTGGGAGTATAAAATATTTTTTCTAAAAATACTTTCTTTTAATTTATCTTTTACAATTTTCTCTCTTATATTATTATGTTATTGCAATTAGTTTTTTTAGGCCATATTTGGGAGTATAAAATATTTTTTTCTAAAAATACTTTCTTTTAATTTATCTTTTACAATTTTCTCTCTTATACTATTATGTTATTGCAATTAGTTTTTTTAGGCCATATTTGGGAGTATAAAATATTTTTTCTAAAAATACTTTCTTTTAATTTATCTTTTACAATTTTCTCTCTTATACTATTATGTTATTGCAATTAGTTTTTTTAGGCCATATTTGGGAGTATAAAATATTTTTTCTAAAAATACTTTCTTTTAATTTCTCTTTTACAATTTTCTCTCTTCTTCTATTATGTTATTGTAGTTCCTTTAGGCCATGTTTAGGAGTTAATGGAGGAAATGGATGGAAAGTGATAAAGAGGGAGTAAGAGAAGGAAAAAGTAAGGTAATCATCTCACTTGTTTGCGAATGTGAAATATATATTTTTAAAGTAATTATAATGCAATAATATTTTTTATTTTTTTAAAATATAATTAACATTATTGTCAATTTCTCACTCCTGGGGTGATGTTTTTCAAAGTCATTTATTCTCTTCATTTCCCATCCAAAAGTGACTCTCAAACAAAGTCTTAAAAAGTACATCTTAATCCTTAATCCTTCTTCTCTCAAGCATATATTTTTTTTTAAATGTGGAATTATTTCTTCGGTACAACCAAATGTATCAATTCACCTTATAGGTAATGAAATAATCTCTTTCGAAACGTGTGGTTGTCATTACCTAAATGTGAAATTCCACATTATTTCTTTGTTCTTCTCAACAAATGTCGTTCACAGAAATAGAATATTTAAGATTTTAATCATTCTAAATATCTAACGGAACTTTATACCAATGGACTAATGTCTTGTTGGAATTATTGCTAAAACAACCGTGCTCCTTCTTTTATGTTTTTAAGTGGATTAACTGCAGGCATTTCATTCCTTCTTTCAATGGGATTTCCAACATAGAAAAACGAACCAGTGAGATTTTTTGTTTGGAATAGAAATTGAATGTTTATGTACATTTTTAAAGTAATATTTTCATTTAGATGCCTTTTCTTTTTAAAACAATTTAAACCTAAAGTATTCTAAAAAAAAACGAGGACATGATTATTATCATGTTTTCACCATCCTTATTTGAGATGGATATTAGATAGGGTTATATTTCAATCTCTTAAAATGGGAATATATGAATTATGATTAAGTATTGTTTCTTCTCTTCAAACTTTAAAATAAAATAGATCAAACCAACAAAATGTTTTCTACCTTAAAACTAGTACGAGCAAAATATAATCTCATGAGACCAAAAATAAAAATATTTTTTCCTTTTTTAATAAATAAAATAATTGAATAGTTCTATTAAAGTAAAATAGTCCAAATAATTAGTGAGGATTGTCTATTATGAACGAATGTGGTGCTAATACATTCATCGATTTATAATTGACTATCAAGTCCAAATCTCTAGATTAAGGACCAATGTGCTCCAAAAATGAGCATAATTTTTTTTTATGTTTTGACCTAAAAAACATAATGTCGACTTCAACTATTCGTGTATATGATATTTAGTTGATAATTTAGGCGCAATATGGATAACAAAAAATACATGTGTGAACCTGGAGAAGTGTTGGATACATGTTTATATGTGGGTAAACTTTGTTTACTTGTTTGAGCCTTGAAAATAATACAAAGAGGCTTTCTTAACTTATAAAATATATGTTTTGATCAGTTATAATAAAATCTTAGTGCTCCCAAGGATTGGACATATGTTTATGGGTTAACTAAACTTAGCCCATATTTTGGGTGAGATTCCACACACAAAATTCACATTCTTACTCTTAACAGTAGGAATGACAACGGGGTGGGTCGGGGTCGGGTTTATACATACCCAACCCCGAACCCGAAATTCAAAACCTGAACTCGAATTAAGTAGGGTTGGAAATAATGATATCATCCCTGAACCTGTCGGATTTCGGGTAACCCGAACCCGAAAAAACCCAAAAAAACATATATTTATATATATATATATATATATAACTTATACATATATACAAATTTATATATATATATAGCTTATATATATATACATGTGACATATATACATACATATATAACTTATATATGTGTGTGAAATTTATATATATAGCTTTTATATATGTATTTATATGTAATTTTATAATTTAACATATATTAATCGGGTTCGGGGCGGGTAAAACTCGAACCCGAACCCAATCACATCGGGTTTCCCACCATTAAATTCGGGTTGAGTTCGGGCGGGTACCCGCGAGTTCGATTTTCATTGTCATCCCTACTTAACGGTATATCTTTTGACTATTTGTATAAACAACGTGCTTATATTTAACTTGTCTTAACTTTAGATCAGCTTTCGTACACTAAAGCAAACGAGTCAGACTCCTCTTTATTATTGGAGATGACAGTTCTGTTTTTTAGTGTAACTTTAAGAGTAAAACTGTAATACTTTTGTAAATTAAGGATATATATATCATTGTCATTTGACTTTCTATATACATTTTAATAGAATTGTCCTCTCCAGTAATAGAAAGAAGTTTGATTCAAAGCAAACACTATCCATGCATGTTATCTTTTTCTAGTCCCAGGGATGACAATGAGGTGAGTGTTGGTATTGCTTACTCATTCCTATACACACCTAGTTATGACTATTAATGTGAATAGTGAATACTTAATGAGTTTTCAAGATTAAATGTATATTGTAATAATCAATATGTACAATTACTTATTACATGAATAAAAACAAATGTATATGATAAACTTGTCATAGTTCAATCACTAAAACACTCATTATAAAATAATAATAATATAGATGATATATAACATCAAAATATTTATTAAAAACATTTTGATTGTGCAGATAACTACCACCAACTATGGGCTACTATTGTGGATACTAGTTGCTAGTTCCCACAATATTGGTATTTTTGTAATACATAATAAGGAATGGATTCCTCTTCAGTACTGGAGAGTCCAGTACTAGATATGTGAGAGAGTGCAGTTTTCAAAAAAAATTAATGTAAAAAAAAAGTTAAAATCATGACCGTTAAAATTATGTTTTTGTCACATGTTAGAATCTTAGCTATGCATTGTCCTCTCCGGTAATGGAGAGGAGCCAGACTCACCTGACAAACACCCACTTATCCAAATATGGGGTTAGGATCCTCTTAATTGAGAGGCAAATACATCAAAAACCAATGTAAAATGCAATGTTCAATGACACATGCATCCTTTTGATTACAATACAATTACAATTTTGTCATTAAAAAACAAAGGAAAAAATGCATTTGCCTCTTCATTAATGGAGAGGATCCTAATTCCCAAATATAAGTTTATCTTAGACATTGTTGTTAATTGTTAATTAGCATTTAATTACACATAAACACGGTTTAACTCATTCTCATGGTTACCTTGTTTAGTTGTTTATTTCGATTGGTATTAGAACTTAATCTCTAAGTTAAATGATGTATATGAAAATATATCATATCTGATCTTTATTTTACACGAACATTAATATCTAAAGTGTGATTTTGCATTATCACTTGTTTCATACTAAGTGTTGTTCAAAATATGAGAAAAATTTAATAAAAGATGTGATTTTATGATTGTGATCCACTTGCTAGAAGAAAATTATATGAATATAATGTAAGATTTAAATAAAATTCAATCTCGTTTAATAACTCGGATTTGCAAAGATAAATTAAATTCACCACACCATAATAATTGAAAGACTATTTTAGAGACTGAAGTCATAAGACATAGACAAATATACTTTTCATTTTTCTTCTTCATATCCATCTCTCCATGTTTAGACTCATGTTGTGTATGATTTATGCTCTAAACATGGTTGAATAGTTTTCTTAGTTTCTATGATTGGGTATGCTTGTTGATATTATATGATTAATAAATAATTCTTATATTTTTTATTAAGTTTTGTAATTTTTTTATTAGTTTAATATATTGGTGTAAGTTTGATGATAACCTATTTACATTTCATAGGTATATTGGGGATGTACTACAAAGAAAGCTCAAATACTAGATCTATCATAACTAGACTTGAATCCTAATTCACGAGTAAAGGGTTTGCTTGAATCTCTTACGATGAGAATAGGTAATAACTTCATTCGAACACAATTATATATCTCGAGAGATAACACTACCTATTATTAGGAATCCACCACTTAAAATTTGATAGAAATGTCTAGTTAATTAGGATTTATCTCTGTCCATCTCAATTATGTAAGCTTTATTGTCATACATTTTATATTATTTTACTAAATCTTTAATTTTATATTAATAATTTTTATCTTTCCAATTATTCTAATTTAAGTGTTTAAAATAATTAAATAAAAATAATTAGGAAATACTTTCAACCCTTATGGGTTAGATCTTTTTAACAATTAACATCAATATCATACACTTGTAATATTGTTAACATCATTAAGCATGTGACTCTGCTAAGGAAAAGATCTTGAGAAGTGGACTTCAATGCTCAAGCCAATAAAAAGTAGCGAAGACTAAAAGTAGGGCAAAGACAAACTCCAATTATTTATTAGTTGTTGGAATTTCTAACAATTTATGGGTCACAAATATAATTCTATAATTGTATTATAGCCATTATGTATTTAGCCAATATATATAAAATGGTCTTATGAATTAATTTGGTGGCTGAAGGCATATGTGTCATGAAATATTATGAGTGTAGATACCTTCGGGCAATTTCTAGTTTGATGAAGGGACTGAATTAGAATATTGCAACTTAAGTGGTAACCGTTAGTGTTACCTTTATGGGTTATGGTCCCCAGTTGCAGAGCAACGGGTTTTATTGAGTAACTGATGTTTTATAAGGATATATAAAGGAAAAGAGAAAGACATAAGGTTAAGCCAAGCACTCTCACTTTTCACTTAAGAAATTCAGGAACATCAGAGCACTCACGTTCTCTCTGGATTCCCCTCTAGCGGAGCGAACGGAAAACCATCAGGCTCTAGCAACCGGAACATCCTACAACCCACATACCTCGGAGCATTCGGAATGGCAAACCAAGGTATGCGTTTTCTTCTTCACTATGAAACCAATTGGGGTTTTCTTCGGTCTGGATTAGGATTGTTCCATTAGGGTTTATGTATGAGCATAAACATTTGGTTTCGGAACAATGTCCTAATCATTCGGTTTCGGGGATACGATTAGGATTAATCGGTAACATCCATCAAGTGGTATCAGAGCCACCCCAATTTGGTTCATATGTGAAATTTGGGTTTTGTATGATGTTATTCTTGTTTTCCCCAAATTGGGTTTTGTTTTGCAAAATTGATGATTGCTATAACATTATTTTGAAACATTAGCAATCATAATGCATTTTTTGGCTGTTTTGGGGTGAATTTTGCGAAAAAACCCGATGGAGAACCTCCATCTTCGTCAAAACCCTCGGGTAGACGATGGGTTCTCGCTCAAGCGAGAAACCTGTCGCTCAAGCGACATTTAGGCTGTAGCTACGACAAAAGGAGTTGGGCTCTCGCTCAAGCGAGATTCAGGGACAATTTTGGGGTCTTTTTCAAGTAAAATTTTTGGGGCTTTGGTATCTTTATGCATTGAACATGGTTATGATATGGTTACTCGCTAAGTTGTCTATTATTTCAAGTGAGCCAATTGAAGTGGAATGTCGCCAAAGTGACCTCTTTCATGGATATAACTCATAAGGAATATTAGATGTTGGTGTGTGTGGTTATTCATGCGGATGTTAGCTGGCCCAAAGGAAAGTTAATGTTTGGCCGAAGATCATACACACTGGCGATGATAAACATGTGATAATTATTCAGTTTTATACATGTGACTGATGAATCAATCTAAAAAGGGGTTCGTTAGTTGACATGTCTTATTATCAATGTTGATCATTGCAACAAGAGTACCACTTGCAGTTAATATTACTGTCCAAAGACTTGATATTAATGGTGCGCTAGGTATCTTGATTGGGACATACCATTGTTTATAGCATATTGATGATTTTAAGTTGTGAGCATGTTTTAATATATTGTCTTTTGTTCTATTCAGCACCGTCTATTGCTTCTATATCTGCAAATCTGAATTCGGTTCCGGTCCTCAATGGAACAAATTTTGAGGACTGGAAAGAGAACATGGAAATTGTTCTTGGCTGCATGGATCTGGACTATGCATTAAGGGTAGAGCAACCACCTCCTCCTTTGGAATCCAGCACCTCTGAAGAGAGGAAGGATTATGAGAGGTGGGAGCGCTCCAATCGCATGTGTCTCATGATCATTAAGCGCGGCATTCCAGAAGTCTTTAGGGGCACTGTATCTGAAAAGATATCAAGTGCCAAGTTTTTCCTTGCTGAGATAGAAAAGCGCTTTGCAAAAAGCGATAAGGCGGAAACAAGTACTCTGTTACAGAACTTGATTTCCATGAGGTATTATGGCAAGGGAAATATAAGGGAGCACATTATGGGAATGTCCAATATTGTCTCAAAGCTGAAGGCTCTTAAGCTTGAGATGTCGGAAGACTTGCTCATCCATCTGGTTTTAATTTCTCTTCCTGCACAATTCAGTCAGTTTAAGATTTCTTATAACTGTCAAAAGGAGAAATGGACTCTTAATGAGCTCATTTCATTTTGTGTGCAAGAAGAGGAAAGGATGAAGCAAGAAAGGACTGAAAGTGCCCATTTTGCTAGTACCTCTAAAGACAAGGGCAAAAAGAAAATGATTATGGAGCCCAAGAATGAAGCTGCAAAGGGTCCAGTGCAAAAGAATCAGAAACAGGTTACTGTTTGTTTCTTTTGCAAAGAATCTGGACATTTAAAGAAGAAATGTGATAAGTATCACGCTTGGCGTGCTAAGAAAGGTACATTTCTTGCTTTGGTTTGTTCTGAGGTCAATTTAACTTCAGTACCTGGAAACACTTGGTGGTTAGACTCCGGTTCAACTTCTAACATCAGTGTTTCATTACAGGGTTGCTTGAACTACCGAAAGCCTAATTTTGTTGAAAGATACATATTCGTTGGCGATGGAAAATCGGTAGAAGTTGAAGCTATAGGACATTTTAGGTTATTATTAAGTACTGGATTTTATTTGGATTTGAAAGACACCTTTGTTGTACCGTCTTTTAGACGGAACTTAATTTCTGTTTCTTATTTGGACAAATTCGGTTATTATTGTTCATTTGGAAACAATTCAGTTAAATTGTCTTTAAATTCAAATATTGTTGGAACTGATACTCTTATGATAAATGATAACCTTTATATGTTGAATACTATAGCTGATTATAATGAAACCTTGAATGTGGAATCACGTGGTACTAAACGTAAAATTGATAATAATAATTCAGATGCATTATGGCACAAGCGCCTAGGTCACATTTCTCAAAAGAGAATTGAGCGTCTTGTGTCAGATGGGATCTTGGATTCCATTGACTTCACAGACCATAAGGTTTTAAATGCATAAAAGGTAAACAGACCAAACAATCGAAAACTGGTGCATATAGAGCTTCAGACGTCTTAGAATTGATACATACGGATATATGTGGGCCATTCCCTACGGCTTCCTGGAATGGTCAACATTATTTCATATCATTCATAGACGATTATTCTCGCTATGCATACATTTTTCTTATTCATGAAAAGTCCCAATCAGTGGACGTGTTCAAAACTTTTAAGGCTGAAGTTGAAAATCAACTCAGCAAAAAGGATAAAGTGCGTCAGATCTGATCGTGGTGGTGAATACTACGGTAGATATGACGGTTCAGGTGAACAACGTCCAGGGCCTTTTGCCAAATACCTAGAGGAATGTGGTATAGTCCCACAGTACACTATGCCAGGATCGCCTAGCATGAATGGTGTGTCTGAAAGACGAAACCGGACTCTTAAGGATATGGTAAGGAGTATGATTTGTCATTCTACCTTACCAGAGTCACTCTGGGGAGAGGCACTTAAGACTGCAGCTTATATTCTTAATAGAGTACCAACTAACGCGGCTGCCAAAACACCTTATGAGCTTTGGACTGGGCGAAAGCCTAGTCTTAAGCATTTTCATGTGTGGGGATGTCCAGCTGAGGCAAGGCCTTATAGGCCTTATGAAAAGAAATTGGACTCCCGTACGGTGAGCAGCTACTTTATTGGTTACTCTGAAAAATCAAGGGCTATAAATTTTATGATCCAAATTTAAGATCCATATTTGAGACGGGTACAGCCACGTTCTTTGAGGATATTGAGTTTGAGGGGGAAGATAAAGTAAGAAACTTTGTCTTAGAGGAAGAATCGGTATCAATTCCAGATCCGATTCATATAGTTGCTTTTGATGAAGCAAATTTGGAACCTCTTCAAGACACTCTCCCTACTCAAGATGAGTTAGTAATTCATGAAGGACAAATTCAAATTCTCAAGAACATGGACAAGAGTTGCAAGAGCCTATAGCTTTGCGTAGATCCACTAGAGAAAGGATGAATGCAATTCCAGATGATTACATCTGTTTTCTCCTGGAACATGAGGGTGATGGCATTATGGATAACGATCCTTCAAACGTTCGTGAAGCCATCCAAGGTTCCAATTCGGAAAAGTGGATTGAAGCAATGAAAGAGGAGTATAAATCCATGCAAGACAATAAAGTTTGGGAACTTGTCCCATTACCAGAAGGTAAGAAACCCATTGGTTGCAAATGGATTTTTAAGACCAAGCGGGATTCTAACGGTAATGTGGAAAGGTATAAGGCACGTCTTGTAGCTAAGGGTTTTACTCAAAAGGAAGGGATTGACTATAAAGAGACTTTCTCTCCGGTATCATCGAAAGACTCTCTCAGGACAATCCTCGCTCTTGTAGCTCATTATGATTTGGAGCTTCATCAGATGGATGTCAAAACAGCTTTTCTCAATGGAAACATTGATGAAAAGATTTATATGGTGCAACCAGAAAACTTTGTGTCGGGAGACCCAAAGAATATGGTTTGCAGATTGACAAAATCCATCTATGGACTAAAACAGGCGTCTCGTCAGTGGTACCACAAATTTCATGAGGTGATTCTCTCATTTGGTTTTGAGATGAATTCAGTCGAGGATTGTGTGTATCACAAATTCAGTGGGAGCAAGCACATTTTCTTGCTCTTGTATGTGGATGACATACTGCTTGCCACAAATGATGTGGGTACCTTGTTGGAAACCAAGTCATTTCTCTCCAGTAATTTTGAAAAGAAAGATCTTGGTGAAGCTTCTTTTGTATTAGGAATTCAGATACACCGAGACAGATCTCGGGGTATTCTTGGATTATCATAGAAAAGCTATATAGAAAAGGTACTTAAAAGATTTGGCATGCAGAATTGTAAACCAATGGATACTCCAGTTACTAAGGGAGACAAATTTAGTCTCAATCAGTGCCCTAAAGGAAATCTGGAAATTCAGGAAATGCAAAAGATCCCTTATGCATCAGCTGTAGGGAGTCTAATGTATGCTCAAGTATGTACGCGTCCGGAAATAGCGTTCATAGTTGGGGTTTTAGGCAGATATATGAGTAATCCAGGAATGGATCACTGGAAAGCAGCCAAAAGGGTCATGAGGTACTTAAGGGGAACAAAAGACTATATGCTCACATATAGGAGATCAGACCAATTAGAGATCATTGGGTATTCTGACTTCGATTTTGCGGGATGCCAAGACAGCAGACGATCCACTTCGGGCTATGTATATCTGCTAGCAGGTGGTGCAGTTTCTTGGCGCAGTGCCAAGCAAACTCTTGTGGCTTCATCCACAATGGCAGCAGAATATATAGCATGCTATGAGGCATCACATCAGGCGACATGGCTGAGAAATTTTGTCACTGGGCTGCGGATTGTGGAAGGAATTGAAAGACCACTAAGGATATACTGTGACAATAAGTCAGCCGTGTTGTTCTCCAATAACAATAGGAGTACAGCAAAGTCGAAACACATCGACATAAAGTTCCTAGTTGTTAAGGAGAAAGTACAAAGCGGACAGCTTTCCATAGAACACTTAGGCACTAACTCCATGATTGCGGATCCTCTTACAAAAGGTATCACACCCAAGGTCTTTCATGAGCATACTGCTCACATGGGTGTTCTACAATGTGAGGATCATTTGGTTTAGTGGGAGTTAAAACGTATATACACTTTTATGTTTTATGGAATTTCAGTATTATGTATGAATACTTTGTATTCAAACTTCAGTTGATTAATCATTCAGTTCGGTATTCTGTCATTATGCTTTGTACAATAAGGTAATTAAGGATCTCACTAAAGTAAAGTAGGACCAGTTGAAAATAGACATGTAAAGACCATATTCATGTGATTTTCATGCTACACATTTCATGATGTATCTATGTCATTTGGTTGTGTCAAAGTTGGTGATCATTGTTGAATTAGTCATGATTGATATGACGAAGTTCACTGTGGTTCGATACGGAGACGGGACTAATGGACGGGATAATTTGGGTATGCCTGTGACATAATGGTATATGAAGCGCGCTATAAGGATAACACGTACGGTGAATCATATATGTGACCAGTGGGAGATTGTTGGAATTTCTAACAATTTATGGGTCACAAATATAATTATATAATTGTGTTATAGCCATTATGTATTTAGCCAATATATATAAAATGGTCTTATGAATTAATTTGGTGGCTGAAGGCATATGTGTCATGAAATATTATGAGTGTAGATACCTTCGGGCAATTTCTAGTTTGATGAAGGGACTGAATTAGAATATTGCAACTTAAGTGGTAACCGTTAGTGTTACCTTTATGGGTTATGGTCCCCAGTTGCAGAGCAACGGGTTTTATTGAGTAACTGATGTTATAAGGATATATAAAGGAAAAGAGAAAGGCATAAGGTTAAGCCAAGTACTCTCACTTTTCACTTAAGAAATTCAGGAACATCAGAGCACTCACGTTCTCTCTGGATTCCCCTCTAGCGGAGCGAACGGAAAACCATCAGGCTCTAGCAACCGGAACATCCTACAACCCACATACCTCGGAGCATTCGGAATGGCAAACCAAGGTATGCGTTTTCTTCTTCACTATGAAACCAATTGGGGTTTTCTTCGGTCTGGATTAGGATTGTTCCATTAGGGTTTATGTATGGGCATAAACATTTGGTTTCGGAACAATGTCCTAATCATTCGGTTTCGGGGATACGATTAGGATTAATCGGTAACATCCATCATTAGTAGCATGTTGAAGCTTGTCAACCCGTTTTTCTATTAAATGAATTACAATTTTGTATGTTAAAAATGAAAATGATAAATTATTGTGTTCAAATATTATCTTGATTCATGTAGAAAAATTATCATTTTCAAATGGAAAAAATATAAAAGTTACATAAACAAACATGAAACATAAAATGAGAAAATATTTTATATGGAAACAAAAATTAAACCATGAGTAATAATTTTGTGTTTTCCTTTATATTAATATATAGATATAGATATAGATATTAGTATAGATATTAGCAAAATGCAAAAGTTGGAAACATTATCATAAATGACATCAAATATAATTTCTTTATACTCCCAAATATATTCTCTCATCTTTTAAGAAACTAATCTATATTAAATTGTATAATTGTTTTCCAACAAATATCATTTCTAGAAATTAAATTATTAACCTTAAATCATTATATCAACTCTTCTTACTTACAAAATCTCATTAAGAAATAACAAACTTTACACTTTCACCTAAACACACCCAAACTGGTGTATAATTTTTGATCTATTCACATATATCTTATTTTAAGTAATGAATATTCACAAACCAGTGAGATATCTGATTTTACTCCATAAAAAACTTGTTAATGAGAGTCAAACATAAGTTAAAATAGTTATTAATAGAAAATTAAATAAACATAGTAGTAAATGAAAACATCAACAACAAAAAATTGAGAATACTCATTATTTTTAAAGTAAATGAATCTCTTCGTACAAAAATTGATGTATTAGAAAAACTTGTAATGAGTATGTGCGAAACAAATGTATTTATGTTTTTAATATTAATTAATTTTTTAATTTATTACAAAGTTCTCTATATAAACCTTACTTCACCCCTTGATTTCTCACATTTCGCTCTCACTCTCTCTTCAATCTACTACTTCAATTTCACTCTCCTTTTTTAGCAGCAATCATGGGTAAAAAAATAATCACTTTTTTTTCTTCATTCAATTTTTATTCATAATTGATTATTCATTACTCTACTTAATCACTTCTGATCTGTTTTTTTTTGTGTGAATGGTTTGGATCAGGCAAGATTAAGATCGGAATCAACGGTAAACTCATCTCCTTTCTCAGATCTTTCATTTTTTGCTTCAGATCGGAACGTTTATTATTTATTTATTTATTATTAATTTAATATAAAAAATGATGTAACAGGATTTGGAAGAATCGGAAGATTGGTTGCTAGGGTTGCTTTACAAAGAGACGATGTTGAACTCGTTGCTGTTAACGATCCTTTCATTACTACTGATTATATGGTAATTCAAAGTTTATAATTATAATCCGAAAATTATAATTAGAAGTTATTATTTCACACAATCATGGCTGCTTAATAAAAAAATTGATACTAGTCTTGTATGGTAAAATTGGTAATTAAGCAGAATAGTTTTTTTTTTTAAATTAAGTTGTTAGATCTGAAGTATAATTGATTGTGGTTGTGTAGACGTATATGTTCAAATACGACAGTGTTCATGGACCGTGGAAACATCACGAGCTTAAGGTGAAGGACTCTAAGACCCTTCTCTTTGGTGAGAAATCCGTCACTGTTTATGGTCACAGGTATAGTTTTATGTTGTTATCATTGTTATAAATGAATCAAGAGGGTGAGCCTCGGCGCTTGCCTCTTAGATTTTGTTTGCGAGTTAGTTTTCGGAAGGGAGAAGGGAAATGGTAGGCTTTGAGAGTTATGATTTCATGGCTCCGAAGTTTTCTATTCACTAGATTACCTTTCAAATATTACACACAAACAAACCCTTAGTGACTAAGAGGTAAAAAAATTCAAATTATGGAAACAACCTCTCTGTTTGCGAGGTAAGCGCAGTAAGTCTGGGAACATCTACCATCCCAGAACTCCACTAGGTGGGAGCTTCATGCATGAGGATGTCGTGTTTTAGATGAACTGAATAAGAAGATGGTTGAGTTGTATTGGTGTTTGTTCAGGAACCCAGAGGAGATCCCATGGGCCGAGAGTGGAGCTGAAATCATTGTTGAGTCCACTGGTGTTTTCACTGATAAGGACAAGGCTGCTGCCCATTTGAAGGTTTGTATATCTGAGTTTGTATTATGTGCGCGATTTCATGGTTGGTTGGTGTGGTTTAGATTAATTTAGATTAGAGTGTAATGTTTATATGTCCTGTTTTTTTGTGATCCAGGGTGGTGCAAAGAAGGTTATTATTTCTGCTCCCAGCAAAGATGCTCCCATGTTTGTTGTTGGTGTTAATGAGCATGAGTACAAGCCAGAGCTTGATATTATTTCCAATGCTAGCTGCACAACCAACTGTCTTGCTCCTCTTGCCAAGGTTCCTAACCCTCCCGATTCCTTACGTTGATTGTCACATTATTGGTTATTAGATGGCCCTGATTTTTTCTTATCAACTGTGTAGGTTATTAATGACAGGTTTGGCATTGTTGAGGGTCTCATGACCACTGTTCACTCCATTACTGGTAGGTTCCGTTGGTAGTTGGTTAATAAATGGTTACCTATTGTTGTATGTTATCATGCTACATTTCTAAGTCATGTTTTTCTGTTATTTTGTGAATCAGCCACCCAGAAAACTGTTGATGGGCCATCCAGCAAAGACTGGAGAGGTGGAAGAGCTGCCTCATTCAACATCATTCCTAGCAGCACTGGTGCTGCCAAGGTGAATATTTGATATTATTATGTTTCGTTCTCTTCGCCAACACTGGAATATTGCATTGTGTTTACATGCCAACCTTTTTTGGCTTTGCTTTTCTCATTAGTACTTTTCTGTGTGAAGGCTGTTGGGAAAGTCCTTCCTGTTTTGAATGGAAAATTGACTGGAATGGCATTCCGTGTTCCTACTGTGGATGTCTCTGTTGTTGACCTCACAGTGAGACTTGAGAAGGCAGCCACCTATGACGAAATTAAGCAAGCTATCAAGTAAGATTATTAGAATTTTGAGATATATTATATTTAATCATATGAGGGATTATTAGAATTTTGATGTTGTTCTCTTGAATAATTTAATGTAATATTGTTGTCTTTCTCAGGGAGGAGTCAGAGGGCAAGTTGAAGGGAATCCTTGGTTACACCGAAGATGATGTTGTCTCCACTGACTTCATTGGTGACAACAGGTATATATTACCTTATCAATTATGTCATACATCTGGGTAGTTGTCGAACACACATGGTGCTTGTTAGCAATGGCTATCAAGTTTTAAATTACCCTTATTTTATTTTATATCATTTCATGTAATTCTCTACCATTAGTAAGTAATTATCGTAGTGCTCATAAATTGTTTTGTTTTTATCATTGTTCCAGGTCAAGTATTTTTGATGCCAAAGCAGGAATTGCTTTGAATGACAAATACGTGAAGCTTGTGTCATGGTATGACAACGAGTGGGGATACAGGTAATGAATGTGCACGAGATGTGCGTTGTTGTATTGTGTAATTCAGACTAGATCTAGTTCTCATATGATGAGACCACTGTTTTAAATTCATGCATGCATATAGATCTAATGCCTGTTTTTTTGTGGTTCTGCAGTACCCGTGTTGTTGACCTCATTGCTCATGTTGCTAAGACTCTTTAAGGCAATGGTGATAGGTACATGAGTTCCTTTGTGTTTTAGCAATTTAGCTTTTTTCCTTTCAATGCTGAACTGAGAAATTTGAATAAATTGTTCTTTGTGCTGCCCTTTGAGGAGGAGATGGAGTTTTTTCGTATTTTTATATACTAGTTGATGCAATTGGCTGAAGCTGATGTTTCGGTAGATTATTTTTGCCCTTCTCCATTTATTATTGGTTCTCATGTTTATTTATTTTCCTGCTTTGAATCATGCTTTCACCGTCCCTTAATTTATAGGATTTTTTAGTATTTATGCACCAACAGAATAAGTAACATCCACAACTGATATGTTAATTATCATTGTCTTTTCTACTTAATGCTTACCTCAGCTACTTCACCTCAAATCTTAATGAGTCTTAATGATTAAACAATTCCAATTATTGAATTTTTCCAGTGTTTGTTTGGAGTTACGAGAAAATATCAAACAATTTTATATACTTTATAAATGGGTTTTACTTAGTTATTATTAGAGAAAAAATAAGGGCAACTTATACCACTCCATCCACCTCTCAAATTATGATTCATAATGAAATTGCCAAAACAAGTGTATTTGATGTTAGGGATTCGAGTGCGATTGATGCTAGGGTTTCAAGTGTGATCAACAAAGCTTTGTCCCTAGTTTAGTTAAAAGGACAAAAATTAATTTGTTATTGTCTCAGGACGAAGTCACTGTTCGGTATTAAAATTTATTTTAAAATAAAAAAGAGACATAAAAATTGTCTTGTAAGATCCCTAATTTTTAGCAATTCAAGACACTTCCATTTTCTCAGTTCATCTATCATTGGGTAAGTGACTGAAGTAAAAAGAGAATAATAAATGTTAGTCATATAATCATACATGAAGGATGGTTAAAATTAAAAGGCACGTAATATTAATAGTGACATGATCACTTAAAAATGTCTTATGTAATTATTTTTTTAATTTTGATAGACAAAAAATGAAGAGTTCAATTCATATAAACAATCCTTGTTGAGTGTCAACACACACCAAAAAAGGATTAGATAATAGATATCATTTGTTACCCAAAAATAATAATTTATACTAACTTACAAGTAAAAATAAAGTCCTATATCCCACGTAACTTTTACCAACCAGGAGGAATTGCAACATAAGTCCACCTAACTAACTATATATGAATTCTACTTTTTTTTTAGAAAACTGATAATACTATTATTCCCCATTATGTTTATACCATTCATATAAAATAAATATATGTTTATATATTTCTATCCAAAGAAATAAAATATGTTTACCTTGTTCAATAAACTGTCATTGTGATGAAGTCTTCAAAAGGCAAAAAATATAATGAGTTTTAGAAATGGAGACTGGCTTGAATGCATGTTGTTTATTGTCATGAATTATTGATACGAAATGTAATAATAATAATAATACTCTGAGTGTTTTACAACATGAATACATAGTCTTGTTTTGTCATAGTTAAAGTAGAATAATAAGATTTAAATAATGCATACTAAAATCTAAATTATCTCATTTTATATCTATTCCCTTCTCACATTTTATACATAATACACTTTTCTATAGATTAAATCAATTCAATTGTTATTTTATTTTGTCTCTACAAATTTTAAAAGTAAGATTTTGTTACATATACACAGAGATAGTTAATAAATTCCATAAGAAAACTAGTAAATTAATATTCCCAACTGGTGTTCATAAAAGATAAAACACACAAGGGTGTTTGTATAGTAACAGAAATTCACTGTGATCACATAAACGGATAAAAGAACCATAATATGAGCCCATAAAAAAAATAGAGTTAATTAGGCTAGTACATATTGAGTTTTAATGAAATTTTATAGTAACCTTCATTTTTTACTCCTACAAAAAATTATATTTTTGTATATATATTATTACACAGACAACCATGTATGTGAAATAAATGTGATTTTTTACGTAAAAAAGAAAAATGATAAATGTAATGAAACAAAATATAGTATATTGTGGAAACATGTCCAAATAACATAAGAATCAACATATTTTCATTATTTTTTGTTCATTATAATATCGTATAAGAGATATTTAAATAATATATCCTTATAATTATTAATGCATTTTCTAATGAACCAAAAATAATGAAAATGTATTGACTTGTATATTATTTTGACTTGTCTCTACAATATTTCATATTTTGTTTAACTTCATTACACTTATCATCATTTTTTAGGTAAAAATCACATTTATTTCATATGCAGAAGTAGTCTGTGTAATGTATGTAAAATTAGGGAGTTTTTTGTAGAGGTAAAAAATGGAGAGATAGTCTGTATAATTTTATTAGGTGTGGTATAACTTACTCTAAAAAATATTATTGAATTATCAATTATAATAAGATTAAATTTAAAAGTAATATAAGAATTATTTAAATAATATCTTTTGATATATTTTGTAATAAACTAAAAATAATAAAGAAAAATTCATATTATTGTTTAACTTAATTATACTCATCGCTTTAAAATATTACACTTATATATCATATATGAGTGGTCATTGTAATGTATGTACAACATAAGGGGTGATTTGTGTCGAGACAAAAAAATGAATGATTTGTGTAATTTAACTAAAACTCAGGGATGTGAGTATAACTTGCTCTTATAATAATAATTATCATAATTGATAAGTAGCAATGTGAAAAGGAAAATGATATACTTACCTACTAAATTCTTCTACAAATCATCATACACACAAAAAAGTGGCATATATCACAGAATAATATTTTATTTATTAATGATTGATTTATATGTAACATATATCATTTTCTTTTGGTATAGGTTACTCACAAAGGAAAATGTTTTCTAATGATTTTCTAAAGATTCATATTAAGGACGCAGATAATGAGCTGAGAAGGAAAATAACAATTATATTAAAATTTAATATTTATGTATTGAATATGTAAAAATGTTTTTATATTCTTAACACATCATTCATTATTTATATATTAATCAACGAGGATGATAACATGTAAAAAAGTTTATGATAATAATGCATAGATATTAAACTCTAATATTAATAAATAATATATTTACATTTTAAATATTTTATCTTTTAAGAACTATTTTTTAACAATAATATATATTTATATATATTCCAATATCAAGTGTAAAGTTAAACAATTTGGCATTCCTATTATTTGAGATTTGATTATACTATTATTTAATTGTGTTTTGACACTTCCTTGAAAAGTCTGAACTTTATATTACAAAACCATTTTTTTCACCACGAATTCAAATAAACAATAGTGATCCATAGAAGAAGAAAAAGTAAAAGATAAACTATAAAGAAAGAATCAACTCAAAAACAAAAAAATGAAATACTCTAATATTATTTATAAAAAAGAGAATCCTGTTATTTAAAAAGGCTTTCTTACTTGAGAGAATGAGTTAGATAATTGAGATACATTTTTACTTCTCTAGCATTGATGTTGATTTTCAAACCCTAGCCATTTCATTTAATATGGTTGAAAATGTAAAATCATTTATCAACATGTTTCCTGAATGTATTTTGAAAAATATATCCAAAGCTTTTCTAACTCTATTCCTTCTCACAAAACTCGTAATTATAAAATTTCAGGAAGAAGAATTTGAATTAGATATGGTTGTCAAAACCCGAAAAACGTATTCTATATGCGAGAGACGATTGAATTTCAATTTCAACAAAGAACTACCATTAAGAGTGACAAATGGATGTATTGAGATTTGAGTGAATTTGGATTTAGATTCTAATAGATAGATGAAAAACACCCAACAATCCATATAAATCCATTAAAATGTATTTAAATTATCTAATAATCCATATCCTAACTTAATAAATACATTCCAATCCATCCATGAATTAATTTTAATAGATTGGATGTATGAATATCTATTCTATTTTTAATTAGAATAAAAATACTTTACCGAAAAACTATCCATTTAAAAATCACAATTTCAATAAAGTATTTTTAAAAAGCACTTTTAAAATTTCATAGTTTAAAAAATATCGTTGTTTAAAGAAAACAATTTTTTTTAAAAAGTATTTTTTTAAATGAAAACATTTAAAAATCAATTTTAAAGGAAAGTGCTTTTTTTAAAAAAGCCACTTTTAAAAAGAGATTTTGAAATTTTGTAAGAAACACTTTTTGAACAATGTGTTTTTTTGAAAAATCAATTTTTGGAACATTTTACAAGAATGTGATATTTAATTTTCATAATGTAAAATTTCCCATAGATATTTAGATATGTAATGTATTTAAGGACAAATTTTTATTATTAACTAAGTCACATTCTTATGTCCTACTATTGAACTCATCATTATCTGAAAAAGAAAGTAATAGTTTAGATAACGAAGGAAATTAAAAATAATAAATAACGTTTGTAAACGTTTATTTTTTGAATGTATTGGATATCTATTAGATATAATGAATGAATTTGAGTCCATCAGTTATTAAAACTATTCATTAAAATGTATCTATTTAAATCAGTTAACTTGAGTGACTTTTGTTGATTTTTTTATTTGAATGAATTTTGAATAACTTTGTCACATCCAACTACAATAACGAGTTTAACAACCATTATTACCCACTTTTTATAACATTCTTATTAGTTTGGTTTAATGCAGAAACATAGGTCCTATATTTTTCACTCTTTGAATTCTTGTTACATTTTAGTTCAACCATTAAACATTGACTACTAATAAGCTTTAATTTTTAGGGGTAAGTAATAACTTCTAAAAGGTGAAAGTTGAATTATCTGAATATATTTTATGTTTATAATAATATAAATATAAATAAACTATTCACATTAAATAATAGTAAACAATAATAATATAATTAACCTTTAAAAAAAACCTTAAATAAAATCAAGTACCCACCTTTTCAAATTTGTTGCCACTGCAATCTCTCACTTTCTTCACTTCACGGTTAATGGCACATTTAAAGCTCTGAAGTCTGAACCCTAACTTCGCATTTCAATTTTCATTTCAATTTCATTTCAATTTCAATTTCAATTTCTGACTCTTTCAACCCATGGCCACCGCTGCATTCAAATCCACCACCAAAAGAACCCCCGTCAAAGCGTCTTCCTCCACCGACGACTCCATCACCTCCACCTCCACCTCCGTCAACCACCACCTCCGTCGTTCCCGGAGTCTCAGCCAATTCTCCCGCCCCCTCAACGCACCTGAAAACAAGGGGAAGTTTGTTAACACCGTCAGGGGCTCCGGCTTCCCTGAGATCAGCCTAGATGATCTCGCCATCGAGTTCTTCGATTCCGCGGACCGCGGCCGCTCCGGTTCTAGAAGCTTCGACCACAAGGTTAGTCCTGCGCCCGGTACCGCATCACAGAGGCGAGGGAGGTCTGTTTCAAGGAAGAGCATCGGAGGTGTTGATGATCGGAGGAGCAGTATTGCCGGCAGTGGCGGAAGTGGAAGAGCGGTCTCCGATGCTAATTCGAGAAGAAGGAGATCGGTTTCGGTGGTTCGGTACCAAATTAGTGACTCTGAGGTATAACAACTAATTAACAATCTTTGGTTTTCGCCTAATTCCAATTATATATATTATATTTACTCTATTTTACTTTTGAATTCTAATTTGATTCCAATATATAGTTTGACGTGCTTTTGACTTTGACGTGAAGGTCATTGGTTCAAATCCTGTAAAATGTCTCTTTACCTGCGACTTATGAGGATAAGGCTGCATCTTCCCTCCTCAGACTTACTGAGTGGGAACCTCGTGCAATGAGTCACCGTTTAATAGATTTTAAGGGAATGTGTCTCTTCTAATTATCCATAAAGTAAAGTAAACCACAACCACCATTTCAGTCACATTACTCCCTGACTTTATGAGATTACTATTTTATAGTTCCGGGGAAAAATGTAAACACCAATTTATTAGTCAGTTAAACAAGTATCTGCACATATATGAATTGTAAGAATTTCAGGGATTAATTAATATGACTGGTGTTTACAACTCTAGGGACTGATAGGACTGAACCTTTAAGATTTCAAGGACTAAAATGATAATTTCTTAAAGTGAATTATTGTGCATTTTTAATCTTTTAGTTAGAACTATGTTTGTTGTTACTTGTGGGTATAATTTTTTCATAATATACTATTGTTTTCACGTCATTTGAAGATGTTTGGGAAGTATAGTGAGGATGGGAAGAAAATGGATGGGCTGACAAATTTTCAATACATGTATTATGTTCATTTAGGGTCCGTTTTCTATAATAAAAAAAAATCAATTTTCAACAACTTCGGTATTTATATATTTAACTGGTTAGACTTTTACTATTGCAAAAATCAGAAACTATTTTATGAGTAACCTATGAGCTGTGTCGCTCCGAGTTATACAAGTCTCTTACTAGTACTTTACCTCTGGGTTAAACTCAATCAGACTGCTTTACTTGCAGTTTAACTTAATATTCCCTCCCCTACATTGGTCTTTTACCACATTGTAACAAAAAAGTATATATTAATCCTTGTTCGGTGGACTGTGTTTGTTAAGGTTCTCTTGAACATGTTCCATTAGAAAAATACATTGATGTATTTATGCATGGATATATTTTTAATGGTACAGAGTGACATAGACCATTCTCAGAACTCTAGAAGTCGTGTCAATCTGAAAAATACAGATAGTGGGAACAAGCTGATGCAAAAATCAGTTGCTTCGGATCGAAGACCTGTGCTAAGAAGGTCGTTTAGCCAGAAGGATTTCAAAACATATGATGGCTACTCTGTAAGTGTGACAATTCTCTAGATTTGATTGTTAAATTTATGTTTATATTTTGATGTGAATGCTTGTGGATTGGTGGTAATTTTCCATTGAGAGGCTTGACTGTTAATCATGATGCATCAATTGAATCTCTTAGCTTTATGTGTGAGGGAGTAATTTTGATAATAATTCTATCGGTTGAGATTATTGAGATAATAGAATATTGTCGACATGATTTGAAGATTATATATCTGATTATGATTAAATAAACAACAACGACCAAGCTTTATCACACTAAGTGGGGTCGGTTACATGGATCAAACGATACCATAATACTCTATTATAAATCATATTCATTGATAAAATGTTGATCTCTAAGTCTTTCTTAATCACTTTGCCTATGGTTTTTCTTAGTCTCCCTCTTCCTCTAGGAATTGGAATAGCCTTAATTTGATTTACTCTCCTTACAAGCACTTCTAACACAACATTCTTATCTCTGCATTCATTTTTAATCCTATATTGTCTAGTCTGTCCTCTTATCCAACACAACATTCTTATCTCTGCTATATGAAGTCTATTCTCTTGTTGACATTTTATCACCCAACATTTAGTCTCATATAATGTATTTATGTTTATGATTTTAGTTCCCTGAGATTGAGGAATTCATGTATGGACTTTTCTAATATAAATAGAATAGACTTGTTGCATTCGAATGACTCAAGCAATTCATATATTTCATTCACCCTTACTCAATTCAATAATCTTATTCGAATTTTACTAAATGAAAATGCAAAAGAATATTTTTTTCCCTAGTTCAATAACTCCATGATTTCTCATGGCATAATTCATCAACCTACTTACCCATACACACCTCAACAAATGGTATTGCTGAACGCAAACATTGTCACATCATTGAAACTGCAAGAACATTTTTACTAAGTGTCAATGTACCTCTAAAATTTTAGGGTGATTAGTTCTTACTGTTGTTTTCTTAACTAATAGGATGCCCTTGTTTGTTTTGAATAACAAAGCACCTCATTCCCGACTATGCCTAAGTGATAATCCTTTTAAGGTTCCTCCATGAGTGTTTGGTCCTACATGTTTTGTGCATGACTTATCGATGTTACAATCCTTCCACTCATTGGTTTTATATCTTAGTCGATGTCACATTCTTTGACGATACTCCTTACTTTAGTACTTCTATCAGCTTAGAGTTCATATCTCTTGTATTATTTCTTCCTCTTGTCCATGAGCCTCTGAGTCTTATATAATTTATTAGTATCAATAGTGCCATTACTGACCATAATACCGCCTACATCAACTGTCTCACAAAATCCTTGTCTTATTATTGTTTACCAACTATGCCCATGTCCTTCATAAATTGTAGATATTGAATATAACCCAGATCCAAGTGATTCCACTCTTTGTTCGGATCCACCCACACTTTCCATTGAATTAATCACTGCCATTAGTAAAGGTATAATGAGTTACCATCATTTATCTCCTTCCCATTATGCCTTTGCGTCTTTTATTTCCTCTATTTCTATCCCTAAAATTGTATAGGAAACACTTTCACTTCCACGGTGGCGTCGGGCTATGATTGTTGAGATGAAAACTTTAGAATCCAATCACACTAAGACTCTTGCCCCTCTTCCATCAGATAAATCTGCAGTGGGTTGTCGATGGGTCTTTCCTATCAGACTAGGCTCAGATGGTCAAGTTATTTGTTTAAAAGCTCGATCAATGGCTAAGGGCTATCCTCAACAATTTGGTACTGGCTATGGTGAGACTTTTTCTCCTTTTGCCAAAAGACCCTATGTCCGTCTCTTTCTGTCTATAGTGGCTATGCGTGCATGACCCTTGCATCAATTGGACAAAGAATGCTTTTCTTCATGGGGAGTTGGTAGAAGAGGTTTACATAGAGTCTTTATATGGCATTAAACATAATACATAGCTATGTCTCTTGCTGTAGGAAGAGTAACTTGTATCAAGCATCTTCTTTTTGTGTTAAAGTTCGGCAAAGTTAAATCTATGAATCTCATTTGTTGTAATCAGGCAGCTTTAAATATTACTTCTAATCCACTCTTTCATAAACGGACAAAGCACATAGAGATGGACTAACATTATATTTGCCAAAAGGTTATTGAAGGGGAAATCAGTACTTCATTCGTGAATTCCAAGGATTAATTAAAAGATAGCTTCACTAAGTCTTTGTAAGGTCTAAGAATATCATATATATGTGACAAGATGGGTGCATTCGACATATGTGATCCAACTTGAGGGGGTGTTGAGATTATTTAGATAAATAGAAGATTGTCGATATAATTTGATGATTCTATATTTAATTAGGATTAAATATGTGAGTATCAAATCATATCATATATTTATCTTTGTGATTTTATTTTCCTAAAATTACGGGATTCGTGAATGAACTCTTCTGCTATAAATAGAAAAGGTTGAGTGCATACAAATCACTGAAGCAATTCAGATATTCCATTCACCCCTTTCAAGTCTATTGTTTGCATGTTGCTCGAAAAAAGAAAGATAGGAATGGAGTTGATAGAATTTTCAAAAAGTCATATGGCTTAATGACGCCAAAAAAATGAGGGAAATGATAGATAAAAGTAAAAAGTGACTTACTCTTTTGCTTTTATTATTTTTGGAGTAAATTACATTGGCTTCCCGTGATATTTAATGAAACTATACAAAAGGAATATAAAACAGTCATGAAAAGTACTTCACTTTTTTCTCAAACTCTAACCCAATAGATAACACTCATGAAAACAGTCTCTTCACTTGCGACTTACGAGGGTAAGGTTACTTATATCTACCCTTCACATACCTCACTAGGTGAGAGTCTCATGCACTGGACTGTCCTCTATTGTAAACCCTTGATTGTAGGATATGAAAATTTGCTTTGGATCCCCTCCTACCCCATGACACTACTGATAAAATCTTCCAAATAACGGGTTTCTTCTTAATACCATCCAACCTCATCCTCCCAAATATAGTCTTATGAAAGAATTTTTTAACATCTTTATCCTGCTAGGTTATTCTCAATTTCTCATTACACACATTTGAATTTGAGCTAAAATTGAAGATGCTTCTTTGGCTTTTCAGAGTCAGTCTTCTGTTCTTACCGATGATGAAGGAGCAGGTGCTGCTTACTTTAATAAAGATGGAACTGAGAAACTACGACCAGTTTATAAGCCTAAGAAGGTTGATGAATTACAGTTGTGGAAGGAGCACTGCCTTAGTTTGACAAATGTACCTTCTAATATTCTTCCTGTCTTGAAAAATCTTCAGGTGGAGCTTTCTGGCATGGATAATGGTTTGCACAAAACAATCTGGAATGAATCAAGACATATGGGAATTGAACAAGTCTGTAAAATGTTAATTAGTTTTCAGTAACTCTGCTTGTTAGTATGCTAACTGGCATGCATGAGTAGACTCTATTACATATTTGCATCTTCTCAATCTGTTCACTGATTTTCCCCCTACTTTGTTATGGAACTTCCCCTCTTAGGCTGTGGTAAGACCAAGAACCTCTACTTCATCCACGGGTGATCGCTTGCTTTCAAACAACTTTGATGTTATCAAGGCTGTTTCTTCAATCAGAAGGAACTATGAAAGTGAACTGGAACAGGTAATAAAAGTAAAACCAAAAATAAGTTTTCTTTTATGCATCCTTATAACGTTCAATTTTTTAGTGGGGTGGTATAAAATTTATAAATAATAGTGACTACTAACTTCATTATACTCTAATGCATTTCTGTAATTGATATTATTGGATTTTATTTTTGGTTTATGAGTAAAGTTGCACACTAGGCTATGGAAACGGATGATTTTTTATTTTCTGAAGTTCATACTTTGAGCTAGGAATAATTTACTAGAATTTAATATGTTTACTTCCTAATGCTCTTCTGAAAGTTGGGTATATTGGTTCTTTTTTTATACTCTGTCCAAGTCCTAAAAAAAACCACTTCCATGCAATTCATTTTAGCTATGCTATCAAGACTCATACTTCTGTTCAACAATATACCTTATCAGCATTGATTTTAGCAGTTTGAGAAAAAAGAATATGATTTTCCATTTTTCTGGTTTGGAAATGACAGTCAGAGAAGCGAAAACAAGATTTATTAGCTGAAGTAGTGTTTGAGGAGCAACGTGGCAGAGAACTTTCCAAGATTGTTAATGATTTGATTCCTGCTACAAAGAACGAGTCTATACAAAAACCATCAAGAACCAGGAAGGTACATGTCTCTTGTGTGCTCAGTGTTCTGATAATGATTACCTTGTAGTTTAAATGAGACCATATATAATCTTTCTTTTGAAGGAAGTTCTGATGAATTATTTGACCTTCTTAAAAGTTTTTTATTTTATTTTTCATTTCCAGAGAAGTAATGACAGAAGCAGAATGTCAATGTGCTTGACTGAGGAGGCTGAGAAATATATTGAGGATTTTATTTCAAATGTTGAAGATACAGATATTTCATCAGTTGATGGTGAAAGGAGCGACACAAACTCATCTGTTGGAGGACTAATAAAATCTGAAGCATTTCATAGTCCACTAATGCCTAGATCTCTTCCTGATATAACGGACGGGGTTGCATTGCCATGGTTGCAATGGGAGAGTGGTAATATTGCTACTCCTACACCAGGTCCGGATAAGGCACAGCTGACACAGATTCCTGATACCGCCAGCTCCACTCAGGTTATCTCTGAAGTCTTTTCAAATGAGTGTTTTTTATCAAATTATTTTAGCTTATTCATTGGAGTAACTTGACTGTGAACAAAAATATTACAATAATATAGATGCCAGAATGTCTGTTCATATTGCCTTTAATATATTCACAAGCACACCTTCCTTGGTTGGTAAAAGCAGAAGTCTCAAAACTATAATGTTTTGTTTATTCCATTGCCATAAACAGATACTTAAGGAATACATTTAAATCAATATTAACACGGGCATGGTTCTTATGCGTTAGTGTGGCATGATCAGAAAGGTATCCAGCATGCATGAACATCATTAACTCTAGACATTTGCTCACACTTGTTGCATAATCTTGAGTTTTTAATAGTGAGTAAGCTTAAACCGGAAGAACATTACACAATTTTGCTTCTGATAATGGAAAAACTTACAGGAGTCTCAAACATTGCTGATCCACATATTCTGATATGTAGTTCTCATTTTCTCCTTTTGTGTCTGACTTGGATTATTCAAAATTCATTCTTGTTATAGGAAATCACAAAAGCACAAGATCACAATAACCATTCTGTCTTTAGTCATGGAAGATGGAGCCCCGATCTCCTTCAGGAGTATATCGGAAAGGATGTATTCAGTAAATTCGGAAACCCAGACCAGTCATTATCAGCTAAATCTAAAGGGTTGAGGTATGATATGGATGAGTACCTCAAAGTTAAATGCACTGAAGATTTGCTGATTGAGAAATGGAAGCAGCAGCAAAGCATTAATTCAGGCACTCTCCTGTTATGTAACCTCAGATTGTTTTAACATTATTTGTTTTTGAAGGATCCTCATGCATGATTTCTATGTACAGATGATTATAATTTATCATGTTACAAAGTATTTGAAGACTAGTAGATTGATAAACGGTAAGAATCATATGTGCTACCTTTTTATTGGTTTAAAACATTGCAGTACTTATTTTTGTACTGCCCAAAATAGTTGATAGTAATGCTACTTCCATAGCACATTGTCTTTGCTACTTCACAAGTGCTTATATCTAATTTTGGTATAAGAACATTTAAATTGGTTATGCAGATACCTGTACTTGGGCTAGCATTCGCATAACGGTAAGGTTTTTTGCTTTGTGACATGGAGGTTATAGGTTCAAATCTCATATAGAGTCTATTTGCTTGCGATGGTAAGTTAGGCACTCTCATCTCTAAGATCCCACTAAGTAAGAGTCTCGTATACTAGATCATCCTTTTTATGCATATACATCTATTTTTGGGGTGATGAATTATATTTGAAGAAAAGGTCTTGTCTGGTGATCCTTTGTTAGGTCATTTATGTGGCAATTAGGCATCTTTTATATGTGTCATGTTTTTTTTTTATTGAGTTTACTTAATCTTCACAAATAAAGTTTAGATTATTAAAAAAAGACACCAACTTTTTAGTGAGCATAAGTTTTTAGGAAGGAATATGATAGAGTGCTGAAAGCAATCCACCAAGAACAGTATGAAATTAAGTTAGTCCTAAGAAAATGGATTAAAAGAAAATAAAATAAACATTAAATTCTTCATTTTTCATTAATTCCTATTATGAATGAACAAAACACTATTTAAAGAAAATAAAGAAATCCTAATATGATGATGACCAAACAAGTATTATCATCTCACAATAAGAAAATTTTATAAATATTCATGTAATATTAATATTTAATTAAATCTAAATAATACAAATAAAATAATAAATATCCTATCCTTTAAAATTAACTTTGTCCTCAAGGTTGGACTACTTAGTGGATTCGAGGTTGTCCTCAATGTCTTTGATGATAAAATAGTAAGTATTGAGAAAGTTATTAATTTTTGAAAAGATTGAATTATCTTTGTATTGTCATGTAATTCTAATGAAGAGAAAGGGAATAAGATATTATATAATATTTTCACGAGAACCCAAATTAAGTATCTAAAATTTTCTTTCCCCATAATAATTGAATGTTAATTATTATATGGTTATTTACAACAAAATTCAATTCTGCATTAAAATCCATAATTTGAATGCCAATTGAATTTAGAATGAAGGCATATTCAAAACCCTTTCAATATTTTTTAAATTATGTAATTGAAAACTAATTTTAACTTACAAAACTAAAAAAAACAACTTATAGAAATAATTTGAAACCAAAAATAATTTATACTACCAATTTAAAACAAAAAATGACATAGAAGAAACAATGCATAAAACCATTGTTGTAAAACTTGGATTGTACTGACCAGTTTGGTTCGTCCAATCGGGAAACAAGCGCTTAACCAATCCTAGCCGATTATCCAATTGTTCATACACCAAAATCAGTATGAACAAGTTCTACTCAACCGATTTAAACTTAAAAGTGATTACTCAATCATTTCTTGGTTTGATTGACGAGTCAATTAATCTATTTTTTAAATGTCAAAAATACATTGTTTTGAGAGGGAAAATTTGTGACGCAATTATGAAAGGGGGTCCACCCATCTAAGTTCTCCGCCCCAAAAGACACAAATCGATTCCCATTTCGTGGGCCTCTCCTCCTCCTTCCTTGTTATTGGTCCCAATTTTGTTGGTCATAGTCACTTGTAAGGTCTGAATAAAGTCCCGGGGATGAAGATTATTTGTCCCAAAATGATGTCCTCATCCATCTCCTGACCAATAATATTGTGTCACATTATTTTAAAAGTCTAATCATAAATAGATATTTTTTAGTGGAACATTGATGTATATTTTTTAAATGACATGTCACAATATCATTGGTTGAGACATGAATGAAGATATCATTTTGGAACATGTGATTCACTATGACGTAGCCATATTTTACATCTTGGGTGCAAGTGCCCAGCTAAATTTTGAACTACTTTGTTTATTTATACTAGCATAATAACCATATAAATATATAAAAAATGTAGCAATTACCTTATGAATGATCACACACAAAACAATAGTGAAACATAAAATGAGGATATGAGTTATATGGTTTTTTTTTGTAGAAATTATAAAATAGAAATGGCAAAATAGGCAACCACAAATTACACCATGATGGATGGTTAATTTGTGTTTTGTCTAATCTTTATTAATAGTATATATATATATATATATTTTATGTTTGGGCCTAAAGAGACAGATAAATTCTATATACATCTCCAGTTTTCCATAATATAATTTATTTTACTCTTTGCTTTTAGTGATTTATTTATTTGTGGTTATATAATCATGTTGATTCTATTTCAAGAATAAACAACGGAAATATTTTTTGAAATAAAGTCACCTCCAAAATTCAAATTATTATTCAGGTGATAGATTTAAAATATGAACGTTGGTTAAAGTATAATCAAAAGGAGGATGCACCATTTTGCTTGTGTTGTTACCTTATGTGATCACGTGTTGGAGAACATAAAGGTAGTGTGTTGAAATTTCTAACAATTTATGGGTCACAAATATAATTTTATAATTGTATTATAGTCATTATGTATTTAGCCAATATATATAAAATGGTCATATGGATTAATTTGGTGGCTAAGGGCATATGTGTCATGAAATAATATTATGAGTGTAGATACCTTCGGGCAATTTCTAGTTTGATGAAGGGACTGAATTAGAATATTGCAACTTAAGTGGTAACCGTTAATGTTACCTTTATGGGTTATGGTCCCCAGTTGCAGAGCAACAGCTTTTATTGAGTAACTGATGTTATAATGATTGATTTATGAGGATATGTGACTTATGTCACAAAACCAATATATAAAGAAAAGGGGAAAGACATAAGGTAAGCCAAGAGCCTTTCATTCTCACTTTGACAAAAAGGAACATCAGGAGCACTCTCGTTCTCTCTGGATTCCCCTCTAGCGGAGCGAACGGAAAACCATCAGGCTCTAGCAACCGGAACATTCTACAACCCACATACCTCGGAGCATTCGGAATGGCTAACCAATGTATGCGTTTTCTTCTTCACTATGAAACCAATTGGGGTTTTCTTCGGTCTGGATTAGGATTGTTCCATTAGGGTTTATGTATGGGCATAAACATTTGGTTTCGGAACAATGTCCTAATCATTCTGTTTCGGGAATACGATTAGGATTAATTGGAAATATCAACATAGTGGTGATGTATTTATAATAAAAGTTTTTACAAAATGAAACAAAAAACATAATTGTTTCAAGTTTATATTGGAGGTTGGAATAGTTGACATAATAAAGCATGGAGAAATTGTTAAGATCCAATGAAACAAAAGCAACATATTCAAGGTGTATATGCAAATAGTCTCATCAAGTTATAAAGGAATATTGAATTCATTTAATTGAAATAGTTGATTGTAATCGATTTTTGTTGTCCCAAAGGATTGGTTTTTTATGGTAATAATGAGGGAATACATCTTATGTCCCAACTAATGATGAGTTAATGTCATCAAATAATAAGGGGAACTTTTGCTAATCACAATGAATCTATTCATAAAGTTTTGAGGAATGCTAGTGGAAATATGAAGATAACATCTCCTAAAAGTTATACTTGATGACTTATAGATAACTTATTTGATGATATGATTGATGAATCTCGAGATATCTCAATTAAAGAGCATTTGAATGTGGCTTTAAGTTATTTGAATAAGAAATAACATGTTTTAGAGTGTTTTTTTTGTTTTCCTCATGTTTCTAATACTTGGGTTTTATCATTGAGATCAACTTTAGAGTCGATATTTGCAAAATATAGATTAAGCTTGTCAATGATACACTCAATGGTCTCGAAAGCTTGATATTGAAAGAAAATTGCTTTGCAATCCACTATTGTTCCATTGGCAAAAAAGAATAGAATAAATACTCATTTCACTTATTCAGTTTTTTCAACCTCATCCGTCGGTCCCTCCAAAATAAAAATAAAAAACTCAAAATAGTCCTAAAAAATATTAAATGTGGGTCAAAGTTTTAAATATATTTGGATTGATACATAATAACTTTATATAGGATTTAGTTACTTTCCTTTTGTTTGAGTTATCTTTAGTTTAAGTTTATCACGTTAGTTATTATTTGAGTTTATTATCTAATCTTGTAACAACTTCTGCTTATATATTAAATTGTTTGGACTAACTCATACTTGAGTTTGACTATTCTTTATCATCGTAAAGTTCTACCTGGTATCAGAGCGATTTCATCCTCTATGACCTATTTGGTCACCATTCTGATATCAGAGATGTCGAAAATTCGGAACTCCAATTAGTCATCTCCCTTTGTTGTTTCACATTGTGTCATTTTTCAGTCATTTTTTCTTCCTTCAACCTAATAATTTCAAATTTCATGCAAAAGTCATCCAGATAAACAAATACCAACGTGATCCACTATAAAATACATTTATTCGTTTTATATTTATTTTCTCCTCTCACTAATGATCATTTCAATGATATAGTTTCATTTTATTTGAGTTTATCTTTAGTTTAAGTTTAACATGTCAGTTATTATCTGAGTTTACCATCTTATCGTTTGTAATAACTATTGTTTATATAATAAATTGTTTAGACTGACTCATACTTCAGTTTGACCATTCTTTATCATCATAAAATTCTACACAAATTAATTATTTTTATCATGTTTTACAACACTTGATAAAGTGAGATGTGATTGTTTTAAATTTAGTTGCTTATTTGTAAGGGTTGGAAAAAGATCATATCCAGAGAAGTTTATGCCAGAAGTAAGGGTGGAAACAGGTCAGACCGCCTATCAGGGCCTATTACCTGACCTATGACAGGCCAGGTCAGACCAGACCAAACCTTTTTAGTAAACAGGTCACGCTTAGGCTTCTCCAAAAGTCTATTTAACTGAAATAGACCAGGCTCAAGCATTTTAAAAAGTCTATTAAGCCTAACAGGCCGACCTATTAATGTTATTATATATTTATAAATTATTTTTATAACATGATCAAAAAACTAAATAAAAAAATTATGTAAATTCACTATAACTTAGAGATTAAACTATTTAATAATTGAATATTTAATTGTTAAGACTTGAGCTTAAGTACATAACTCAACCCATGTTAAATATTAGAATAATATCATATTTTACTATGATATTAAAAGACATTGTTTTGTATATTCCAACCTCAAAAGTACCATAAATCTTTCGAATACATTACGTTACATTGAAAGATGATGAAAATAATTGTGATAACAATGTAAAAAAATTCACACTAATTGCTATAATTATAATAAATTTTTCTAGTTTGTACATAATTTTTTAATTTTTTTAATTTTTTTACTTTAGTATACCTTTAATCAGTCTAACAGATCAGACCAGACTTTTAAACAAGCCAGACCTAAGTTTTGAATTTTTTTTTAAACAGGCTAACAGGTTATGCCCAAGCTTCTATGTGCTATATAGGTTGGGTCTGTTTAAGGCAAAGTCTGGTCTAACCTGACCTGTTTCTACCCCTAACTAGACGGAGCTCACATGATGAATTTTTTTTAGCAATTACTGATGATTTATCTCAATCATTGCAAGGAATTGATTAGAATATTGTAAATGCTATGAATTTGTTATAGTGTTCAAAGGAAAACTAAGGAGAATAAAGTATATTCTTATATTACGAGATAATGTATATCTTCTAGCAATAAAAGTATGATATTAGTATTGTTTTGTGTAGTTTTATAAATATTTTTTAGAAAATGATTAAATGAGACACATGTCACGATTTTAATGACATAAGAAGGTATTTATCTCCTTATACCAGAAGATACTTTATTCTATTTTAATAATGTTGAAAATGAGAAAAATCATTCAATTTTTTCAAAATATGAAAACTCAGAAAAAATTTATGATGTATATTAATATAGTGAAATATTACATTTGTTTGATGCAAATTTACAATTTTGCCCCAACATCAAATTCTCAGGTCCTGCTCCAAATACATAAATACATAATCTCATTTGTGTCATAATAACTCTGTTTTTTTGTCTCAAATCAGGTGAAATAATATTAAATTTAAAATTTACTTTAATTTTAGTTAATATATATTTATCAAATTCTTATTAGATATTGAGTTGGATATATGGGAATGAAATAGAATATATAAATTCCTCACATTGCTTCATTTAACTTCATTACTTCTTTGCAGATCATCTCAAATGTGTTAAAGTAAACTCTATCATTATAGTTTACTGCATGGGGCAAGAAATTCTTCAAATTCTGGTACGTACCTATTATATTTAGGGAGAAGATTCACTTACTCTAAGAGTAAGTTTATACTCCACATCATAACCATCAATTCTAGGGAAATCCAATGGTTTGAATTAGTGCGTAAATCTAAACCATTAGATTTCCTAGAATTGATGGCTAAGATGTGGAGTAAGTTTAAAAAAACAACTTACTCTTATAGTAAGTGGATCCCCTCCCTTATATTTATATTAAATCCTGATGTTATTCTTGCAAAAATATGAGCTATGTAATGAAATAATCAATTTGCTTCATAAGGGAAATTACAATGGGTAAATAATATTATTCAACCCGGGAAATGGAGCGTCACAGAGGGGAAATTAATGTATAAACCCTATTTAGTTGCTCGATAATCTTTTTTTGGGTACATAATCTTTTGAATTTATTTGTTGGTATAAACTTTTCATTATTAGTTATTTTATTTGGTACTAGAATAATAATAATAATAAAGTATAATATTTATGCACTGACAATAAAGAAACTTACTCATTTGCCACAATATTTATAATTCATTTGTATGACTAAACATGAATGGTAGTAGATGATGTACTCATAATGTATAAAACTCATACATTGTCATTGCATACATATTTTATCATAATAATATTTTTAAGGGAAAAGTCTATAAAAACTATGGATGTCAATGGGTATCCGCTGGTGGTAATACTTACGTGAGGTAGGATTTGTATCCATTTTTTGACTTGTGGGTAGTTGGGAGCAAAGATTTTGAAACTCGTGGCTGAACTAGTTTGGATATGGGTAATGAGGTACCCATATTTGCGATCCTAAATATATATATATATATAATAACATAATTAAACATATTTTATGTCATAATTTTGATGGTATGTTGTTAAAAAGTGATGTTACTGCATAATTGTAATGCAATGTTATCTTGATAAAAGGATGTTAGACATTTGATATTCTTTGTAGTCTTATTTTAAATTATATTTTATATTTAAGTATTTGTTGTGTATTTTAACTTTAATTATGTTTTATAATTTTTATTATCATTTTACTTCTTTTGCTTGTCTAAAATAACACACGTGATTATATGAAAGACCTGTTCAAATGTATAAGTTCTTTGGAAAAAAATTAAATTTTTTTTAATTTACGGGTACTTGCATATTCGATGGGTACTCAATGATCCGCTGGTAGCAGATCCAACAGGTACCGGCATGGGCATAAGGTGGGTCTAGGTCCCAAAATGGCATAACAGTACGGGTCTGACAACATACCACTCGACTCATCTAAACCCATTGTCGTCCTTAATAAGAACACCATAAATTTTATGTCTTCTACAAATAGTTATCACAAACTATTTTTTCTTTCTACTTATTCTTTAAACTTTAATTATTGTTGAAATTGGTTTATACATAAAAATAATGTTAAATTAATAACAATGAAAATTATAACCGATACATTTTTTATTAAGCTCAATTATTATATCATTATTATTTTATTTTTATATATAATCACTTTTAACTCTAAAGTTTACTCATCTTCTCCATCGGTTGATATATCTTTGTTGGCTCTCTACTCATGATTCTTTGTCGATAAACTCTCTCCATTTTATGATGGATATAACAATTTCTCCTAGCTGCACTCGATGTAATATTGCTATTCAGAATCTCCTCCACACTTTCAGATGGTGCAATCTATTGTGTTATGGTGTCGTTTGGGTTTCAAGTATCAAAGCTTCTAAGATAGTCGGCCATCCATGTATTTATTGGCTAGTGGATAACACTAGAACTCGAAATGAAAGACTTTTTGGGTTGGTTTCTGGTGGGCTTTACGGTGGCATAACAATACTATATATAGCAATATTCATTGGGACTCAACTTATGTCACTAGAAATGTTCACCGTGATTATAAGAATTGGTTTTCTAGTTATATTTTTGCCATTGATGTTTCTCTGTCTAGAACTCAGTGATATCGTCCGGAGATTGGTAGGGTGAAACATTGTGGATGATATATGTAATATTAATGATCAATCTATTGGAGGAGGAAAAATTATTTGTGATCATGACAACCAATGACTATTAGGATTCTTAGGAAACTTTGGATTTGAGTCTCCTATTCTAGTAGAATTGCTTGCTATAGAGCATGGTCTATGATTGGCTTGGAACTAGGACCATCGTTTGATAACCTTGAGGCAATCCACATCATCATTGATAAGATGTAGGTTCATTTACAATATATAGCTCACATTACTCATAACATTAGGGTTTTGGTTAGAAGGAATTAAGAGTTCAAGTCCAACATATCTTAAGAGATGAAAATATGATTACTTATTTCATGGCCACACTTAGTATAGGCCTCCATATCATATTAAGGTTCTGGGATGCACCACCAATAGAAGCTCTCAAACTTAGTATATGCCTCCATATCATATTAGTTTCTGTTTTTAACATTCCGACATACCAAAAAAATAATTGATATTTTCATGGCAATTTCCTTCGATCATTGATGATGACTAACTTGCATTGTTGCATTGCTACTAATGTGTGTGTGATGAGAACAATTTTCTTGTGAACCTATTTGTAATTTAACAAGAGAATAAAATATATTTTTATATTATGAGATAATTTATCTCCTTAAATTCACTTATTATTTGACATACGTCTTATTTATCTTCCCTATAGAAATTTTCATTTTAAATTATATTATAAAAACAAAAATAAGACACATGTCAAACAATGAGTAAATTGAAGAAAATAAGTTATCTCCAAAGAGATATTTTATTCTCATTTAACAATATCTTTATATATAGACTAATTTTACAAACTAATAATATTTTATGGGTAATTAAGAAGAAAAATAATCATAATCTCTACGTGCAAAAGATAAGATATAAAAGTTTAGAGAAGATTTATGTATGTTTCCCTATTTTTAATTAAATTAATAAATAATATTATATTTTTAAAATAATCTTATTATATTGGTCAATCAACTATTTATTAATTGAATACCTTGACCTATCCCAAGTTTATAACACCACATAAGACCTGACCTGTTGAAAATAGAAAATATAAATCTAGTGGTATTGATCCATACAATGTATGTACATTAAAATTTAGGAAAATGATATATCCTCCTACCAAAAGAAAGTGACATATGTCATGTAAGAACTCAAATTCTACCATTGAAAATTTTTCGTTTATTTAAAATCTTTCCTTACATACATTTATTATTTTACTGAAAGGCCTTCATGAATAATTCATTGACACTATTCTTTTAACCTATTACGTTATCTTGCAATTCATGTTGTGGAAAAACAAAATTCATGCATTTAGTAATTACCACATACGACCAGTATGAGTTTCTAAGAGTTATAATCTCCATAACTACATAACTCAGTATTGTCCTATTCAGATTTACATTCACCACAAAATGTTATCAAATCAGCTACAATGTCAAGCAGCGATAAAGACAATCAAGATAATAAACACATAAGCTTCCTAAGTGAGCTTCCTCATCAAATCCTTCATTTACCTACAATGAGATTATCATAAACAACACACAAAACAAGGAAGTAAACCATTAGTTCAAAAACTAACATTACATGATAATCAACATTTCAAATACGATTTAAGCTTTAATATAATTTATAACCACACATACGTAATTGTAAACATTCATATATTTTTTCGTTCATTTCTACGTTATTCATATTCACCCTATAGCGTATATATTCCATAATATATATTCTATAGCATGCATATCACGTTCATTCGAAAACATCGTTCTTTTCATCATTCATATCCACCCTATAGAACATATATCCCATAATATATATTCTATAGCATGTATATTACTTTCATTCTTAACATCTTCATTTTAATCGTTCATATTCACCTATAGTATATATATCCCATAATATATATCTTATAGCATGCATATTACGTTCATTTGAAACATCATTCTTCTCATCATTCATATACACCCTATAGAACATATATCCATAATATATATTCTCTATCATGGATATTACTTTCATTCTTAACATCTTCATTTTCCTCTGTCGAATTCACCCTTAATCGTATTCACCGTGTTCTTTCACAAAGATAATCCTCTACCAATCAGGTAGGTTTAGTTGCTTCTCCATACCACATCGGGTAGGTCTAGTTTATCCTTCATACCACATCGGGTAGGTCTAGTTCATCATCCATACCACATCGGGCAGGTCTAGTTTATTATCCATACCACATCAGGCAGGTCTAGTTTATCATCCATACCACATCGGGCAGGTCTAGTTTATCATCCATACCACATCGGGCAGGTCTAGTTTATCATCCATACCACATCGGGCAGGTCTAGTTTATCATCCATACAACATCGGGCAGGTCTAGTTTATCATCCATACCACATCGGGCAGGTCTAGTTTATCATTCATACCACATCGGGCAGGTCTAGTTTAATAATTCACTACCACTCCGGGTAGGACAACCACAATAATCCACTACCACTCCGGGTAGGACAACAACAATAATCCACTACTACTCCGGGTAGGATAACAACAATAATCTTACAAACATATTACCTCTTTCACATACCTCATGCACATCAACGAGAATGATTTAGAGACACTTATCATTTACCTTTGTGAGTCTTGGGGATCGGTTCCGAGTAACTTTAAAAGTCTCATCCGCGATTTCCTCCAACCTTATGATCTTTCCTCATTTCCACCAATAACAACAATGTCAGTCATTTATTCAAAATAACACATAAACAACTCGTATTTAATCATCAAACATACAAGAGATTCACATATTTTCAAGATTTCCAAAACTACTTCAACACAAGTTTCCAAACATCTAAACATACATGTTCATCTCATATATCAACATTAAAGCACAAACTCATCATCCACATCTAACATTTCATCCATTTCTCTTTTTACTCATATTCTCATTTTGGGGGTTTTGGGGTTTTCATGAATAACCCACAAAACCTTTCCATTCATCAAATACCAACTCTAAACCAATAGTTTAAAAGAGAAAAACAACATAAAACAAATCATAACTCTAAAGGACGAGTTTCCATGGTTTCTCATGTTTTGAAAAGAGATCCAACATACCCAAGACAAGTTAGAGATGAAGAAGAAGAGTTAGGAACAAGAGGTTTACCTCTTCTCAAGCTCTAAGATGAGTCCTAAGGCTCTTTGCTCTTGAAAAGCTCTCATCTCTCTCATCTCTTCAAAGTTCTAACCCTAAAATGTGTTTGGGGTTTCTATTTTAAAGATGAGTCGTCAGGTTCTCACTCAAGCGAGCCCATTCTCGCTCAGGCGAGAAAATCCTGCCTTTTTAAAATTTCAGATCTGACGCTCTCGCTCAAACGAGGGATTCTCGCTCAGGCGAGAATCTCACAGTCTCAACAGGCTTCCTATCGCTCAAGCGACCCATTCCTCGCTTGGGCAAGACTCCCAGAATTTCCAATTTCAAAACACTGATCCTCTCGCTTGGGCGAGGTCCTCTCGCTCAAGCGAGAATCTGGCAGCATGACCCATTCCTCAGGACTGTTACCTAATTTCAAGGAGGATAAATTTGAGGTGTTACATGTCACTTGTAAACCAATAACTAATAAATAATATATTACTTTGTGACATAATGTCACTTTTATGTGAGTATGAAGATTAGTAGCAAGATTTAGTAGGATGATATAATATTCCTCTAAAATTTAGGGTGAGAGTTTTAAAATTACTTTCTCGATTGCTTTTTAGTGGAATGATTAATTTATTCAAAGAGTAAGTTTTTTAAACTTACTTTACATTTTAACCATTAATTCTAGGGAAATCCAATGATTTGAATTAGTGAGTAGATCCAAACCATTAGATTTTCTTAGAATTGATGACTGAGATGTGAATAAAACTTAATCTCGAAATAATTGGATCTCTATGTTCTTTTTATTTCTATCCTTACCCATCTTATTTAATAAAAAATAAACCATTACATTATTAATTTAGTGATATAAGGTTTTATTTCAAGGTCAAATTTTCGATCTAAAAAGCAATAACGTTACAAAATGAATTAGTTTTCTGCTTATTATTTATTATATAAAAAATAAAGCTTAATAATATTTTGAGTAGTAATTTTTTTGAAATAAAAGAGTACAGGAACTTTATCCGCTCAATCTGAAACAGAGGAAGAAAAGAATAATCTTCTTCACAGTTCCATTCCAACAATGTTACTCCTTCAAACCTCTTCTTTTCTTTTCACTCTCCCAAAAACCCTAAATTACCCTCCCTCTTCCTCTCAAACCTTCCACCTCCGCCGCCACTCTCCCCCATCCCTCCGCCGCAACAACCTCACCGCCAAATCCTTCAGCTCCGAGGAGTTCCCCATCGACGAATCCTTCGAGGACAATTTCTCGGGCCCTGTCGACAAAGAAACCGAAGATGAAGCGCGAAGGCGCAATTGGATCGAACGAGGTTGGGCTCCATGGGAAGAAATCCTCACTCCCGAAGCCGATTTCGCAAGAAAATCACTCAACGAAGGAGAAGAAGTTCCTCTCAAAACTCCCGAAGCATTAGAAGCGTTCAGGATGCTTTCTCCGAAGTACCGAGAGAAGAAAAGGATAGAGATGGGTTTAACTGAGGAGGAGTATCTCCGGAAGCAATATGAGATCAAGGGAGAGATTCCAGAACCTCTTGAGACCGGTTGGGTTGGACCGGTAGTGTTTCGGTTGATGCCGCCGCGTGATTGGCCGCCGAGAGGGTGGGAGGTTGATAGGAAAGAGTTGGCATTTATAAGGGAAGCACATAAGTTGTTGGCTAAGAGAGTGAAATTGGAGGATTTGGAAAATTGTATTGTTGGTACTGAAACTAATGATATGTGTTTGGATAGGTATAAGATGTTTTTGAAGCAGTATAATGAGTGGGTGGAGGCTAATAAAGATAGATTGGAGGAAGAGTCTTATAAGGTTTGGAACAAATACAATGTTACAACCATTTTTGTTTTTGTTTTTGAGTGAAGTCTATGTTTTCTATTTTAATCATTTTGCCCTTAAATTTCACTCTGTTTGACACAACTAGTGTTAGCTGAAGGATTATAAGCTAATTGGAAGCTTATAAGCTGAGAGTTGGAAGTTCAGATCGATAAGCTAGTTGATTGAAGTAGAACTGTTTGATAATATTAGCTAATAAGCTAGCTAGCTAGCTGTAGAATGAGGTAGTACTATTGTTTATAAACTCATATGCTATGTCAAGTAATTTATCACATACATTAAATACAAGCTTATAAGCTCGGAGCGTAATGTAATAAGCTCCTTTACCAAACACCAATAGGTAGCTTATTGTTTTGTCAGATAGGCTAGTTTTTTTTTTATAAGCTTCTTGTGGGGTGTTCCAAACACACTTAGTCACTAAGTAATGGAAAAAAAAATCTCTAGGATTTGAAATTTTAGTCAAAGTAAGTCTATCTTAGGGACTAACATATGTCTTTAAAACTTGTTCCTAACGGACTCATTTGATCAACATTTAAAATTCTTATGGATCAAGTTCAGATTTTTTGTCGCAATTTTTCCTTATGCATGAATTTGGATATTTACTCTTTGTTTTTGTTTTTAATTTTAATTTGTAATTTTTGTTTTATATTATGTGGGTTACTGATTAATGTTTGTTTTTGTGACAGCAAGACCAAGATTATTACGCTGGTAGGAGGATAAGAGGGAAGGACTACAAGGAGGGCATGGTAAGATTTGGTTTGTGATTCTTCTTTCTTTTGTGTGTGTATGTGGGATTATGAAAACATGTTTATAGTGCTCACATTTGTGTTTTTTTTATTTTTTATGCAGTATGAGCTTCCGTTCTATTATCCTGGCCAAGTAAGTTGTTTAGCTCATCTTATTCATTTATGAAGCATGCTACTCTGTTGTATGTAAATTTTATGTTAGTATGTTTGCATGACAAGAATGCTTGCTTTGAATTCATATCGTTTATAGGTGTATAATATGATATAGCGTTCAAAGCCAGTGTATAATATGATATAGCGTTCAAAGCCACTTGAAGAAACTAAGTTCATTTGGATAGCCTAGACCATTACTTAAGAGGCCTTCTTGATCACGATTTCAATTATGACAACATGAAAGTTAGATGCAATTTTTCAATTGTTGTGCTACCTGTGAGCAATTGTTAGAAACACTACATTTTCTTTTTTGTACTACCAAGGGTATCTCTTCACCCTATGAGCAAGGAACTAATCCCTTTCGGGGTCCATGTCTACCATTCCCAACAAGTGTCGCTCTCAGGAATCGAACCCTTGACCCTTTGGCCATCCTAGGGATCTAGCAGGGCCTTACACCACTAGACCAATGTCTTGTTGGTAACCCATTTGATCTACTCTCCTAACATGGACCACTAACAGTCTCCTTTGCACATATCCAAACTACTTAAGGCATGATTCTACCACCATTTTTACAATAGGAGTTAGTCTAACTTTCTCTCGAATACATTCATTTCTAATCTTATCTATTGTGTCCACTCATCCAATACAACATATTACTCAATTATTAACCACATCATTAATTTTAAACTTTTCTTCATCCAGGTTTGTCGAGGGGAGGTGAAAATGGTGCATCTCTATCAAGGGGCATTTATTGACATTGGTGGGGTACATGATGGGTAAGTACCATTCCTCTAGTTGGTCTTTTTAGGCTTCTTCAAATACCTTCTTTATAGGGTGTTGGAGCTGGAGTACCACTCAAGTGATATAAAGTTGCTTCCACTATTATAATCTTGCTAATTGACTAGAATTTTAGTATAAGGTTATTCTGTATACAAAAATCTATATATTGAGGGACAAAAAGAATACAATATGATTTTTCTAAAATGGGAAAGGCAACATTATAAACATCTGTATCACTTATAATGCTCCATTGTCATCCATAACCATGGACAAGAACAAGTCATAAAAACACAAACTTTGGACTTCACTGGACTTTTTTTATTTTAGTAGAGATAAAGGAATAGTAGTTTATTTACCAGAGGGAAACCATAATATCTCTTTTGTACCCCTTAGAGTAAACCATAATCTGAACTTCCCTTACATGTTATCATCAGTTACTTGGAGGCTACTTCTAAATCATTTTTATCTTATTCAATGTTACTGTTTGAGCTTTTTTAATTTTTATGCAAGTGTTCTTCTTCAAAATTCATTTACCTTGGTGTTTTCTAGGTGGGTTCCCATAAAGAACAATGATTGGTTTTGGATCCGCCATCACGTAAAAGTGGGGATGCCTGTCATGGTTGAAATTACGGTGAGTGTTTCAGTCACTAGTGGAGAATTTCCTATGTTTGTTGTCACTAAATATTCACGTGCCATTTCTTATATTCTTTTCTTCTGGGCATTTGAACTGTCTGTCATAGAGATTAAGCTTTTATCATATACTGCCACTCACAAGATTGTAGAATCTCGTTCATGTTGTTATATGCTCACGTTCTTAATTAGAAACTTATAGCTGAACATGTATTAATATTATTTGACCTAAATTTTCCTTCTTTTTCATGCAGTTGCTCACTACTTTCATTTATTTAATACTTTGTTTTTTTTCTGTTTCTATAGCCAGTACCCTAATGGTTTGTTTGCGAGTTGAGTTTTGGAGGGAAAAGAAGGGGAATGGAAGACATTGGAGTCATCTCACCAGTGTATTTCATGGCTTTGAAACCTTTGCTTTCCCTTCCCTCCATCCCCCTCCAAAACTCAACTCGCAAACAGACCATACGGGATGTCATTAACAAATCCCCAATTAATTCATTTACATTCTTATTTTGCAGGCAAAGCGAGACCCTTACCGCTCTCGGTTTCCTATCGAACTTCGTCTTCTCGAACCGAATATAGATCATCTAATGTATGATTTTATGTTTGTGATGTTCTACTTGCCACCACTCTTTCTTATTACAATCTTTCTTAAATTGATCAGAATTGATGCATCAATTTTAACATCTATTTCATACTTCAGCTTTAATAGATTTGACTTCCCACCAATATTCCACCGTGATGAGGATACCAATGAAGATGAATTACGGGTTAGTGCTTTTCCTTCTATTATGTCAAACCAGCCCAATTTTGTCGCAAAAGAAAAATTATTTTGCATTCATCAAAGCTCTTCTTATTGTGACTTTGCTTTGATCCCTTTCATGCTTTCTTTTTGGAAGAGTATTAGGTCTAATGTATTTATAAGGATTTGGCCATATTTAGTTTTATTTAATTCAACATATTTTTGGATGAGGTTGGTTCTGGTAAGTATTTGTTTCTACTACCCTGTATATCAGGGATCAGATGCTAATACTTAGAAGATACTATTCTACAAATCATGGTTCTATATACATTTTTTTTATCTCAACAGATTAGGTCCAGATTGATTAATTGAACTTTATTTTGTACACATTTATTTTAAGTTGATGCTTTTGAAAGAGGTGGTAGCAAAGTCTTAATTCTGTTACAAAATCATTACTTCCCTTTCAGTGAAGACTATTAAATATTAACTAAGGTTCAACCTCTCCCACTCCCATATTTTTATTTAAACACATCAACTACAACGGATTTTGAATGAGATTTACATTTTGCTTTGCAGCGTGACTGTCGTAGACCTCCCGTGCCTCGAAGAGATCCAAAAGACAAGCCAGAGGAAGCCCCTCTATTGTCAAATCACCCATACGTTGATAAGGTGTGTTATGATGACAAAATAATTTCTTTAAAAATGTTGCCAGGAATCATTGTGGTGGACTGTTCATTGCTCCTTTGTTTAACTTAATTTTATCCATTTGAGAATATATTGGTCGATAGTCTATGCACATCAATGATGGGCCTTGTCCGTGAATCATGATAATTTCCCATTTTTTACATTATTTAAACTTGTAGGAAATAGTTTGTACGATGGGGATTGTAATGATAACCAAATAAAAAGGAAAGATAAGAAAACATTGGATAAGATAAAATAAAAAGGGTCATTGCATGAAGCTCCCACTTAGTGGGGTTTGGGAAGGGTAGATGTACACAGCCTTACTCCTGCAAGTGAAGAGGACGTTTCTAGGATTTGGACCCACGACTTCATGATCGCTAATCAACAACCTTATTATTTCACCAAAGTCACCCTCTATTAGATAAGATAAAATAAGGTCGAAAAAAAGATAAGATAATTCAGATTAAGAAAACTCCCAGGATCTGGGGTACCATAATGACATAAACGAATCCTCATTGATCACACCTTTTGTCAAAGTTGAAGTTATTGAATGTGAATTACCTAGAAATTGATGGTGTTTTCTCTCGGGATATATAATTCGTATTCATTTGAACCTAATATCTATTGTCGTGATAATTGTACTCAACTGAGCTCATTATGCTTTGTGATAATCCAGTACAACACTCGAAATACAACTCTTGTGAATTATGACTTTAGTCTAGTTATTATATTTTTTATATTCGAGTTCACCTCTCAGGTTTTCCTCGAATACCTAAAAGATACAAAAAAGTGGCCAACAAATTTACATGAATAAATACACTAACAACTACATCAATAACATTAAAACTCAATAAAAATGGAAAACAATCTATTATGTATCACATATTGTCAAGTGCATAACCCAATCCTCCTAAGAACTAAGACGATTACTCACTTATAATGAGATTCAAGGTAAAAGAGAAATAAAGGAATAACATCACATGCGAAGAAGAAAAGTATTGTATAGGCATTGATAGACATCTTTTTTCCAACCATGTTTATGTCTAAGTACTTGGGTAACTTTAGTTTTTGTGTCTGCAAAGTAGGAGGTCTAAGTCTCCAAGACATAGCGTGTGAAGGGGGAGGGTAGACTAGACTGCGGACAATGTGGTCTAGGTCCTCGGATCAATCCCAGGATCAAGCAGTCCCAAACCCAAAAGTTCTTGGTGCCACTAGATTTACAGCTGTTGATTTTATAATGGGAATATAGAATAACTTCATTTAATAACCTCTGCTATGTTCAACTAGAACAATTTTCATGACAAATGAAATTGTGTACGCAAATAAAACTTCAGGATTTGTTGCTTAAACCTCCTTGGTATGTTGCTTGGCATACCTCACCTTCCCTCGCCTTCTCTTTTATCTCCATTCTGTTATCATCAGCATCTCTACAATTCTTTTTGCTTGGGTGATTTTTCCTTGACATCGTCACTAACACTACTAATTTTCTTTTGCAGTTGTGGCAGATAAATGTTGCCGAGCAGTTGATTCTGACTGATATAGAGGTTAATCCTGATAAATATAAAGGCAAAAAGCTGTCAGAATTGACTGATGATGAAGAATTTGATGAAAAAAATGCTGTTCAGCATACACAAGTTCATTACAAGAATAGCTTACTAGATAAAACTATTCTGGTTAGTACTATTCTTTTGAAATTGCACTAATCTTGTTGCTGGTTTACTTACCTATTGTTTGTAATACTTTGGCAGAAAACAAGTGTCAAAGAGCTGGACTTAGAAGCTGCATTTGCTGAGCATCAGGTTAGCTTCCCCTTATTTTTAGCCTTCCTGTAATTGTTGGTATTGTTTAACATAATTGGGACCGGCTTGTGCCATTGTTCAGCCTTCCTGTAATATTACACACATTATCATTGTTCTGCATTGTCTCCTCCACATATGCCCAAACCACCTAAGGTACAATTGTACCATTTTTTCTACAATAAAAGCTACCTCAACTTTCTCCCTAAGTGTTTATTAATGATCCTATCTTGTTTAGTGTGTCCACTCATCCGATGCTACATTCTTATCTCTCCTATAATGAATTTATTCTCTTTCTCATATTGTATCGCTCAACATTCAGTCTCATTTAACATTGAGTATTATATTTGTGCAATAAAATTTGCCGTTGTTTGAATTTTCTATCACATATAATACCTGGAGCACTCCTTTATTTCATCCACCCTGCTTGAATCCTATGATTTCTCCCTCTATTTCATTATCAGTGTATGATTGACAAAAAATACTTAAATATAGTTACTTATGATATGGTATGTTCTCAGTTTTTACCTCTATAGTTGGGGTCGTCTATCTCTTACTAAACTTGCACTCCATATACTATGTCTTATTTCGACTTATGTTAAAGTCATATGTTTCTAAAGCTTGTTTCCACATTTCATAGTTACTCATTTAATTCGTCTATTAAGTCTCCAACTAGAACAATATCATTAACAAAAAGTATGTATCGTGGCACCAATTCTTGGAAATGCTTAGTGAGCAGATCCAAGATCAATGTGAACAGGTTGACACTCAATGTTAACCCTTGGTGTATTCCTATAGCAATAAAGAAATATTGAGATACTATCTTGTGTTCACACCAATTTTGATCTCATGATATATATCATTGATCTCTCGAATATAACCAAAATCAATGTAAACAATATGTAAGGTTCCCTTCATATCTCTCTATCAATCGTTGCAACAATTATATAGCATTTATGGTCAACCTCGTAGACATAAAATCAAATTGATTTTTACTAATATGTGTCTCTTGTCTAAACCATAACTCAATTATCTTCTCCTATAGCTTATCTTCTCTTCTCTTATATCTTCTCAATTATCTTCTCTTCTCAACCATCTCTTATGATTTTTACATCTTCCACGTCCTTCTTCCTTTCCATATCTACAATTATACCCACCTCATTTCTCAATCTTGTCTTACCGATGTACCAGAGCTTAAAACGTGAAGCATTTAATTTTGTTGCTTTTCACCTATCCGCTGTTTCTTATAGGTGCATAAAATTTACTCTCTTCCTAATCATTGTCTAATATTTTCATTGATTTACATGTAAAAGTCTATATTCCATATTTCAATTTGTTTCCTAGACTGGTGAACTAGTTTTTTTATCGACACTCATCCACACAAACTGGAAAATCTAGGCAAAAATGCTAGTGGTCATTGCCCATTTGACGGTGTCGATTGCCTAATATAACCTTCACCTTTTAATTGTGCTTAGAGACGACTATATATAGCATCAACCACATATACGTAAGTTTCAGAGCATATCTATCTTACTTCATGGAAATTTATATTACCATGAGGACAATATTATTTTGACTTGCTATTCAAAATAATCTGATAAATACAAAAGAATATTGTTCCGTGTGTGCGAGGCTTCTCTCATTAGGTTCTTGGGAGGTGAATATACATCATCCTACCCAACAAGCATAGATGTTGTTTATAGGATTTGAATTTGTGATGTTCATGTTACCAAAGAGCAACCTTACTGTTACATTGATGTTCACCTTCATTAGTGTTCCATACTTGAGTACAGAAAATAGGTAAACTGTTAGGTTGGAATAGAATAAGACATAGAGTTAGTTACTTGCAGCTGTGTAGTGTATGAATGCAATAGAGAAGAAAAGGACGCAGTTTTGTCCTGCGGAAAGAAGGGACAGTAGAGTCCTGGTCTCTCAAATTGTAGTATTCTTTCTTCTGTTTCTAAATTTAGAGGTTTGTAACTCAATAGTGCCATATTTTCTACTCAATTCCACATTAGTTTCTATCAAATAGTTTTGTTATCTCTTCTTAAGTCTGAGGTATTGTTGCCTTTTGGATGCAGGCCCACAAAAAACTATGGAAGGAAGCAAAGGACAGGGGTGAGGAATTCAAACCTGACAAATTGAGGCGCAATATCGAGATGGATGAGTACGACTACATGCATTGGCGTCGATCATTTGAGGAAAGAGAAGCATTGCTTAGAGATATCAGCTGGTACTGTATTGATATTATAAACCTAATCCCCATGTCATGTAACAACTTTTTTACCTTTCTTTCTCACGGTTTTCAGTCGCAAAACTCTTGGTCTGCCATTGGAAGAGCCAGGAAGGTATGTGGATGCTAGTTTTTTTGGTGACGAATATGATCCTACGAATCCTCTATATCGTTACGACTATTGGGGGGAACCTAAGAATTCAGAGAAGAGCCAACAAGAACGGATGACAGAACGGCATAACAAATCGATAGTTGGCAATGGGACTGTTTGGTATGAAATGTCATATGAAGATTGCGTCAAGCAACAGATGCTAAGAAAAGCCAGGGACGAAGCAGAAAAGGCCAAACAAGATAAAGAGGAAGATGCAAAGCAAGATGAAGATACTGCAGAAGAGGATGATTATGATGACGATGACTTTGACTTCAGCCTTCTGAGCAAACTAGGTAGTAGTAATTCCTCAGATCAGCTTCATGTTAATGGGACAGAATCCTCTATAATATCAGATGAGGGTATATTTGAGGATTGACCCTGCAATACATTAGTATAGTTGAGGAGCTTAATATCTTGTATAGTTAGTATGAGAAATGTGCATGTTTTGACTGTGCAATGAATTAACTACGGCAATCTAGTTTATGCTAATGAAAATTTTTGTATCTGTTATGGCCTTTTTATCAAAGGGTGTTGTTTATCATAATTACATTTTGATTTGCAAATGTGTTAATTTTAACAAGTTTTTGTATTATTAGGTATTATGTAACCTCTACCTCATGAACATACATGGTCTTAATTTATGTCACAAAGCAGTTAAGAAACTTATTGTCACTTGACAGTTAAAATGCATTTCAAGGAAAAAACGAATATAAAGGATTGCTTTAAACTGGCACTAAAAATATTTTACAATTGTCAAAGTCAGGCATATAAATGAGTTCCTTTTACAAGCAAAATTGGACAAAACCTGATTGATATATACCAAAGCCTTTTCAAGTAAATTTGAAACCATTCCCCACTTGAAAATAAACTTAATCAGAAGAGGCAACCAGTTCCAATCTTCATACCTTGCTAAATAAGCTTTCATTACCCCAATTTTTTCCTTAGAACTACAACCTATATATATTTTTGTTCAATTTAATTAGTAAAGAGATATCAATCAATTTCTCCTATATCATTTGATGGCCCTGCAGCACTCGGAGGCGGCTCTTCTTCCTCGTCTTCATCATCGACCTTCATGTACAGTCCTAGCTGTTCTAAGGGATTTCCAGGTAGGTTGAAACTACCCAATCTTTGTATATGATCTGGACTTCTTTCCTCTTTGAAATTTGGCATTTGCTCACCATTTACAGAACTCAGCAGCTCTAGATCTTCCAAAAATTGACTATTCTCATTAATGTCCACGGTTTTCTCCATCTACAAATAAAGATATTTCAGTAAAAAAACTTCCTAGGAAACTGAATTTGCATCCCAAGTTGCTAACTATATACAGCTTTTTTAGTTAGTTACCTTTTGCAAAGCCAGACGTGCTGCTTCCCTCTCCAGTTCCCTCTTCCTTTTAGCTTCAGCTACAGCTTCGACCTCGGCTTTTTTTCGAGCCTCTTCTGCAGCCTTTGCCTCTGCTTGCAACCGCGCTTTCTCTAACGATGCACAAAAAACCAAAATTATAAAAATCAGTCGAAGCTTGAAAAACTGAAGTAGCATTATAAGACAGTTTTATAACTACCCCCATTGAACAAACAAATATTACAAGGTTCAAAATCAGAAACACACCTTCCTTGTGCCGCCTTTCAAGATCTTCTCGCTCTATCCTAAGTTTTTCAGGATCTCGCTTTTCATCCTGAAATCATGATGGAATTAAAAATTTGCATTTCAAATAAAACTTGACATAATGTTGGTAAAGGTTTTATGAAAGGTGCAAGTGATGATAATTACAAATTTGATACATGTGCAGTAGTAATAGAACAGTGGTGAGAGGAAGAGACAAAAAACTAAACACTTCAACTCTTAAGTTTTTCAAAACCTTTCACAAATGGAATGAAAACTATAACTAACACCATTACCATCAACAAACCTTTTCAAGAGTTTTTTCCTGAGCTTTAAGTATGGTGTCAGCAAACCGGCTCCTTAACAAAGCTGCACGGTAGAGCTTTTCGGGAGAGACTTGCCTCTGAGATGGACCACTCTCCCCTAAAATGTTATAGCATGGAGTGTGAGATCATGCCCCCAAAACTAACACCAAACATTTTTCTTCATGTTTTCAAGCTTACCCTCTTGATGGTTTTCTTGCTCGATAGTAATAGGTTGAGTCTGGGAACTCTGCTCAACTTGGCCACCCACAGTCATTGAATCTGCATTGGAAAGAAGATAATAAGCAAAAGAAGGCAACAGTGACCGAGGCGTCCTTCTCAAAACTAATTCCAAGATACCAAATAAACACATCATTACACAACACTATCAAGTGGAGCACTTGCCCTTTACAGTTTCAGAATTACTAGGAGGATCACCTCTGTTCTGATCCAAAGTCAAGCCAGATCGTACATTTTCCTGAAATACAGAGTTTTTTAACAAGGTTACCAGTCAAAGCAGAAGAAAAGTGCACTGCATCAAATACAATAACATCTGATACGATACATATCCCAATTACCTTGGTAGCACAAGGAGGTTCTGATGCTTTAGCAGTGTCTAACTCACTACTAGATGAACTACTTGAGTCTGAATCTGTCATGCCACATTTGTGAGTCAGACAAGAAAACAGATTCTTGCATGCAGAAAAAATAATTTTCAAGGGTTTAATTTCATCATTACAAGACAAGAATAGATTTTTCAGCATCTACTGAATTTATAGAAGCAACCATGAAAAAATTATTCCATAGCTGTTGATATCTACTTTGTAATGCCATGTGTGAATAAGCCACCCCCGAATTCATTCACAGAGAAGAGTAGAAAGCTGAAAGAAGTAGAGCAGACTAAACAAAAAACAGAGTTCTTTGATATGAACTCTGGACTGTAACAAAGAGAAACAGCACCAAGAACTACAGAACTCTCCTCCAGTCCACTCCAAGTATTTGAGAGACCAGGTTCTCCCTCTATTTCCTCTGTTTTAAAAAATTGGGTATAATCCCTCACTGTTTTTCTTGTCTGTTACTCAGGTATCTACCATAAAATCAAAGGAAGGTAATATTGGCATAACAAACATTTACTTTGTTCAATACATTATATTATACAAGAATTTTTTGTATAACCAAGGGTATCCCCTCACTCTGTAGGTAAGGAACTAATTCCTTTCAGGATGCGTGACTGCCCCTCCCAACAAGTGCCGCTCCCAGGAATCGAGCTCTTGACCTTTTGGTCTATTTGGGGATCATGCAAAAGAGGTGATCATAAAAAAATAATAGCAAGAATACCAATCAAAACCATCAGTGCAAAGAGAATGAAAATGTAACCATTTATGTGTTAGAGAGAGAAATGATAACTGAAAACATCTCTTTTCAATTATTAGAAACATTAGTTTGTTAAAACAAAGGCTATATAAAGCTAGATCTTCGACTAACTGTGTGACTGCACCCTAACTTGCATAGTTTGCAGAATGCAACTGTCTAGCTTAGACCAACTATCGTAGTTGGTTTACAGTACTAGACCTAGTATTTACAATACTTTTTAAAGGCAAACTAGATACTTTGCTGGTACCAGACAAACAACAACACTGAGCAGTAAAAGGTGAACCAAAAGAGTAAGGGTAATTAAAACCTGATCAGAACCCTGACATTTGACAAAAGAATGAATAGGATGAAATTCAAAATAGAATTAATTATTCCTCGAGAATTAAGAAACACTAAGCATGTTTTGGCAATAGATGGTACTAATAGAAAATTATTAAATGCCAAAACAGTGCTGGGATTAGAAGAGATATGAAATTTAGAATGTCCACAAGCTCTAATGGAAATACCAGCACCATTACCCATGTATATTTCATCAGCTGAGAATTTTTAACTGGCTCCTGAACAAGAGTTGGATCTACAGTCAAATGTTGAGTAGCACCCGAATTAGGGAACCATTTAGGACAAGAGGAATTAGGTTTAGCACCAGCGGAAGAAGTCATATCATGAGGATAAGTGGCCTGAGAAGGACCAAATGCATGACACTGAGCATGAGAAGTTCCAGGATTTTAAAGTGCAATATACTTGCTAAATAAAGTGTGACCAGATGCTGAACCATAGTGACGTAGCATAAAAGGATAGGTAGGAGCAACATACTGACTAAATCAAGTGGTGTCCCATACAGGTGAGGAAATGATACACCATAGCCAGGAGATGTATAGTAACAGAAGGAGAAATCATACACAAACTGGTAATAAAACTCCTAGAAATAACCACCACCCTTACGTGGGAGCCTACCACCATGATAACCACCAGAACCTCTAAAGTGAGATACAAAACTTTCACGAAAACCACCAGCCTTGAAGGTGTGAAAGAGATCCAGCACGATGGAATTGCGAGTATTGTGGCAAAGGAGCCTAACTCACAGGACTGAAAGGCATCGCAGAATACGTTGATGCCTGAGATTGCAAAGGAGATTTCACAGGTAAGTTCACTGACATGGCATCAGAGATGAATGATTACATTCAAGACAAGTCTCGAATGCGAGAAAAAATGATTGAAGAGAATTCACAGTTGGAAGCGCATTCTGAGTTTCAAGCAAAATGATGATTGGTTGAAACTCTTCAAAAAGCCCATCCAAGATTAAATCTGTGTTCTGGTTGTGAAATTTGTGATCTAGTAGAGATAAGACAATCAACAATTACCTTGACTCACATAAAGTACTCAGAAATTGGGCTATAACCCATGGTGGTGTAACAAAATTGAGAACACAATTGTCGACCACGCACTTTTATTTGAGCTTGGCAATGCTCAGTAGTATCTTACCATAACTGCCAAGAATGCTTGCAACCTACAACTTGAGCGTGTAGATCCTCAGAAAGTGTGTTTGGAATCCATGAAAGAACCATTGGATCCTGCTCCTCCCAACTTAGAAAAGCTGGATTAACACGATAGGAGTGGAAACAAGTCAGGTCAAGCTTTTGTCTTAAACAAGTCTAACCTATATAGCATGGGTTTGACCTATTTACCTATTTAAAAAAATTAAGGCCTAGGTCTGGCCTATTTAAAAGCCTATTCTACTATAAGGCATTTAAATAGATAATGCATGTCTTTAAATAGGCTAACAAACCTGCTTTTAAAAGGCCTACCAAACACCAAGTCACCAACAAATAAATTACATTTTTGTATATATTTTCTATATTGATATTTCATATATAATAATTGTAATTATATTAAACTAGTATAATAAAAATATTAATATATAGTATAATGAAGTAGGTCGGCCTATTAGGCTTAATAGGACTTAGATGGCCTAAAGGTTGACATGTTAAGCTAAATAGGCTTTTCAAAAAGCCTTAGATTGGCTTGTTTACGGAAAAGCACAACTTGGCATGTTATAGGCCGAGTAATAGGCCTATGACAAATGGCCTAGCCTGTTTCCACCTCTACACGGCGATGAGCTTGATCCTTGGAATTGGGGAATCGATCAAGAATATCAGGTAGAACCACGAATCTCTCAGCTCGGTTCGACTTCAAAATTGCCTCTACATAATGCCTCCAAACGAGATAGTTCTTCTCTATAAGCTTGGTAGACAGAAGCAAAATAAAGAGAAGTGGAGGAGAAGATCGCAGAGGAACAACTTCAAAGGGTGAAGCGGTGGTGAATGAAGAAGGAGAAGGAGCGGTGTCATGAGAACCAGGATCATCAATGCTAGCCATGCCTGGCATGATACCCATGTAAATGTCTTTGTGTATGTATGTGTGTGTGTGTGTGAGAGAGAGAGAATTAGTAATTGAAAGCTTCTCTTTTCTATTATTAGAAAGATTAGTTTGTTACAACAAAGGCCAACTTTATTTATAGAGCAAGAGATTAGAGTAACCATGTAACTGCATCCTAACTTTACATAGTTGGCAAAATACAACTGTATAGCATAGGCTAATTTACATAGTTTACAAGCTTACTACTAACTATTATTCTCAAACACAAGATGTCTAGCAAACCCTGTTACTGCAGATCAACAGATGTACACAACAGTGTAGATGACACGTAGAAAGGAAAATGAGAAGTGAAGTTACAAAAAAAATTAGTTGCTAGTGAGAAGTTCAACCATACAAGAGAACAAATGAAATACTCAGAAAGAACCAAAATATCGAAGTAGTTTCGGGTGGTTGATTGGGGTTTGCATTTCCTGATAGTAAGGCAAAAGATAATTTACAATTAAAATTACCTAAACTTACAAGTAAACACGATAATATATCTACACTCCTCTCATCATAGCTCACTAATAATACACAAGAATAGCGACTAAGGGACCATGGAGAGGAAACAGCAGAGGCAAAAGATCATAATGATGTCATAAATACTGCAAATAAAATTGACCCTGAAATATCTTGTGAAATAAAGTAGTAAACGTTCTGTAAGTTATAATCAGAATTATACCCAACTTTAGATGGGGGAGTGGAGAAAATCAGAAAAACAAACAGGTCAAAATAGTTTAAGGAATTAGTTCATTTACAAATGTGGATTGTATGGCAATAAATGAGAAATCATAATGAAGAGCAAATTCTGGTTTTACATGCGTCAAACTGAAGAGTAAAAAATCCTGAAACTTGAAACATATGAAAACTATGCAGTACACGAACCACTGGATGAAGAGCCAGATTCACTACTGCATTTATTGTTTCTGTTGACACCATCTTTCTCAATTTCAACTGGGGGATAATTTGAAACAGGGGGATCATTACCACCAACAATGTCGACATCCTCCTCAACTTGTTCAATGTCTGCATTTGTGGTGAAAATAAAGGATCACAATCAGTGTCAATTATCATAGACCTTTGTGCCTTTTGGGTATAAAAGAATTACAAAACAAGAAATGGAGGTTACCTTTACATGGCTGAATTGATGGATTGCTAAACCCTGATTCATTCACAGGCTGCATAAAAATCAGGAAAACAAAAAATTAGAAGTCTACCTGAGCACACTCCTGGATGATTTACAGACATGCACATAATAATTACAAACATATATATAAAAGGGTGGCCCAACGCACAGGCTACCACCTAGTGGGGTCTGGGGAGGGTTACAAGGCAAGCAACATTACTGTTGCGCCAAGGCTCGCCCCCTTATTGCACATATATGAGATCAAATTTGGTAGGCATGATCATCATGATAATAACACAATTCCATAGAAATTTGCATTCTACAAAATTCATTCTCAATTGTACATGAGTGCAAGTTTCAAGCCAAGAGAAAGGTGGATACCCATCCTATGCATGTGCTAGCATGCACTCACACAAACAAACAAAAACACAGAGAGAGAAACCTCAATTTCACATGGTCCAGATTTTGACTTGAATTTTTGCTTCTCCAGTATATAGTCATCAAGAAGCTTCCGCAAATTGAATAAGGTATCATCACTAAGAGCATCAATATCAATCTCAATTTCATCATCATCAGTTTGCCCAGCATCACGACTATGCTCTTTCAAGAAATCAATAATGCTTTCAGGCAACTCTCCAAGCATCGCCTCCAACTCCACACTCAATTTATGCCTCTCCTCACCAGTCATGGTTCTTATAACAGGCTCTGGCATGATATTAGTTTTATGTGGTGTTATTTTATTTTTTTTGGGGGGAGGATTCGGGTCAGTAATTTTAGTTTCAATGAAGGTAGTTATTGGTCTTGAAGGCTCAGATTGACTACCAGTGGCAAGAATCTTCTTCTCTATTGGCTTCCATCTAGTTCCAAAAAATTTACTAAGATTATCTGCCATGATGTGTACATCATTGCCGGGTGGATTATAAGTCATGGCATTTGAAAACGTTAGCCGCACATCTGCAGCAAAATCCATAGGATTTGAATATTCACCTGAAGTTATTCTACTCTTCACAGTACCCAAATCCATTGGATGTTTGATGACTTTGAAATAATCCGGAATGTTCAATTTAACAACATCAACTGGAGTGTTAAAAACCCAACCATACTGATGAGTCATCAAACGGTTAAGTAATGTCTCACACGATTTCAACAATGTAGCATTGGAAGAACTCACTGGTGCAGCAGGTTTCACATATTCAAAACAACCAGATGTGCTTTTCTTGGGCTTCGGACCACTACGTCCCGGGAAGGGCCTTTTCTTGGCATGTGGCACTGATGCTTCCATTGTTCTGTGCTGCTCGCTCTCCAACTGAGGCCTCTTCTGTCCCACATCGCCGCTCCTGATGTCACTAGAGGGAGATAACATACTCATGTTTGAATTCACACTGTCAACTTTCTTCTTAAGTTCTCTCACTCTTTCAAGTTCCCAACTTAACCTCATTTTCAAATCCTTTTTCTCGGAACCAGACATCTTCGACAACATAAAAAGCTGCAAAGGTACATCAAAACTACCATTAACACTTTTCCTCCTCGGCGCGAATGAATTGGCCGATGCTGTCATCTCTGTATCAATCCTACCTGAGCTACCTAACCCTTCTGATTCACCCACAGTCTCTACAGCGTGACGAAAATCAGGAACAAAACCAGTAGCATAACCTTTAGAGTACTTCCTAGACTTTCCCATAACTTGTGAATGAGAGTATTTAATGGATTCCTTTTGTCCAACAAACTCTATAGGTAAAGTTGGTGCCATAACATAAAATTCCAATAACTACACATATGAACTTCAACAGCAACAAATTTTGCCCCAAATCACTGAAACAATAACCAATTCCCAAAATAACAGATTATACTCAATCTCCCAGCTCTAATGTGAAAATTTCACAAACCCCAAATAACAATGGGTTCAATGCTCTTACCCTATTTACATTTATCCTTATATTCTTCACTGATATCACGGTTGCTTTCTGGTAGAATCCAAAAAAAGTTGAAATTTTTATGTAAACAACCCCTTATTCAGAACCCTCACGATTTGAAAAAAAAACTATGAAAAAACGAAATGGGTAAGCGAAGGATAGGGTTATGAGAACGCGAATAACAAAATAGGATAAAAGTGATTAAAAATCAACGGAAGCATAAACCCTAGATCGAGAGAGAGAGAGAGAGAGAAAATGGTGGAAAGAGGAAAATGGGATTAAAAAAATGTGGGAAACCCTAAAATAGAAACGATTTTTTCTTTGAAAACAGGAATGTATAGCAATTTGGCCCTGGAAAAGCTAGAAGATCAAAAGTACCAAATTTATTTCCATGGCTTAGTCCTTCCACACACACAGAGAAAGGAAATCTAAGACACTGAGATCGATGTGTTAGTTCGCTCATCCCTCTCCCCCGTCGCTATTTCGAAAACACAAAATACAAAGATTTCACTGCATCATTTATTCCTCACCTTTTAACTCGTAAAAAAAAGTAATATAAATAAAATGAAGAGGAATTTACTTTCGTAAAAAATAATAAAAATTTATTCACTCGTATACTTTTTTGATTTGCCTCTATAATATATTATATTTTGTTTAACTTCATTATATATATGTACAAAAATCAATAGTTTTTTTGTATGGGTAAAAAATTGATGAAAGATCTATATAATTTCATTAAAACTTCGGATGCGGGTGTAATTAACTCTAAAATGAATGATATATCTATGATATTTACAACTGATATATAAATATTATAGTAGTACCAAATAGCATTGTGTCCTTTTTTCTATTAACGTTGTGACCTTGACTCCAATATTTATTTGGGTCATTTCTTATAGTGTTATATATGTATTATATATTGATTCCTTAAGGATTTATATATAGTCACTGTATCATTTATTATTCATTTGTATTAATTTTATTTAAGATTTAATGTTAATTGAAAATGAAATTAATGATGGATGAAGAAATTACAATATAAAAAACTCTTATATTGTTAGTGTATATATATTTTTCTCAACTTCTCGATACATTTAGGAAAAAATTGTATCTATCTCATAAGACTTTTTAAGTATAAATAATACAAATAAATGATATATGATATGTTAGTTTATTGATTGCTATTACACTCATAAATTTAATGGGTTTCATATTTTTTTCTGAAAATCTTTTATTTTAATTATATATCAACTTATAATAGTATAAAATAATGATCATTATAATTAATAAATTATTAAATAAATTTAAGCATGGAATAATATAATAATAATTTATAATAAAACAAAATTAATATTTCATGTAAAGTTATAATTAATTTTCTAGGTAAATTTGTCATTTGAGAAAAAAGTGGTTTTACTAACAATATAAGATTTTTATATATTGTAAGTGTATTTTCTATTATTAATGTTTACTCTTCATTATTTCTTTAAAAAAAATACAGATGTATAATAGATCATATACTGATTGTTTATAAATATTTATACTTATAGTAAATGAATATTACACTCTACTTATTTTGGTAGGAAATTACTGATGTTTTTATCATATTAAAGTTTGATTAAATAAAACTTGTTACAGAAAACCTGCCTAATCTAAAGTTACTCTTTCTAATTTAAATATGAGTAAAAGGTAGGCATTAATAGTGTATAAGTTTGATGGCATCATCCATCATTTATGTTTTATTATTATTATCTCTTCGGAAAAAAATAACTTAAATAAATGGTCGATGATGTACTGATTATATATATAATTTTTTATATTAACAGTGCATAAATATTACATTATTTAAAGAATGTAGCTTACAAAATTTGGTATTTAGCTTACATTGTTGTCCAAAAATTACATTAAAGTCTGCCCAAATTATTGTTTTATAGCAACAATATTTGTCTATATATCTATATTAATTGAATTGGCTGATGAAAACCCTAAACTAGATTTCTTTTATGTTTGATACTTGGCTTTTTAAGGGTATAGTTTTCATTTGATTTTTTTTTAACAGATGGAAAAGTTACAAATTTTGAGAGTAAAAAACTATTGCCTTTAAATTTCTTCCTTTTATTCAGTTGGGGCCATTTTCGTATTTTGCTTAATTTTGAATCATTACAAGTATTGTCCTCATTTATTGTTGAAGCGACAAAATTACCAAAATATCCTTTTCATTTACACTACGTTTTCGTTAAAAGCCTCGGGTTAATTACGTAAATTGACTTTTTAAAAGTAAAAAAAACCCTGGCTATTTTCCACTCTCAATTTTCCTTTCTCTTTTTCTCTCACTCCCTCATTACTCATACCTCTCATTATCTCTCAAAAGTCTCATCTCTTTCATATTCACTTCATCTTCTTCTTTGTGCACAAATTCATTCAAACCGTTTATTTTCTCTCAAATCTCCTATTTTTCATCTTCATCTTCATCCTTTTCAAACTATTCATTCATCTTCCATCTTCATAAAGGTAAAAGTATTCATCATTTTTGTTTATCTACATCATTTTGTATTTATCATTTTTGTTCAAGGTAAACGTATTCATCATTTTTGTTCAAAGTAAACGTATTCATCATTTTGTAGATCATCTTCCTCAAGTTAAACATATTCTTCACTTTTCGTTATATTTTTCTTTATATGTCATAAAAATCACAACTTTCACACATAATTTGTTGTTTTTAAGTATGTTTTCACCATTTCGAAGACAGTATAGTTGTGATTCTTTGATGTTGTACCGTATTTTCTGAGTAATACTTTGCATGCATATGGTTTATGTGGCTCCATTGTATTGATTTTTTTTAATGTTATAAAAATTACTTTTTTAAGTGTATATCTTACTAAAATTTGTTATAATTGGCTAATATGTCATAAAAATCACAACTTTCACACATATTTTGTTGTTTATAAGTATATTTTCACCATTTCGAAGACAGTACAATTGTGATTTTTTGATGTTGTACCGTGTTTTCTGAGAAATACTTTGCATGCATATGGTTATGTGGCTCCATTGTATTGATTTTTTTTAATGTTATAAAAATTACTTTTTCAAGTGTAAATCTTACTAAAATTTGTTATAACTGACTAATATGTCATAAAAATCACAACTTTCACACATAGTTTGTTGTTTATATAAGTATGTTTTCACCATTTCGAATATAGTACTTTTGTTTTGTTTGATGCTGTACCGTGGACCTTTATTATGAGAAATACTTTTCATGCATATGGTTTATGTGCCTCCATTGTATTGATTTTTTTGTATGTCATAAAAATCACTTTTTCAACTTTAGATCTTACTAAAATGTGTTACAAGTGACTAATATGTAAAATCACAACTTTCATGTACTTCTATAATGTCATTATTTTGATGTGCTTCATTTTGTTTACTTTTTTTACTTTTGTTTAACATACTTATCATTGCTTTTTTTATGATTATGAGATGATTTTATATATATCAGTATAATGTCATTATCTTGGCCGTTCGACTTCATCAAGGATCACACAATTTTGGTATGTTCAAATACCCCACAAACCTGGACATCTTGAGATGATCTTGATGGATTCCAAGGTAACACACAATTTAATCAGTGGAGACAATGTTGTTGGAGAATAACACCTACGTATGCATAATTTCAATGTCATGATAAATGATCTACAGTTCAAGGCATGTGATCATGTTTATAGAATGTAGTTTACTGCTGGTACCACCCTTAAACAAAGAGAATTTCCTGACATTCCTGAATTAGAATACGATTTCAAAAAATTCAGTGACATCCTATCTAAGAACTTCCGGTCAGATTTGCTAATAGGTTAAATCAAAGTCATTATGTTCTATTATTTACAATTTTATTTGTTGTAGTTATTTTTATAACAAATTTTTCGTTATTTTTATCACCTAGAGGTGATGGTGTTTTTGATAAGTTGGCCTCCTCCTAGACACAATCAGATTTGAAGAAGGTTGTTTTCAATATGAAGGATTTTTGGTATTTTCTATCCTTTTAATATTTTCAATATTTGAAACTGGTACTGCAATTTTTTCTTCATAAATTTTATTGAGGTCTTATTTTGTTGTACTTTTTCATTGATGTAGTTGTTTCTCTATTTTTATCAGTGGTGATGTTATTACGTACACTCTATAGGAGGCACATGCAATGAAATTTTTCAACTACTACAATAACCAACCTATTGTTCAACCTTTGATTATTCTGTTAACTAATGCTAGAGTGAAAGAAGGGCAAGGTGATGACACCAATACAACTTGCAATGTTTTAACTAAAGTTATTATGTTAAATTACATATTGATTCATGATATATTCATTGTTTTTGCTAGGTAATTACCCACCTATTGTTTCTAACTCATGGTGCGGCTCAAAATTGTTAATTGATGAAGAAATAACCAACATTCAGAATTATAAAGAGAGGTTTGTTAATATTGCTTTATCTAATATGAGTTAGTATGCTTTCTAATTCAATTTGCATTTTAATTACTTATACTAAATTAATATGACTTGACTCACTTTGGACAGTTTTTCAACTATGTTTCTATCGTGTGACACATTGACCCAGTGCAACAGTCAATTGTCACAATATTCTAATTTATCGGATGATGACCAATTTTTGTATAAATCAGATCAGTGAAATTTCATCCCTTACATCAACTGAGGTATATTGTAGATTTATATCATGTTTATTTTTTATTATTGTCACTTATGGATTTAACCATATTTATCTTTTCCATAGGAAATAACATGTGTAACCGTTGGCACCACAACAATGTTTGTTGTTGGGGGACAAGGTTGATACTATGATGGTTGTACCAAGTGCACGAGGAAGGCTGATGTTAAAGATGGTCCTTTCACCTACAAGTGCTGCAAGTGTGGTCACTTTAATCAGAACTCTACCCTGATGTAATAAACTCTTACAAATGGGACATTTTGACATTGTAATAAAATCGTAATGATTTATTTTTTCATTTGTATGATAGATACAAACTAGATATTAAGGTTAATCACGAACATGGTTGTGGAAGGTTTGTATTATGAGATCGCCAATGTGTTAATATCATTAACATTTTTGCGTCTGAACTTAAAAATCAAATGTTTACTATGAATCTATGATATACTGATAGTAAATAAATATTACACTCTACTTATTTTGTAGGAAAATACTAATGTTTTTATCATATTGAAGTTTTATTTAAAGAAAACTTGTTACACAAAACCTGCCTAATCTAAAGTTACTCTTTCTAATTTAAATATGAGTAAAATGTAGGTTTAATAGTGTATAAATTTCACTGCAACATCCATCATTTATGTTTTATTATTATTAACTCTTCAAAAAGATAACTTAAATGAGTGGTGGATAATGTATTGATTGTATATATATATATTTTTACATTAACAGTGCAAAAATATTACATTCTTCAAACAATGTAGCTTACAAAATTTAGTATTTAGCTTACATTGTTGTCCAAAAAATTACATTAAAGTCACCACAAATTATTGTTTTAAAGCAACCATAGTTGTTTTACTAAAAAAAAAATTGAACTTTACATGCATAGTTTTCTTATGAACAACCAGAGAGTTAATACGTGAATTTCTCACTTAAACAGATTGCATGAAGCACCCCCTCTGAATAAACACAATTAAAATCAACATCTATCCAATGTCATTTATAATTCCTATCTAATTTAAAAAAGAATATAATATTTATGCATCGTTGATATAAAAATTTATATACAATCAGTCATAATTTATCAATTATTTACATTACTTTTATTCAAGAGTCAGTAATAAATAAATATGAATGATGCAGTTACGATGGTTAATGTAAACATATTTTTTCTTTTAATTTTTTTTTTCTTGTGTTAAAATTATATAGAATGAATGTATTCTCTAGTTAAATTCATTATAGAGTTGTTGGAAAATGACTTTAATAGAATGCAGTATTTTCTCTAACCAAATATGGTACATTGTTGTTGTTATGACATCAAAAAGTATACGGTAATTTGATTATGCTGTTATTATAAGAGTGTTGTATATAAAGGTTTATATACGGTAGTTTATCCTCCAATATTTATGTGTATTACTTTTATTTAAAAGGTAATGATCATTAAAAATGAATGATAAATGATGTAGTTAAAAAATGTCTTATACTATTTGTGCATACATCTTTTGCTCTTATTATAAATAAAATAGATAAAAGATTTTGGAAGTAGTTGTTGAAAAACTTTAACCACAATAGAGTTTAGTTAAAGATAATGAAAATTGTCAGTGGTGTATCTTAATATATTTATAGAGGATATAATTAATAAAAAATTTATGTCGTTTATTCATGTATCTAGATGCATGTCCATAATGAAACATGTATGTTTTTTTTGGGTCATTTATTGATTGATGGATTTGTTACTAGATATGACAGGGGCGAAAACCATTATTCATAAGGAGTTTATGGTCTTTAAGAAGAGTTATTTATCTTTGAATGCACATTCTTTTATGAAAAGTGATCTTTGTTGAATTCATACTCTTTCTTGAAAGGAGATGCTCAATAATTTTTTTATATATAATTTTGTCCATCATAAAAAAAAAATAAGATTTTTGATATTTATACAATATTGACTCGAATTAAATCACTTTAATTTGTGTAATAAAAATAATGGTCAAAACACATTTAAAGATTATTATTTTGATCCTAAATTTCTAACAATCTCTCAAAAATCACAAATGTAATAAATAAATTCATCATTATAAAACTTAAATATATTTTTATAAAAGTTAAATATATTTTTATCTCATCATTAATTATATTAATGTATAGAACCAAAGTATATGTCTTTATATCAATCATAAATAAATTCATGAATAATCATTATTATTCCTTTGCATACTATAAATGTTGAATATATTTAATTCATCAATCTTATTTTTTAAAAATTGCGAATTCAAATAATTTAATAACTTGTAATGTCCCACAAACTATATCTTCTATACAATTTAATATGACATTGATCTAAAAAATATATTAGTACACTCTAATATAGATAATTTAAATTACCCATGCCCATCCCTCTACATATTAAGGGTATTCTATTTTATGTATATTATATTTTATGTAAATGTGTTTATTAAAAGTGATATGAAATTGAAAAAAAAATGAATAAAAAATGAATAAAAATACACAATAAATAAAATATTATATTAAAATTATCGTTGGCGACCCTTCCTCCATCCAAAGCTATTGATGGCGATCCAAAACGATTTGGATTGCCTCTAGGATGATTGTGTTATGCCGCTTCTGCTCTTAATTAAAACACTTAACCAATAATCAATTTTCAACCAAAGAACTATATAGCATTGATTCCCTAATAGGGATACGTATGAGCAATGTTTCATTTTGTCAGACAAAACAAAAATAAATAAATAAATTTGTCACTTTTCGTTATAGTTTTGATACAACAAAATAGTAAGGGTAATTTTGTCTAATAGATTTGATAAACAATGCTAACATGTTCTTCTATAAAAAAAAGGGATGACTCATGTTGCAAAACCCCGAACTAACTTATCAACCTAATAAGTTGGATTGTCATTTTTAACCCGTTTATTTAACAAACTTAACTTTTAGCTCAAGTTTAACTTATTTTATTCATGAATCAAGTTTACCGAGCTAAATAATAATAATGACTTAACTTCCAATGTCAAGCTGGTTCAATTCATTGTCAAACATAATATTACTCTCATTCTTTACCCCATACAAATTACACATTTAGGATTAAAATGGGAATAAGGATTTCAACTTTGAGCTACTTCCTTGGGCTTATTAAGTATTGACTCATCCTTGTGTCTTCTAAGGAATGTGTAATTGATAGTCTAATGCCAATCACTTTTTTTTTCCTCTAGTAAGCTATTAGTATCTAAATAGGAGCACATCTTCTCTTACATATAGTATCATTACATATGTTATTTCTTATGGTTGGTTGAAAAATTATATTTAAGTTAAAAAATTACTAACAAATATTATTATAATCGATCAAAACAAGTGACACATGAAATAGTACATTTTGTGAGACAAAAGATGTGATTCCCACTTAAATATATAGTTTAACATGTATTTGGCTTTTGCATCTTTAACGAATATACACAATGGTTAATTGGCTTGATTAGCTTGAAGAATGAGAACTTATGGTGAATATTAAAACTAAATTTTAGGTACTAGATAAACAATTAAGGGAGTCTGGGACTAACTCCATTCGAATAGTTTTTCAATAAATACTTAAATACAGTTTTTCAATAACTCAATTCATATTTCAATCCCTCTTAGTTTTGCTGCTAATGTTGCATTGCTTTGTACTATGTAAAGGAAAGAAAAAATTCAGCAGATTCATTAAATTTAAAAACTCAAACTAGTACCAAAATCAAAATAGTCTCTAATTAAAAATAACTAATTTGACAATTTTTCATATCTAATTAACTATTTTGAGTTTTCCTATTTTAAAGTTCAAAAATTTTGCGCACAAAAATCAGATTATTCTACTAGTGTTCTTATCTATGTTCTTGAGCTACATGGACTCCACTAGGCAAAATTGTGCAGTTAAGGAGATCTCCCAGTTGGTAAGTGGAGAAACATACTATTAACTTAAATTCATATATAACTTTTTTAGTATTATCAAGGGTATCCTATCCTTTCACCTTATTGGTAAGGAACTAGTCAATTTAATATGGTCTTATACTACTAGACCAAATGTTATGTTGGTAAATTCTTGAACTAGTGAATCAGTCTCAATACCGGTACGATACAATAATTATACTAGTCATGCAATTATACCGGTAAAAATCAGTAAAAACTGGTCATACTAGCCAATTTTCAATTGAACCGTAACGGTCATGCCGGACGATTTTTATTTAATTAATTTTTTAATAAAAATAAAAATAAAAATAATTATTTTTTTTATTGATTTTTCAATATTAATGTTAATATATTATATATGTATATCTAACTTTACCATATGCGGTTTAATTAGTGAACCACCAATTAAACCACTATACCACTAGACCAGTACCCCTACCGGTTTGATAACCGGTACGGTATTAATAACACTGGTTCAAGCACTACATCAAGGAGAAAAACAAGAGATATCTGTTAAATAAGGATCTAAAACAAGAAGGTCCTCCCTTAAGGACATAATTTTGAGGGGAAGAATTGAATAGTTGAACATTGCCAAAGAACAAGAGATAGATACCCATCAAAAGTTCTTGCTGCTGCAAATTTTATAGAGGTAGTTAAACACCTAAATAAGGGTATTAAACCACATGCAATGGTCTAGGAAGTAGAAATAGAAGAGAATTCATACAAAACTACACTAATGAACAACTATCCAAAGGTATCAGTTAGATTCAATTGAATTTTTATTTCATCCAACTCTTCAAAATTGAGTTGGAGATAAATCAGTAAAAGCTAAAAGGTCAATAGATTTCAGAACATATTTTAAAATACAAACTAACAAACAAGGTTTTCCATGGCAAAACAATTGGAATTTCAAGCTGGAGAAGCTTTTTGTAACTCTATGAAGACAGCACCTTCTCTACTTCAGATGTCACCTCTTTGGGAGGTTTCTCAGCATGAAGGTTAGCAACAATGCTTTTCTTTGAATAGTAATCAATAACCTGCATTGTCCAATGAACAATTTTTCATTGTAGATGTAGAACATGAGAGAAACGGTGACAAATGAGTCCATAAATCAAGATCAATGAAATGTTGCTCCAACAAAAATTAGAATAAAGGACTCGTAAGTCGTATCGATACATCTAAAGTTGAAAAGGAGAGGAGTTAAGAGAAAACTTAACAAATAACAATTAATATCAACTTCAAATTAGCATAAACAAAATATTAGAATACATCATCGAGGGCGACCTGATGCCCGACAGCACAAGGCTCTTAACCGGTGGTATTTGGGAGGGTTAATGTTACGCAGACTTATTCTGACAAACGAAGAGATTTCCAGGATTTAGGGTTTAGACCCATGAAAATACTTGCTGAATGCTAATTTATAGCAAAGTTTCAAATTTTACTGGACCTAAGAATCAAAATCATCATACCGGTTCAGTTTGCTTGTGGAATGCCTCCAGTCTTGACTTGAGAACAGCTGCAGTGTCATCCTTGCGCTGAATAAGAGGTTCACCAGTAACCTACAGGGGAAAAAACAAATTTGACAGTGAAAACAACAACCAAACCTTAATCCCACTAGGTGGGGTCGACTACATACATCAAACGATGGCATAATGCTCTATCATAAATCATGTCCATTGACAAAGCGTTGATCTCCAAATCATTCTTAATTGTTTCACATAATGTTTTTCTTGGCCTCTCACTGCCTCTATGTATTGGACTAACCTCCATTTGATTTACTCTCCTCAGTGGGGCTTCAACCAATTTCCTCCACACATGTCCAAACCACCTAAAATGAGATTATATCATCTTTTCTATAACAGAAGCTACCCCAACTTTCTCTCTAAAGCATTCTTTCCTAATCAGTCTTTTCTAGTGTGTACGTTCATCTAACGCAATGTTCTCATCTCTGTTCCATCGAGTTTAATCTTTTGTTAGCATTTTACAGTCCTACATTCAGTATCATACAACATTGCAAACCTTATAACCGTGCAGTAAAATTTCCACTTAAAGCTCGAGTGACGACTTCCTATCACATATAACACTTCACACACTCCACTTTATCCATCCCGCTTGACAGAGAAAGCAGTAAGTAAAACAATTTCCCAGGTATGGTCAGCAATTAAAACCAGCAGTTTCCTTCGAACTAAATTCCCAAGAATTTTAAAAAAATCTAAAAGAAATGAAGTGTGGCACCTTATTATTGGGAAAACCCTCCTCTAGCTTGAGATTGAGTGTAAAGTGAACAAGTAAGAACTTATCCACCCTTAATTAGTTAAAGTGGGTTGTGATCTCAGTGTGCTTTAAATTGAAGTCTTTAATTAATCAATGCTCAATGCACCATTACACACTCACTATACACTCAAAACTCGTTTTAGAGGAGCTTGTATTCAGAATTATCGTCCTACTCTTGCTGATAATAAAATATTTTAAATAAATGACTCTGTTATGTCCCTATAAGTAACATCAATCATATTTAGGGCATAGGCATATAGCATTTTTATAGAGACACAAACTTACATCATCAGCTCCAGAAACCTTGGGAGGAGCAAATTTTGTATGGTAGGTTCTGCCACTTGATGGATGTATCCAGCGACCAGTAATTCGCTCCTCGAGGATAGCATCATCAATTGCAAAATTGAGCACCTTATCAACTTTAACTCCTTGTTTATCAAGCATCTCATCAAGCTGTAAGCAACGAAAATGCAAGTTCACAGTACACACAAGAGCGGCATGTAGAAGAGTGAAAATAAACAAGCATTTGGGTGCATATAATATAGGCACACAAACTAATATTTCACACAAAAGAAACTCATGAATTTTCTAAAATGTCCAACCATGATACCTTCTGTGCTTGGACCACAGTTCTCGGAAAACCATCAAGAATGAAACCCTTCTGACATGATGGTTTCTTCATTGCTTCATCTATAATGCCAACAACCAAGTCATCAGAAACAAGTTCTCCCTGAAAATGCGTAACAATAATTCCAAGTTAGCAATTTCTAAAGAAAGTTCGCAAATATAAGGAAGATCCTCAAGCAAATAGTATACAGGAGATCCTACCTTATCCATAGCTTCTTTAGCCTTAATGCCAAGAGGGGTTTTAGATGCCACAGCAGCTCTTAACATATCACCGGTAGCTAAGTGACACAAACAGTACTCATCCTTTATAATTGGGGACTGAGTGCCCTTTCCTGATCCGGGTGGACCTGCATTAACAATTTGTAAAGTTTATACTCCACTTGGATTTTTTAATCTATTGCATGCATATAATCGGGAATTCTTAAAGAAATCACCTTAAATGTGCTAACCAAGTCAAATATGGATCATGGAGAATTACCATACCTGAAGACTACAATTGCTTGTAGAGTAATCAGAATGTGAGCGTAAGAAATAGCATATCAAATTACATAGGTAGCGCATGAGCATTACAAAAATAATCATGCAAATATGAGTCAATTCCCATTTATAAGAGGGGGAATAACATCACGATTTACAATGCTAACTCCTCTAACACATTCTTGTTCAATTTGAATCTTGAATAAAGAAATTAGTATTGTGCTTCATTGTTCCTAATTTGTAACTAGAAAGAAAATCACCATAGAAAGAAAGGAAGGCAATAGAAGAACCCTTCATTTATAAAAGGAGCAAACACATTAGTACGTTCAATTTTACATACCAAGTCTTGCTAAATAAACTGATGCAATTTGAATGTTTAGGGAAGCAGCAAAATGCAGTGCTTTACTGCTTCATGTTTTGGTCTAACAAATAGAAAGAGTAGCATCACAAAAAGACAGGGCCTTTAAGGAGTAAAGCTTTTTTGGTAGAAGTGTGTCATAAAAGTAAGCATATACTTTGCCTTATAGTCCAATTTCAAATAATAAGCATGCGGAGATAAAATGCTACAGGATCAAAAACACCAGCACATGATTGAAATCAAATATTCAAAGACTTCAACAACAGCAGCAACAACTACGCTTTTTCCCACTAAGTGGGATCGGCTACATGAATCAAACAAGACCATAAAATGTCCCACCATAGATCATATATGTAGACAACCCATATACATCAACATTCTTAATAAATTTGCCAATAGTTTTTGTTAGTCTTCCTATACCTTTGGGCTTTAGCTATTGGGCTACCCTCCATCTGATCTACTCTACACTCGGTAGGGATTCTTCTACAATTCTACTCCACACATGCTCAAACCACATAAGCACGAGATTCTCCGGTCTATTATACAATAAGTGCTACCTAAAATCTCTCTCTAATGCACTCCTTATAAGTCCACTCCTCAAACGCAACATCCTCGTCTCGGCTACATTCCGTCCAACATTTAAAAATTAATCACATAAAATGCCACAGATCTTAAAAAATGTCTGAAAGTCAAAGACAACAAAAAATTAACATTTGAAGGGGGAAAAACAGAAAATCATAAACCCACACAAGAAACTAAATTTCATTTTCTTCTCCACTCGTAACTGAAGATATTAGCTTATTGGGTCCTAGTACCCACACAAAAAATTAAAATAAAAAAACAATTTTTTTCTTACAAAATATAAAAATATGAAGTAAAAGATAAAAAGAGACAAATGGGTATCCAAAAAAACCCTAAAAATATTGAAAAAACAGGTATATGAATAGAATAAGATATGAATACCAATGAGAATGAGACGCTTATCGGGTTTGGAATCACACTTCAAACGACGAAGAACTTCAGACATGAGATTGAGAGTGGAAACATCTTCCAAATTAGGTGATGATGTAGCCATTGTTCTTTGTAGTTCAACGATGATGTTTTTGGTGGTTGTTCGGTTTTTGTTGTAGTTTCCGTCGTGTGGTTGGTTGATGAAACGACGGCGTAATGATGAAGATGCAATTCGTTGAAAAAGATTCATGTAAAAGCCCAATATATTTGTGGAAGTAGTTGAGGCCCATTAAAAGATGGAATTGTGTGGGCCAACTTGGACCCATTAAAATGTCATGAATAAATATTTGCATGTGATTATTTTGGTCATTAAAATGTCATAAGTTTTAGTAAAATTAAAAATTAAAGAATGGAGAGGGATTATTTTTACTTAACATCATGATCATTCATTCTTGAGAAATTCAATGGTTTGAATTGATAAGTACATTTAAACCATTGAATTTCCCAATATTGGATGACTAAGATGTGGAATAAATCTTTTTCACTTACTCTTGGAGTAAGTGGATCCCTCCCATAAAAAAAATCACATTAGCTATTGACACATCATTACTTGATATTGTCATTCTTAATCAGTGGGGTGTAACTAACATAATTATTGGGAATATATTTTATGCTTCATTTAGTTGTAAAATGAAAATAAGAAGAGAGAAATAGACGAAAAAGAAATTGGAAAGATAGAAAAATATTAGATTTTTGTAATGTTTAGTTTAAGAGAATAAGGAAAGAAAAATAAGAGAAAAAGACATTTTCTTTAGTTAGTCTTTTGTTTGGTTAGATAGAAAGTAACAAGATAAATATGATGTTATACTTTGAATGACAATAATATCCTTATATAAAGAAAAGAGATGAAAAAAATATTGTTTTATTATTAATTAAAAATAAAGGTTATAATTTTAAATTATAAATTTTATTATATATACTAGCGTGTTGATAGGCACGACAGCTTTCCTATCGTTTATAAAGTGTAGTCTATCTGCAATAAATGTGTAATGTAATAAATTGTATTACATATTGTAATTTGTATATATTCAATTTGAGTAGTTGTTGAATATTAATGAAGTGATGCATATACAATCATGATTTATATATTCACTTAATAGTTTATAGATGAATGAATAATGTATATAGATATTAAATTATAAATTCTAATAGGTAAAATATGTATTTAAAAATTATACAATGTGAAGTTATATGAAAAGTTATTTGAAATTTTCTCTTTATATGTAGTATAGATATAAATATAGAAGATATTAAATTATAAGTTCTAAAGGGTAAAATAGGTATTTAAAAATTATACCATGAGAAGTTATTTGAAGTTTTCCCAGTAGTATATATATATATATATATATATATATATATATATATATATATTATTATAACTCCAAGAATCTAAATTTGAAGAGCCAATTCACATCATTGAATCAACTAGACCTTTAACGTAAGAGTGACAAATGAATGAATTTGAATGAATTTTGATTTGGATGCTAATGGATAGATGAAAATTTGGAAAATCATCTATTTATTCATGTAAATCCATTTTAAAAAAAACTGAAGTTATCCAATTTATCCATATCCAAACTTAATGGATAGAATCAAATCCATCAATGACTCTATTTTAATAAATTTAGATGGATGAATATCCAATCCATTTGAATTTTTTATTGAAACTAAAAACATTATTGAAGAAAATCATTATCTTAAAAATTATTATCTCAATATAGCATTTTTTAAAATCACTTTTCGAAAAAAGACTTTTAAAAATTATTATTTTTTAAATTATTTTTTGAAATTTTAAAAAGTGATTTTTTGCAATATTCTACGAGCGTGAGACATTTAAGATTCTATATGTAAAGTTCTTAACAAATACTTATAGAATGTAACATCTGTGTATTATGATTATAAAGATTTATACATAATTACTATATCAACATGTCCTATAATTGATATTAATTTAATAAAAAATTAAAAGTGAAAAGAATCATGGATGAATTTGATTGAATTTAATTTTCTTGGATATTAATGCATTCAACAAGTTTGGTAGTCGTACCGTCTCCCTTCATCATAAGATTGAGCTCATATTTCTTTAGGGATCTGGTCCAACAATGCTCTTTCTCTCGGATTTGTTTTCACGCAACGCACTAAGCATCCACTCAAAATGTGGTCACGTCAACTTATATCGTACAAAAATAGAAATAATTAATAAAATTATAATATATATATAAATCATTAAAAATTAAAAAAAAAAGCATATCCATTTGAATAACTTTATTTATAAGATCAGGATCTCGAAACTCCTTGTTGAAATTACTAGCAAGATGATGAATAAAATAAATTGATTGAGTATTATACTATCTTGGCAGCTCGATGTGAAATACAGCGAACAACCCTGTACCCTATCTCATATTACACATACGTTTGGTTGTGAGGTAACATAAGTTTGAAAGTGGTAGAAATGTCATATTCTTTCGTTTCTCATTCAACAATGGCAAAGACAACTAAAAATATAAGTCTCTTACCATCTTGTGAACTTACTATTAGCAATGTTCTAGTACATTTGTCATTAAAAAATGTCCCATCAACTTGTAGAATTGGTTTGAAATATGCAAACCCTTCGATGCATGGCTTAAAAGCCCAAAAAGACGAGATGCTTCAAAATGGATAGTAGTACTCGGGGCAAAGTTCCGGACAACGTTTATCAAACATGGTAAGTTATTGTATGAACCTTCCTAGTCACCATAAATTCGCCTCATTGCTAATTGCTTCGCAACCAAACCTTTCTATATGTTATAGTATATCCAAAACGATTTACAACTTCTTTCACAAGCGCCTTAATTGGTATTTCAAGATCTTGAGATACCAAATTAATAATACAATTTGAAATGAATGACGAGTTTAGTTTGGTGTGGTATCAGGAAACAATAGTGGATACACAACTATATGTTCAATTAATTTTCTAAATTTCTCAAACACCACGTTCTGCATCAACAGATGCAAGAATTCGCTATTCACATCTTGCACCGAAATATTTACAACGACCAACTATTTATCTAACATTGACTCTACAACAATGTAGTCAAATTAGTTATGAATATGAAATTGTTTAATTGCATTCATTAAAGTGGTTGATCCTAGTTGATAGTCACAACCACCATGAGAATTAGTCTCACGAAAAAAGATGACGAAGTAGCATATGTTATGTTACCATCGAGTTGACTATTACCAATCTCAACATCATCATTACCATATAACTCAATCTCATCCTTATCACCGAAATCACTAACAATATATGTGATGATAACCATTTACATCAAAGAATAAGTTATAAATATCAAATGTGATGTTGATAATAATAATAAAAATAATTGAAGTTGTGGAAATAATATATTTATCTTTAAGATAAAAATGGAGAAGAAGAAAAACAAATAACTAGGTAAAAAAGGAAAGTAAGTAGGGAAAATGTTTATCTTCAACCTTTTTGCTTTCGTTTTCCTCAAAGTGACTCACAAATGCCACAACAAGCTTTTATTTATATATATATATAGAGAGTTTATGGCACATTTGAACTCGTGGACCATGTTCACAAGATGACTTTTGTGAAATCATAAATTAACATAAGTGTCATTCAATAGAAACTAATGAAAAAAGATCTAATACATGATAGACGGAGTTTAGTAAAATCTACAATATCCTTATAATATTTCAAAAAGTTACACTATAATAAAAAAAAAATCAAAAGTACACTAATTGTGTAAGACTAGAAATTACTATATACACAAAATTCAAATGACACTCACTCCAAGAGTAGGTGAAAAAACCATACTCCATATCATAATTATTTATTATTGGAAAATTTAATCGTTTGAATTAGTGACTACATCTAAACTTTTGATTTTTTCAGGAATGAATGATTAAGACGTGTAGAAAGTTTTTTCCGCTTACTCTACTCCAAATTCAAACATAGTATTTTACTTAAAAGAAAACAAGTAAATAATCTATCACACCTTGGTATACCCATTGTGTCCCTTAACAAAATGTCCAAAAGTTACCAAATCAAGATTAATATGAGGGTGAAAATGAGATTTTACAAAAGTATAGTAGTAGATCAAATCCGAATTCTCCATTGACTAACAAGGGTGATTGTGACAAGAGTGAAGTTTGTAGTCTGAGTCAAATCGCTGAACTCTCTCTCTCTCTCATACCAGATCCGAAATTTACTATGAAAGGTACCTTAAATTTCTCAACTTTTTTGTGTTCTCAGATCCTACATTCAAAAGGGTATGGCAAAAGTTTTTTCTTTTTCTAATCTAATAATTGCTTATTGTTTCTTTGTGTTTGGGAAATTCCAAGGTTCAAAATCAAAAGCAGCTTCTTCTGTTTCTGCTTCTAACAACTTGTGGCTTTCTTCAAATCTCAGCAAACGATGGGGAGAAATCTTCTTCCTTCTCTACACTCCTTTCTGGCTCACCCTTTGTCTTGGCATTGTTATTCCTTTTAATCTCTATGAGGTTACTCACATCCAAATTTTCATATCATATATATGTCCAAGTGTTTTAAATTGCATTTCACAACTGCGATTGTGGCTGCAACTTTGTGTCGATTTCCGTAACATCGTTGCGGCCATAATTGCTGCTGCATTTTGTCAGGATTGCAGTAAAAGCAATATGTATCCAGGACTGCGATCACAATCACAGTTTAAAACATTGTATCTTTCTTTTTGTGCAATTTTATATCAACTATGAATATTAAGGTCTGTTTGCGAGTTGTTTTTCGAAGGGCATGAGAGGGAATGGAAAGGGTTGAGAACCATAAATTACACTTCTGAGATGACTCTGAAGCCTTCCATTTCCCTTATTCCCCTCCAAAATCAAACCCACCTGCGAACAGACCCTAAAAGTGTAAAACTTGATAAGTTATTTGGGTGCTGGTGTTGTTGTTTTCAGTGCAACATGTTACACTGTTATCATTCAATTTTGTTTTTGGTCTATGGAAGAAGTTGGCTCAATTTTGGTTTTGTTCCATGGAACTTTTTTTTGATTGCTCTCTTAATTATTATAAAAGTTTGATTTTAGTATCCTCTGCCATTTCAGTAGGACCTGTGGCATTGGCGCTAGCCACGTCATCATTTAATTGGAGGCGATGAATAAAATTCCAAAATTTGAAACATATAAGTACGAAAACCAGTTAAAAACATGGTTTAGAGACTCAAGGCTAAAATCGAGTGAAGTTTCAGGACCAAAAACATACTTTCATTGATGATCTATTACACATGTTACCTTTTGAAAAGTACCACAAGCACCTAGATAACACCATTATAGTTTTGTCAATAATAAAATTGCGCTTCTTCATTTGTGTGTGTCCTGATGCTGAAAACTATATCATTGCGCTTGGCAGAACTTCACAGAATTGGAATATTTGCTTATTGGATTGATCTCGGCTGTTCCTTCTGTATTGATACCAATGCTGTTTGTTGGAAAGGTATGCCCAACTGCCTTGTGTAAGAATGTTTCCTCGTCCTATAAGAAAAATGAAACCTTCTACCTAAAGTGGAAGGTGTTTGAGTCTATGCATTCTAATTGGTTTTCATTACTTGTGACTTGACATCGCTGATCACTTTTACTGTAATTTATGATTTGAAGGCTGCTAAACATATTACCTGCTTCTCTTGTTCTGCTGCACTTTGTGGTGTTGGATTTTATTTTTTATTTAATTTAAAATTTGTCAGGAACTAATGTGTTTTATTATTTATTTTATGAACTAATGTTTTAGTGTGGTATAATAACATTAGTATTTGCTCAAAGAGCAACAACCAAACCTCATTTCCACTAGGCAGGGTTGGCTGCATGAATCAAATGACGCCATAATGCTCTATAACTAATCATTTTCATTGTCAAATCATTGATATCTACACCTTTCTTAATAGTTTCCTCATAGTCTTTTGTTGGTCTTTTCTCTACTTCTAGTAATCATATTACCATCTATTTGATCTACTTTCCTTACCGAGGCTTCAATAGGTCATCTCCATACATGCCTGAATCACTTGGGGTGAGATTTTACCATCTTTTCTACAATAAATGCTACCCGAATTTTATCTCACATATATTCATTCTTAGTCCTATCTTATCTAGTGCGCCACTCATCCAACACAACATTCTTAAATATGATATGTTAAGTTTATTTGCTTGTTGATATTTTACCGCCCAATATTCAGTCCATACAACATCGTAGGATTTCTAGTTGTTCTATAAAATTCTCCCTTAAAATCGAGGGACACATTTCTATCACATATAACACTCAAAACACTCAACCATTTCAACCACCGTCTTGAATCCTATGGTTTACATTTCTCTAATTCCCCATCATTTTGTATGATGACCCCATGATACTTAATTCTTATGCTTTTGCGCTATGATACGATCTCCAATTTTTCACCTCTAAGGTTGGGTTTACACATAACTTGCTAAACTTACAATCTATGTACTCCGTCTTACTTTGACTTAAACGAAAGTCATGTAACTTCGCAGGTTGTATTCGCATTTCTAGCCTCCTATTTATTTCGTCCCTCGAATCTCTAACTAGGGCAATATTTTGGCAAAAAATATCCTTGTGGAACCAATTCTTAGATATGCTCAGTAAGGACAACAACCTAGCTTTAACCCCACTAGGTGGAGTCGGCTACATGGACCGATCAACGCCATAATGCCCAGTAAGGATATTAAAAACTAATGTGAAAAGACAATTGTCCAAAGCTGACGCTTGGTGCAACTTTATAATTATAGGAAAATCTTTTGTGACCCCACCTTGTGTTCTGATATTAGTCACGACGCCATCATACATAATTGCACAAATGTTGGAAATAGTATTGATGCATTGTATGAATGTAGGCAATACATCAATAATATTTGCTCTCTCAAGATAATTTATCTCCTCAATTTATGTTATGATGTGATAGGAGATTGTGTAATTAATCTTCTTTGTTTTATGAAATTTTGCAGGCGGATAGAATCATACCTTGGAAGGATCGCTATTGGGTCAAGGCAAGTGTTTTTATGGATATAATTTTCCATATCTGACGTTCCTGTATGATTTTTTCAATAATGAGAGGAATATTATTATGTGAGGAGAAAAGTACTAAGGAAGAAATGACTAAAGCTTATGTCACAAAGTCATGCGACAAAGCCAGTCAATCCCTCCACATGTCCTACCACCACTAAAAAGCACATGGGCGAAACAACAAGGGGATGCCAACATGGTAACCATATCCAAAAGGAATACTAGAGGTATAGAGGCGTCAGCATCCAAGAACAGCAAAAATAACACTGCCTCAGGATTTTGGTTTCTGCACTAGGGTCAAAACCTCTTAAATAAGGATAAAACATTGCAATTCCATAGGACTTGCCCAAGACTCTTCAAAGATCATAAACAACCTATTCCAAAGGAAATTCACCACCTAACAATGCAAAAAAAGATGGGGCCCGGTTTTTTGAATCTGAACCACACATTGTGTACATATCAGGAAACAAATCAGTTAGGTCTGCGCTTTTAGAGCATGTCATTAGTTTTAATCCTATTGAGAATACTGGTGAGACAAAATATTTTGACCTTTGAGGGAGCTTTAGACTTAAATTAGTTTATCCAATAGAGAACTATTTATACTGTGAGAGTCCAGAAGTGAATTTTTTTTACAAGTGAACTCTCCTCACAGGAATCAAGGACCCGAGTTCTCTAGTTAAGAACAGAAGAAAGATGAATAAAGTCAATTAAAAAAGGAAGAGACTCTAACTCACAAACCTATCTATCGTGCAAGTTTCTCGAAAATATTTTTGGTTCCAAGAGGAGTTTTGTCAAGAGTAATTGACCCACGAGCATTATGCAAAGAATATAAGCAAAAAAACTTCAAAATACTCAAAAGAAAAACAATACCGACCCATATATCTTTCCAAGATTTAATACGAGAATGATTAGCCAACTGTAAGGACAAGAGAGAGTTAAAATAAGGTAAACCTTGAGGATTATAGTTTCAAGGAATAGCATAATCTTAACCATTTGGATGCAAACCAATGTACTTTGAATGACTTGATGCCATAATGAGGATGGTTGTAGCGTCGTCAAAGACACCTAGCTGTCAATTCCCTACTCTAAAACATCAAATTATTAAGGTCCAACCCCCATCCTTCTTTAGTTTATGACAAACGTCTCAACTAACAAGGAACTTAGGTAGGTTCTCTTGTCCCCAACTGAAGGAAATCTCACATAACTCTCTATCGGCACATCATGTAGTGAGACTGTGAACCTACAAAAATACTTAAAGTGATACCGGAGGTTATTTTATGTTTTGCATTTTACCTTTAACTGTACTTCATACTTTGCTTAACGAATACTTATGTTTTTTAAAATAATTTGGTTTTATTGGACATACTAGAACTGAACATTACCGGCTGTGCGAGCTTGCTTTTGTTTATGTGTCTATGGGTGGGTGAGGGGATGAGGGATGGGTTAATCCCCCAAATCCCATTCCACTTATTTCCTTAGGTCCCATAAGGGCCTCTCTGGAACTAGAATTAGCCATTGAAGTTGTGACAAGTGAGGTAATCTTTAAATACCATTTCATTTTCTTCTTGCTGTTCATGTTGTATTTGCTTCTTAACCTTAATAAAATAAGAAAACCAGTTTGAATCCTAAATAATAAAGTGAAAAGGTAGGCTTTGGCTCGAAATGCCCTTTATAATCTCAATAGTACAAGAAAAGGCAGTCATGCATCTTAGAATGGATTTTAATGCTTATATATGTATTTTTTATATTATTTTTTGTGTTATCCTGAAAGAAAGAATGGTACTAACTGCTCATTCTTATTATGGATCCATTGGGTCAATATAATTACATAACTTATTTCTCTTTTATCACTCGACCTCTCACAGCCTAACATGTACATTTCTAATGCTGTGACAGGCCAGCCTCTGGATAATGATCTTCAGTTATGTTGGGAATTATTTCTGGACTCACTATTTTTTCACAGTTCTGGGTGCATCATATACCTTTCCTTCATGGAGAATGAACAATGTAAGCTCAGGACGTATAAATTATCTCCTTTTGAGGCCACATACTCTTTACTGAATCGCTCTATTTGGTGGTGGCAGGTTCCACACACAACATTCCTGCTAGCTCATGTTTGCTTCCTCTTTTATCATGTTGCATCGAACATGACACTGCGCCGATTACGACATTTTATTGCTGATATGCCAGAAAAAGTTCAATGGGCTGCTGAAGCTGCATGGATTCTTGCACTGTCTTATTTTGTAGCATACCTGGAGACATTAGCTATTTCCAGTGTATGTTACAACAAACCATTATGCCGATCTTTGATTATTAAAATCTTTGTTTATCCTGCTTTGTTTTGAATAGCTTCATGAATTGCAATTCATGATATTGAGGTATCAATGCATTTATATATTCTTTTTTCTATTTTATTACATAAGATTTTATTTATAAAATATATAATCCTAAAGCCTAACATGACATTTAGTTTCAATACATTGGTACAATTCAGGAAATTCGCATTTGATGTTCAAAATTTTCTTGCTTCATGGCTCATTGTATCTCTGCAATGTGTTAGGCAATATCATATACAATTATCCTATATTATTTTATTTTAATTGAAAATTTCCCTATTCTCTAATTTATATCCCAATCCTCTTTTAAACTTCTTGAATTGTTATAGCACATGATTTCCTACATTTGTTACACAATTTTATCTTCTTTTTTTAATAGCTCAAGATATTTGTTTAGTCGTGGGTCATTAATTATAAGAGAGCGAGCCTATGTGCAACACTGAGATTGTTGCCTTCTGGCTTGGTGGTGACGAGTTCAAATTCTGAAAAAGCCTCTTCGCTTCTGGAGCAAGGCTAAGTGCATTTATGCTCCACAAACCTCACTAGGTAGGATTGTAGGAGTATCGTGCATCAGGTCGTCTTTTCTTTTATGATTCATTACTTGTACTAAACATTTATATTAATTGTAATTTTTTATTAGTTTGGAGGTATATAGCATTCAGATGTTCCTTATTCCTTGTTGTTCAAGTTCATTTGAGGTTTTATTTACCATAAAATAATCCCAAAGCATAACCTTCATCTTTGACTTCGGACATTCGTAAATACAGTTTTGTGGAATCCACATTAGGTGCTTTGGCTATTCTACTTTGAGGGTTTCACTCGGTACTTAACGTATGCATTGGGTTATTTTCCAATTGGTTGCCTTTATTGGTCTATCACCCCGATTCCTTCTTTCTCGATGTTTTTTCTTTCTGTAAAATATATGCTGCCTAATTTTCTCTGGATTCTTTTGTGTTATTGAGCTTTCATTTCTTTGAGTATTAGTGTTTTAATTGAAAATTTCCTTCTTAAAGCGGATTTCTTGATTTATCTTCCCATATTCAGTAAAACTATTTCTACCTTCAAGATGATGCACACTTTGTCATATTTCTTAAACATTTAAGCACTTACTTTTCGATAACACGAGATTCAATATTAGTAAGCTTGACATCTTGGATTACATATGCACATGCTTAAGGTTGATGCTTATATTTTGGTCATGTGAGGTGCATAATTCTTGATGCACTAACATATATCTAAATCTTAATTTTAAGTCATTTTTTGTTCTTCACATCACCACTGTTTTGTTGTTTCTTTGTAACTTTTTATTTTATTACATGTAAGCCTGTTTTGATTGGATTTTATGTTGCTTTTGTTTTATCGCGAAATTTGGTGTTCTTATCCTTTGTGCAAAATAGCCTTAATGAAATGCTAAATTTTATTCTTGGCATTGCAATTTACTTTACAATATGAAAAAAATGCATATTCATAAGAATGATAATATGTATTGAATGTATGCAGTTCCCTTATTATGAATTTGTGGATCGGGATTCTATGTACAAAGTTGGATCTTTGTTTTACGCCATCTACTTTATCGTAAGCTTCCCGATGTTTATAAGGTAAGCTTTTAACTAGCAATTAAGTTGCCTCATTCTGTGTTTGCATTGATTTCAATAACTACCCTTCTGTTTCTTTGGAAATAAGTACTTGCAAAACCTGAAAGGGACATATTCTGGTAGGAAAATCAGGATTTATATTACATATTAGAGTGAATTCTCCTATTTACACTAGAGCTATGAAGATTGTTAAAGTTTTATCTCAAAACCAATTGGCAATGAGATGAGTAACCCAACAAGTATTTAAACAATCCCAAATACAATGAGGTAGGCGATGTGGGACTTACTTCCCAACATGCCCCTTCCACATAAGCCTGCCGGACCAGGCGAATGATTACTTTTGACCCATAACTAAAGGGCATCTTTTGGCCCATGACAACTGAAAAGAAGTTGAGCTCTGACTTTGATACCATGTTAAAGTTCTATTTCAAAACCAATTGGCAAGAGAGGAGTAACTCAACGGGTATTTAAACCATTCTCGAGACAATGAGGTAGGTGATGTGAGACTTACTTTCCAACAAAGACTTCTAGAGTATCTCAAATAATTGCTCCACTATTCCATATTTTAAGTAACTAAGTGGTAACTGCTAGATATTACAGGACTTTTCATATAACAAGAAGTGATTCTTAATGCTACACTACTGGATTATTAACCCACTTTGCATTTTCTAATTTATTTATAATGGATTCATGTGCAGGATTGATGAGAAACCTCGCGATAAATGGGATTTGGCCAGAGTGGCTATTGATGCTTTGGGTGCTGCAATGCTGGTCACAATATTACTCGATTTGTGGCGCATCTTTCTTGGACCAATTGTTCCGATCTCGGACGTAAAACAGTGTCCTCAAGCAGGGTTAGCTTGGTTTCCAGGACATGCCAATCAAACATAAGAGTTTAGATGAATGGAACCCACAAAATGGAAAGGTTGAGATCCAAATGTTGATTGTTATATGGAGAATTCCAACAAAACAAAGGACAATAATGTGTTTGTAGTAATTCTGCATCAGGGAGTAGTGAACACCCGTGATCTAGTGTTTTTGGATTATATGTAGTTTGTTGAAAGTAAAGTTTTGATTATAAGTGAGTTTGCAGTAAGCTTAATTTATGTTTCGATACCTTTTTAGTGCGACTTGGCACAATGGTAAGATTGATGCTTAATGACTAAAAGGTGGTTCAAATCCTAGAAATAACTTCTCCGGTTATAGGATAAGATTGTGTACAACGATCATTCTCAGATTTCATTAGCTGAGAAATACATCAATCCTTCTCAAATTCTACTAGGTGAGAGATTTATATATTCCTATTTAATTTCTTTGAAAAGAAGGAAAAAAGTTTTTATAAAATGAATATTATATAGACGATCAAATTTGGAGTGCTACTATTTTTAAAGTTGTTGTTAAAACTCATAATTGAGTTGTAATGAAATTTTGTTACCTTTTCTTCAATGATGATTGGGTCACCATATCAATTACATATCAAAGCATATACTATAATAAATAATTTGACGGAAAATAATCAAAATTTTCATGTACATAAAATTTAACAAGTTTCCATCCTAATTAATCTGACTTGTTAGCCAAATTTGTCAATTCTTTACATAATTGTCATATAAGTCTATTTGACTTATATAAGATAAATACATACTTCTCATACAAACTTATTTTCATGGAAATTTTCATAACGTTATATAAAAAAAACAATATTCATTAATAAAATATTGATGTGTAATTTTTTCATACACAAGGCTTATTCTTCATCTCTGTCTCTCATTCATCCTCTAACCATATCAATGACTTCATTCTGTGGCATCTTAGGCTTCGCCTACCTCATTGTCTCAAGTTTGGTTTAAATATCTGTTAGACTATTTCTCTTATTGTTAATTGATTTTGAGATGAAAATTTAATAAGATATTAGAGCCACAACCTAAGTTCTTTCTGGTTGTCATGAGTTAAAAAATGTTCATTATTTATAGGTCAAAGGCGTGGTCCGATAGACTTATGTGGAGGGGACATGTTGAGAAGTAAATCCCACATCGTCTAACTCGTTGTCTTATGGATGATTTAAATACATGTTGGGTTACTCCTCTCATTGCCAATTGGTTTTAAGATGGAACCTTAACATGTTGCATTAATTGAAAGTTCAAAATGTATTATAAGAGATATTATTTGTCCATAATTAGGAACATACGTGTATAACAATTTATAGTATATGTTAGTTTCAAACTCAATACCATAAAATTTAGAATATATGTTCCAAATCATAAGACACTAGGAAACAATTTAGTAAGTAATAACATATATAACACTAAATAATAACAATTTAGTAACATATATAACACTAAAATTCACACAAATTTGATAATTTAAGTCATACAATTGATTGAAGAATTTAAATAATAATGTAACATCATTATCTAGTATCTATTTATTTAATATGCGGTCAGTTCCAACGTTCCTACATTTCTAAAATCATGAACTAAATCGAACATAAATGATTCCTTAAAAAATAACCGAACTGGACTGCAAAACCAAACCGAACCACATTTTGTGGGCTGGTTCCACTAGTTTCGCAGTTTAAAGATGAACTACTTAAATCCCTAGTGAGTTCTGGTACCATATGATCTCCAATCTTTACTTCTACTAAACTTATACTTCGTCTTACTACGACTTATACGATAATCACGTAGAGGTAAACACTTGGCGTAATCCTTTAACGGTGGAGAAATCTTCTGAGACCTCATCTTTTATTTGACAATTATCTTGATCTCATCATACATATCATTGATTTCTTGAATGTAGAAAATTTGAACTCGTTTCTTCTATAGAGCTTTCCAACCCATAATATCTATCTAGACATATTATCCATATTTTCCATTTAAATCAATGAAAATTATGTACCTTTTGATATATCTCAATCAATCAAAATAATAAGGATATGTATGATGGACATCATGGTATAATTTTAAATTGAGATAAAGTCTCTCACAACGAACATGATCATAATTTCTTCTTTGGTCATTTAATTAGTGATTCATTTACTTGACAAATTAACATGATGTTTATTCCAATTTTTCCAGGGGCATAAACATCTCAGTCATCTTATTTTTATATTGTTATTTTTACTTTAGGAACTTAACTGTCAATGATATAAAATGCAAGTAAATACTATTTCAATGATACAGTATTACCAACATTATCCTCTCTAAGTTTTTAGTAAAGAATTAATTCAGTTCGGAGTGCGTGACTGTCTCTCAATGAGTATCGCCTCACAAAATAAAACATTTGACTTTTTGATTATCATAAGGATCTAACGGAACCTTACACTACTAGATTAATACCTTGTTGGTATATTCCGATTCTATTGTGCAATCCTATTTTATTTTTTTGTTTGTTTATTGTAACAAAAAAATTATTTCCGTTGATATAAACAAGAGAAAAACTTATCTGGATACATATACAACATGTCATATTTAGAGACAAATATATTTATGCATTTTGGTATTATCATTTATTACTAAATTTTAATTACAATTAAATTCTTAATATGTTATCAAGATTTTATTAGTTGTCTCTGTATAAATACGTCTCCACACCTATCTTTTTTTTGTAAACAAATCCTTCATCATTTTAAATTCAACTGATTAAATTTTTCACATGATCAAGCATTTAAAAAATAAATAAGAAGTCAAGGTTTAAAAATTAAAAATGGAGAATCATGAATTTTCCCAAGTAATTCACCTAATTTAATTTCACAAATTCAAAGGTCGAATTTACCCCTACGATGAAATGGAAATGACATTACTCTCTCCCACACGTGTCTGACTATTGAGAAAAACTTTGGTAAAGAAAAATCCGACACGTATAAGTGTATTCATGTTTTTTTGTGGTATAATTTAGGGTTAAATTTTAATTAGAATTAAAAATTTAATGTACTGTCAAGATTTGATTAATTATCTTTACATAGATACGTCTTCATGCGAGTCTTTCTCGCGACTACAAACATATATTTTGGTACACACGTTCCGACTCGTGTCTCTCTCTATATATAAAAAATCAGAAATTGATAAGAAAGATATCTCTGAACCTTAACCATTCTCTATTTCCCGCTACAAGCTCTAGCATTAGCCTCATTACCATATAGATAGGGTTTCGCTTTTTCATTTTTTCACAGTTTCACTCTCCGAGGCTTTTCATCAAACACCTTTTAGGCTATTCTGGTCACACTGAAATGGCTGCTTATACTTCCATCTCTCTTTGTTCTTATAGTCTCTGTTTCCAACCAAAGCTAACTAGGCTTCCCGTTTCTTGCTCCGTTGCTTCTTCTCCGCCCCGAGGTGAGTGAATAACCGTTTACTATGTTCTACTATTTCACATTTATGATTTGTTACTTGTTACTTGTTAATTGTGTTGTGTTCTTAGTAAAGTTTGATTAAGTGAATGTGTAATATTTTGCATGTCATTCTTTTGCTGAATAATTTTCAATTTAAGATTTGGCGTTTCAACCAAGATTTAGGACTTTTTGTTTGTTTAAGCTTATCAATATTTGTTTTAATACTCAAAATATGTGTTTATTTTGCTATACAGGTAAAGCAGAAACTATTTTGTGTCCGGCTATGATTATAAGGAAGTATTTTTTTTTTAATTTGATTTATGTTTAGATAAGCTAGAAACTATAGCTTCCCATAAAATTTGTTATGGTCCTGCTTTTTAGTAAAAACCAAACGCATAAGTGTGATGGGATATATTTTATTTTAAAAAATGGTGTTTGTTTGTGACGAAGTTCAAATAAATGGTAAGAATTCAATGTAGGAAAATGTCTTTTTTTGTACAATTGGGGTTAGACACCAATGTGAGTGTGTATGGATTTCAAGTTATTTCGTATTTCAGTGTGGAGAGGACGTACCATATGCATATATGGGGAAGTTGTCAATTGGGATCTCAAATATAGTTTGTATAAATAATGTAGTAGTTGAATTTATAGCCCCAGAGTATATTTTAACCTTTTTTTTCCTTTCTATTTTCTAATATCCAAAATGAAAAAAAGTGAAGGTACTTGTTTGGTATTGTAGTACTTTTGAAAAGGTTTTTACTTTTTGTTAATCAAAGTTGTGATATGATATTTTTTATGTTTAATATGTAGGAATAGGAATGAGGTTTAGACTAAATTAATGCTGTAACTTAAAGAACTATTTTTTTTGCTTGCGTCACTCTATACGGTATATACTATATAGAGATGATATTCATCAGATTCTGTGTTTTTTATTTGGTTTTCCTTTTCCTTTCACCGCAGTGACAATAATTTTTCCTTCTACTAGATTCTGTTTTCCTCTCATTCAAATTGAACGGATGTATATTCTGTTGTTTGTTGTGTTTATGTTATTGCTTGTTTCATGTAGGTACTGATGGATCTAATTCTAAAGTACGCCATAAAAGAATGAGAAAAATAGAAGGTCCTCGAAAAAGCATGGAAGACTCTGTTCAGCGCAAGATGGAGCAATTTTATGAAGGATCTGATGGGCCACCCCTCCGTGTTCTTCCTATTGGGGGGTTGGGTGAAATTGGAATGAATTGCATGCTTGTTGGTAACCATGACCGCTATATCCTCATTGATGCTGGTATCATGTTTCCAGAGTAGGTGTTATAGCTCCAGAATTCCCTTGCCCCCTTCTAAGCAGTTATCAGTCATACTTAGCCTAATGAATTAGCATGAAGCCCTGTATTGTTATGTAGGCAATATCCCACGAAATACTTTATTATAAACTTGACATTGCGTCCTACATTTAAGATCATATAATCTTTTCTATCTGAATAACACATTTGAAAATTTAAAATCCTAAATGTACTTTGAAGTTATTATCATCAAATTGCTGCTGGAAAATTCTTGTTTTCTATGCTTTCCTTTACTTTACTACATATCTGATCTTGATTAGTACATGGTACACACATATTTCAGCTTTGATGAACTTGGAGTTCAAAAGATCATACCTGATACAACATTTATAAGAAAATGGAGCCACAAAATTGAAGCACTTATTATAACACATGGTCACGAAGACCATATTGGTGCTTTGCCCTGGGTAATGCTTCCTTCTCCATGAAACTTATTTTTTGACTTAGAAGCACTCAAAGATTGGTGAAGCAATCTATATTTGGATCCTTTAATGCTATGATAATGTAATGCTATTGGGCTTCGAGGAAGATTTGCGATTACAGCCACCAAATAGCTTAATTCTCTAATTGGTAGTTTTTGGAGTTCAGCATATGTTTAAGGAGTGGGGCTCATGTGTATATTTTTTTGGCTGCTTCTGGTGCATTCTTTTGTACAAGCTTTGTCATATGTCTAATGTAATGGTTGAGGAGGGTACTTCCTCGGTTCCTTTTTTTATTTATTGTTGTTTTCCTTCTTTTGGGACTACTATGCATTTTCGAAGTAATATCACTTGTTTGTTGTTTGTATCACTTGTGAACTTGGCAAGTTGTGGGAAGATGTATCTATTTTGTTATATCATTGCAAGTCCCTTTTAAGCGATTGATAATATCTCCTCCTAGATTTCTGAAGGCCAGTCAAGATATACTTAGTTATTCTTGTCTGTAGAGATGAAAAGTTATTAATGAGCTTGTCCTAAATCCTAATGACTTCATGTGCCTTATCCTAAATCCTAATGACTTAAGTTTTTGCCATCAGTATCAAATCTTCTATGACCAAGTGATCAAGAGTCCCACCCTTACCACCCACAATATTTTAAATAGAAGGTTGATTTTTTCAGCACTAGGTAGGTGGGCTTGTACATCGTCAGAGACATAAGCCCATTCGTGTACCTTCATCTAGTAGCTTTTTTAGGCTAGTTGGTTATTGACACTTGTTAAATTTATTGACAAGTGTCAAGCTTTTGTGATATATGTTTTACTTTCTAATGTGTTGTTTGTTTTAGCATCCAAATAAGACAGGTTTTGGTTCTCAGTTTTGTCAAAGCTATTGCATTCTCATTTTTTTGCATTGCTCAGCGGCTTCATTTCTCTGGAATAATTCATTTTGTGTCTTTGGTGAATTATGGGGTTTCCCCATGGATTTACAGTAGTTTATGAGTATTACTTTTCGGGGTCTGTGTCTAGGGATTTAAGGAAGATGCTAATAAGCTTTGGCAATGTTCTCGCTTTGTGGTTCTTTAATTCATTTGGTTGGAATTTATGCTAGAATCTTTACAACACATTGGTTATCTTTTGAGTTCTTCTGGGATAGATTATTTTTTCTTGCTTCTTTATGTTATTTTGCTCACAGCCCTTTTCTGACAAACCTGCAGAGAAATTTGCAGTTCGATTGCATGTTTCATGTTGATATAATTTTTTTTGTTTCTACTTCTACAATGGGTTGCATTTTTCTTAATAGTTCTTGAGTATTTCTTATCCTCTTGCTTTTGAACTTTTCTCTTCTCTCTTAACAAATTCTTCTTTTATAGACACACACACATAAAAGAGATAGGTTCTAGATATCCATTTTCGTATTATGATTATGAAATTGGTTGATCACAAAATACTTGCAACACTTGTGTAGTAAACTAAATTAATGTGCTGCATTTAGGGTTGAAATTAGGCTTGTTTTGGGAGGACGATTACACATATCGATTGTGTCTTCAACCAGTCATACTCGTTCCTGTAAATCTTCTGCAGAATAGGATTGCTTCAGTCCAAACACATGCGCACACACTCAAACACAGTGTATATAATGAGTTGTTCTTTTACATGAAATCATTTTTCTCTTGAAGCCATCAAATACTCTACTTTTCTGTCTTACATTTGTTCTAATTTATTATCATTAACAATGCATTTCTCTTTCTTTATATCTGCTCTTAACTTAATTTTCACTCGGTTCATTAGGTCATCCCTGCATTGGATTCGAATACACCAATTTTTGCATCTTCCTTTACTATGGAGGTATTTAGCATGAAGATTTCTTTATGAATGCTATTTTTCATTTTTTCACTTGCCATGTGTATCGACAATAGTGTTCCATAGGAAGTGATTGAAGTTAGATGTCAGTGTCCATATATCTTTAATTTGACTTACTAACTCTTGAATTCTTCATTTTGTGTCACTGTATTGATATCTATTATTACTTAAAATTTGTGGCACACTTTTGTCCTCAAAGATCTATTCTTTGCATTGCTTATTTTGTTCATTGCAGTCCAAATAAGGTGGAAACTTTCATTTTGACAGCTTATAAAAAAACGTTTGAAGGAGCATGGTATTTTTATTCCATCTAGACTGAAAATATTTAGAACAAGGAAGAAGTTTACAGCTGGTCCATTTGAGATAGAACCTATCCGGGTGACTCATTCTATTCCTGATTGTAATGGATTAGTTCTTCGCTGTTCTGATGGCACTATTCTTCACACTGGGGATTGGAAGGTCTGAATTTTATTTTTATTTCTAAGTGCATTCTCACTTTCATTTGCCTTGAATATCCTATTGCTGAAGAAGTTGATTCAATAGATTGATGAGTCACCACTAGATGGGAATGTTTTTGATCGTGAGGCTTTAGAAGAACTCTCTAAAGAAGGAGTAACACTGGTAAGTCACTTGTATCTGTAGTAAGAATTCTTTTCAGTTGTTTTCTTCTCCTTAAATGAATATTTCTGTAAGATTTAAATAAGGTTAGTCTTAGATGCTGGATGCACACATGTTTAGACTTTAACGACAATAATATACACACACACACACACATATATATCATTTCCTTAGTGGGAAACTTTGTTGTTGTTATCAGTGCTGTATGTATCTTTTCCTTCTTTTTTCTTAAACTTGACAAAAGAGAGAAGCAAACATTGCTTTGGGCCTTATTTTTCAGATGATGAGTGACTCAACAAATGTACTTTCACCTGGAAGGACAACCAGTGAATCTTCTGTGGCAGAAGCATTATTGAGGCATATTTCTGCTTCTAAGGGAAGGATAATAACAACCCAATTTGCATCAAATATACATCGGCTTGGAAGTGTGAAAGCTGCTGCTGATTTAACTGGCAGAAAGTTGGTAATGTTCTCCCTGGCTAATATATTTCGATTCAATTGAGAATGATTTTCTTGTTTAAAATGTCAAATAATGATTACTGTTTAGTGATTGTAGTTTTATGATTATTATATCAGGTATTTGTTGGCATGTCTTTAAGGACGTATTTAGAAGCAGCTTGGAAGGATGGAAAGGCTCCCATTGATCCATCGACTCTGGTAATAAACGTTTGGAAACTTTACTCCGGCATTTTACCTAATTTGTTGTGTTTGGTGGCTGGACTTTTTTATTTACCTTATATATTGTTTTTTTATAGTTTATATATAATTCATGTTAAGACATTGACATCTGGATGTTGGAGAAGTCTAGTGCTGATCAGTTTGTTTTATTCACTAGGTTGTTGTTATAGGAGTTCTGTACAAATGAGCAAATCACCTGTTATGAGTTTTTCCTAATTATTTTATGGGGTTAGTAGTGCTGGTCAGCTAGATTTATTAATTTGGTTGTCAGGAAATTCATTGCAAGTACATAAATCAACAGTGACAAATTTTGCCTGTTTATTTTAACTTGGGAGCCCCTTCTCGCGCTTGCTTCATCACCTTTTATTACACTGATTTTAGAGGTTTTATATGGTCCTTGAATTACAGTATTTTTGTCTTCTCTGTGACCTTGTTAACTTTCATTCTTTAATCACCATTCAAAGATGCACTTTGGATTTGTAGCTCAAGCTAGAGTTAAGCATATGCTTTCAAATTGAGTAGACTTTGATGTTAGGTGGTGATGTGTGATACAGTCATAAATAATATTATTCTTGGGCCTTGTTTACCTGCTTGAACTTTGTAGTCAAGTGATTTCAGTGGCATCTTTGACAGAATTTACAGGCTATATTTTATTTAGTCTTGGCTTTGACAACCTATGCTCCAATAATTATTTGTCTAACTATTTAGATAAATACTTTATTGATTCAGTATCTTTTGCACCATGTGTTTCTAAATTTGTAACATCAACTATTCATCATTATCATGTATTCGTAACAGTGTATGAAAGTCTTGTGCTCTCATGTCTGTTGCCCTGTTTTTCATTATTTCTAATTTTACATAGGTAAAAGCAGAGGACATTGATGCTTATGCTCCAAAGGATCTGCTAATTGTAACAACAGGCTCTCAAGTAAGTTTTTTTCTTTTAGAGGCTGCCTAATCTCCCATGAATTACAAACATTGGACAAGTATAAGGCATATGACAAAATCTGTGTTACTATTGTGTCAGGCAGAGCCACGTGCTGCCTTGAATCTTGCATCCTACGGAAGTAGCCATGCTTTCAAACTATCCAAAGAAGATGTTCTTTTGTATTCAGCAAAGGTATGATAGAACACTGTATTAGATGTTTGCGTTTTACTTTATCTAAAGGCTAAAATCACACTGTTAGGTTATCCCTGGAAATGAGTCTCGTGTAATGCAAATGCTAAACCGCATATCAGAGATTGGATCAACTATAGTTATGGGGAAAAACGAAGGTCTGCACACATCTGGTCATGCATATCGTGGAGAATTGGTAAGTTTGTTTTTATTGCATGCCAATTGCATGCCAATGTTTCTTTCTTCCTATTTTATTCATTTTATCATTTATTAATTTTCCATTTCTTGGCTGTTCAATGCTTTGGCAAGATATACAGAAATTATCAAAGTACTCCTTATTAACCAATAAGAGTTTAAATGTCGTTGGTCTTTAATGTTGAAAGAAAGTGAACATGGTTAAATCATAATTTTCACTTTCTAAAGTATTTGGTGTACTAGTTATATTCGGGGAAAGAACAGTTATGTTATTGTCTTCTCTTGCTGAGTAGATTTCCAGATAGTGGGATTTCACATGGATTATTGGGATCTTTCAAGCTAGTTATTTTGTTTTGATGCTTTGTGTCTTTGATATGGCATTCTGTAGGAGGAAGTACTCAGAATAGTGAAGCCACAACATTTTCTTCCCATACATGGAGAACTCTTGTTCTTGAAGGAGCATGAATTACTTGGAAAGTCAACTGGCATTCGGCACACTGCTGTGAGTCATTTCCTCTTTTATCAGATTTTGCGTTTTATTAACATGGCAACATCATATGGAGAAGATTAGTTAGTGTGCTCTAAGAATGAGGTTTGTATATGTTGAGAAGTAAGTCTCACTTCATTATCTCGGGAATGACTTAAATACCTGTTGGGCTATTCCTCTCATTGCCAATTGGTTTTGAGAAGAACATGGTATTAGAGCCAAAACCCAACTTCTCTCTGATCATCATGGGCCAAAAGGTGCCCTTTAGTTATGGGTGACAAATAACCTTTCGCCTAGTCCGACATGCTTGTGTGGAGGGGGCATGTTGGGAAGTAAGTCTCACTTCGCCTACCTCATTATCTCGGGAATGATTTAAATACCTCTTGGGATACTCCTCTAATTGCTAATTGGTTTTGAGAAGAAACCTTAACAATATCATATGAATCGAATGTCTGAAGAAACGAATGCGACTTATGCACCAGGTTATTAAGAATGGAGAGATGCTTGGTGTTTCACACTTGAGAAATAGAAGAGTCCTCTCTAATGGTTTCATTTCCCTTGGAAAAGAGAATTTTCAGGTTAGTGGCCCTCAAAGTATATTGTTATTCTCTTTTTAAAATGTATTTACTTGTGAGGCACTGTTGGCTAAAAAGTTTTTTACACTGCCATCTAATCATGTGTCGCCACATTGTTAAAAATATTTGACTTTCACAATAACTATCTTATAAGGCACACATAGTGACATATAATTGGTTGACAACATAAAATTGTACATTTGCAAAGCGTCGAAATTTAACTCTTTTAATATTTATTTTATAATGCGTGAGATTTATTTATTTTTCTTTTCTTTTTCACGCAGTTGAAATATAGTGATGGCGACAGAGCATTTGGTACATCAAGTGAACTCTGCATTGATGAAAGATTGAGAGTTGCATTAGATGGCATCATTGTAGTTAGGTAGATCTTTCAACTTTTGAAGTTAGTAAAAGAGAACCAATGCATAACATGTTTGGTGACATCCTACCATTTATCTTTTACAGCATGGAAATATTTCGCCCACAAAATGTAGATAGTTTGGCTGAAAACACCTTAAAAGGAAAGATAAGAATTACCACAAGATGCTTATGGCTTGACAAAGGGAAGTTGTTGGATGCACTCCATAAAGCTGCTAATGCAGCTCTTTCAAGTTGCCCAGCAAATTGTCCACTGACTCACATGGAAAGAATTGTGTCTGAGATGTTGAGGAAGATGGTGAGGAAGTACAGTGGTAAAAGACCAGAAGTTATTGCTGTTGCCATAGAAAATCCTGAAGCTGTTCTTGCAGACGAGATAAACACAAAATTGTCTGGCAAGTTCCATGTGGGTCCTGGTATATCAACATTACGAAAAGCAGTGGATGGACATGGGAAGTCAAATCAGTATACCAGAATGCAAATAAGAGGTAACATGAGTAAATTTGAGGAGACTTATAGAATGGACCATGTTAGAAAAGGCTTAATCAAAACCTAGAGAGAGAATCAGAAAAGAGAGAGAAGAAGAAGAGTAGAGAAGAAGAAGAAAATGATTCTATTATTAATGAATTGTTAGTTATGACACAAGCACTGCTCCATATATATAGGAGCTGAAATAGAACAAGAGAAGATACAAAAGCTTTTAATAATGCATAATCAGCACTACTCTAATAGTTTTGCCTTTCTGCTTGTATTTGCACTGTGTTTGACAAAAGGGGCTTATTAGTCAATGAAGTGACTTATCCATATTTGATAAGTCATTTGGTGGTGGTTTATGATTTAGAAGTTAGATACTTGTTTCATTTTACACCTATCAACTAGCTTACCAACTGATCTTCCCAAACATTTATGTTTCATGAGCTAGCTTATCAGCTCCTAGCTTATAAGCTTCTAGCACTTTTAAGCTCTCAACTGACTTATAAGCTTTCAACTAGCTTAGTTGTGCCAAACAGAGCCTTTATTGAATATGTGATGTCAAGTGTATGTTTGTAAGATTCTATTGGATTGCTTTCATACTGAGTTGGAGGGTCTTGATCTCCCTCTAGATGACTGTTGCTCACCTGGCCTGGGGAGCATGTAAACATCTCTCACCAAGCTTAAAGTGTTCCTGGCTTAAATATTTTTTATTGCCAGGTGACACTTGGGTTTCCACATTCAATTAGTCGGAGCCAAATCTTCTGTCCCAAAGGTTGTATTACTCCATGTACCCCTTGCTTCTCATTGGTCAGAAAAATAAAACATGAATTAAATATAAATTAAGTTTATATTTTCTGACCAATGAGAATAAAATGGTACATGGGGTGGTACACATCTAGAGACAGAAGATGTGCTCCCCAATCAGTCAACTATTTGTGAAAAATAAACTAGTTTTTTTTATGTAAACCAAGCTGATTATAGTTCCTATCTCAAACCAATTGATTGTTGAAACTTGAAAGTTAATTTACTTTCCCATTTTGATTGATCTGAAGTAGGGTTCCTTGTGAATCTTGAAATGATGGATCAAAAGGGTTTCATATGCATTTATTAATAAATGTGTGTAGGAATTATTGTAGGTCAATTAATTGACAATAAGAGTGTCATGGATTATGCTTGTTCTTAAATAGACAGGAGATAATTTCTTTATAAATTACATAACTTGTTTATGTGGTAAAATGCTATCAGATTGCAATGGACCTCTACAGTGGATACCTAAATTGACTATTTTATACTATAGTCGGTGGGTGCAGAAACATGTCACTTTTAACATCAATTTATTGTGGTGTAATATTTTTTTAAGACTGTCTAGTGCTTATTCTCACCCTTGTCTATTGATTAGTGTAGATGATGGCATTAATGTTGAAGAGAAGGATGCTACTACTTCAAGTAGAGCTGAGGATGGTTTACTCGATTCAGAGGTTTCAGATGACTTTTTGAAAACATTCCTTGCTTCCTCACCAGTTGAAAAGTCAATTAAAGCTAACAACGGTTATGTTTCACGAAAGGAGCACGAGTCCAATCTGAAGGAAGATTATTCTGAAGAGACTGATGAACCCAGGTCTGAAGAGAAGTCTAATTCTGAACCCAAGTCTGAAGAGAAGTCTAATTCGGAACCCAAGTCTGAAGAGACATCTAATTCAGAACTCAAGTCTTCAAAATCAGTGAAGAGAAATAAATGGAAACCTGAGGAAATTAAGAAGGTGATTGATATGCGTGAAGAATTACATGACAGATTTCAAATCGTTAAGGGAAGGATGGCTCTCTGGCAGGAGATATCTCAGAACTTGTCGGCTGATGGGATCAGCAGAAGTCCTGGACAGTGCAAATCTCTATGGACATCTTTGGTACTAAAATATGAGGTTTGTTTCCTCTTCCTTTAAGCAAGTTGACATCATTATTATAAAGCAATTTGTACAACGATTTAAATTAACCATTCTAAGTTCTTGATAGACTGCCTTTATGTTTAATGGTCACTTTGGTAGAGTAAAAACGTAGGTGAAAAGGTCATGGATAAGGGTCTGCAAAATGTGTCCCATCCCACTAATCTTCCCAGTCCCAAAGCTTGTTTTGATGAGTTTGAGTTTTATAAATTAGACCTGGTGTGTTCTCACGTCTCCCGTCGGGTCCTGGGTTATGATTCAGGTTACTTGTGCTGTCTCAATGCTCCACATTCTTTAAAATGTATATTTTTCTTATGATTAGATATAAGTAATAAGACTTCCTGACAAATAAGTAATCTTTTGCATGATAATATACTTATGAGATTAATGGATGTATTGTGCACATCATTACTACATCATTGACATTTAGTTAAAAGTCATAAACATAAAAGGCGAATGATGAGCTCACCATATAACTATCAGTGCACAACCCTTTCTCTCTATTTATATTGATGTTATTTGTTGTTAATGATGTGCTCTCTATTCAAATCCTGTAAACAACCTCTCCGCTTGCAAGAGTAAGGTTGCATAGTCATACCCCATTAAGTGAGAGCCTCATGCACCGAACCACCTTTTTAAAGTTCTTGATGCACAAGTAAGGTTGTTACTTAGTGACCATGTCATGAGTTCAAATCCTGGAAATAACCTCTTTCTTTGCTTGGAGTGGAAATCACTTGTACCACTTTTCTCTGTTTTCTGGGTCTTGACACCTAAATAAAATTTATAAGTAATTTCATTTATTATCTATCAAATAACAGTGACCGCTAATAGTTGGCATAGGTTTATTGGCTTGGTATAGAGAGATATAGAAATAGTGGTACAAATAATCTTCACTCCTTCGTTTGTAGGGTAAGGTTGTGTACATCAACCCTCAATAAATCCCACTAAGTGGGAGCCTTGTGCATTGGGCCGTCATTTTTTTATTTGTTGCTAAATATATTTTATAAACACATGTCAGTTTTTATATATGATCTGGTTATGCAAATGTTTAAATTTATAGGTTATGATATCAGGTTTGTTCCGTTTCTGTTCTATACATATAGGGTCATTGCAGGTCCCACTTAGTTCCATGTAATGACCCTATCAAATATCAGGCGGGATTTAAGTAAGCTAATCCCGTTCTATGCACACCTCAAGTCATGGTATTAGTAAAAAGTTATATTAAAAGCTAAACCAGGAGTTCTTCACCCTCTTTTTTAGCCCTATACTAAAGTGACTCTAAATAATATCAGTTGGGCTAAAAAGGAAAAATAATTATTATTCTGATTGTAACTGGTCTTTTTAATTTACTATTTCTATGAATTTTTATTTATCATTATTTAAATAATTATTATGAATTTTATTATTATTCTGATTGTAACTCTAAATAATACCAACCGACTTTGCATGTTGATGTGCGCTATAATAGTGACTGACCTACTTTTTCCTGTGTAAGATAGAAAACAGTTATTTGCTCTTTATTGCTTACTGAAGGTAGTGACATTGCCCTTCCCCTCAAGTGCTTGATACAGCTAGGATCAAGGTTTCATTTATTAATTCATTTTAATAAATGGTTTTGAGCCCTAACTAAGAAGGGCTTTACCTTGCTAAACTTGGAGCCTTCACTTTAAGAAGGGCTTTACCTAATCATCACCCTAATGTAGAAAGACTAAAGAAGTTATTAAATACAATTTTATAAGATATCTACTATTTTGGAAAATAACTTGTTTATTTTTAAGCAGGAGCTGAAGAATGAGAAGGGTAGCAAGAAAGGATGGCAATATTTTGAGGACATTGAAAGGATAATGTCTAATAATGATGCACTGGCAACAAAATAATAACTCTACACACTAAGATTGATAATAAGTCTGAGAATGGTGACTGGGAAGATAATCCATCTGTTGCAACACAATTATTTATATAAATCATGCACTTATGGCATTGAAGATCCTTAGTTTTCTGAGGGACGAGGGGATAGAAGGCATAAAGTGATTTTGGCATTTATACTAACACAAGCTACTGAGGGGCAATATTATGGATTAGGTGCTCCTTATTTCATTTGTGTATTAATTAAATTTATTCTCATTTCTTCTGTGGTTTTGGTACATTTCATAATTGTTAGTTGAACATGTTGCTGGATGTTGTTGAATTGGAGAGTTGTTTACTTTTAAGTAGAGAAGAAAAGTGGAGATAAAGACTAGATAATATGATATTAATATTGGTTATGTGATGATGATTATATGACTCAACTATTCTAATTCTACTAATAGTAGGTTGAGTTTTTATTTTTATTTTTATTTTGTTTTCTTCTGTAAATGGTATATTTTTAATTTTAAATAGAAGATAAGTTGTAAAAATTGTCTAATATATTTAAAATATCATTAGATAGACAATATTTAGTAATTTAAAGCTTCTATGAATTAGTGGAAAGGGTAAAGAGTGGGACAAGTGTCCACGACACTGTTAATTTGAAAAGGAATTTTATAAAGCATGTTCTGTATAAAAATGCTGAAATTTGGGAAAAATGCAATGCAACTAACAAAGTGGTGAGTGAAATGAGAGATGGAGTGTATGATGATTTATGTGTTCATACGAATAACCATGTCTTTATAAGGCAATTTACATGTTAATTTACTAATACTGGTATTATCATTATATTATGTAGATATTCTAAAAGAAATCAATTCTATAAATGTGCTATAAGGTGTGATAATTTTAGTCCTTTAATAAATAATAATTAAATAATAAATATTTAGACAATCTTAATGTATATATCTATGTTATTAATGAAAGTATACGGGATACAATATCTTTCCCGAGCCATATTGGACTTCCGAACATTCAAAATTCAAATTAAATACCATATTTTTCATAATTAGGTATATAGAGATTTTATGCGTTTTTACTGCAAAACAACGTTAGTGATGACTCTAATTTTTAGGGAGAAACCAACATATCTAAAAATCTGTAAAGTTTTACGTTATGGAGTAAGGATCCTCTCCATTAATGAATAGACAAATACCACATTTTCTTTGTATATTTAATGCCAAAATTGCTATTCATTATATATAAAAGGATGAAAATGTCCTCCCATATTATATTTCCTTTATTTTTTTGTGGTACTTGTCTCTTCAATCCTTACTCACACTTATCCCATGTTGTTTTTATAGTAATCATTACCAAAAAAACGCACTTGATTCGGCCAAAACTACAACAGTGGTGTCACTTGGAAGACTTCCAAAAATTATGGTACATTGCATCCTAATGTTTTGTTTTAAAATAAAGGATTAATCCATATGTAATGCAGATAACTTCAAATGAGTTTTTATTGACCTTGGTCAAATCATATGATTCACCACATGGATTCTATGTTTCAAAAGAAATATGTTTCTTTATCCCTATTTAATAGAATTGCACTAAATAATATAAAATATTAAATTTTGATTTTACAATTTTTTTTTCCAATTAAATGACAGATTCTAATTGATCTAGGACGCCATCTATGAATACATCTGCATCCCATTGTAGTGCTTACGCATGACGTATTTGTTGACATGCACGAAATGGGTTGTTTTCCAACATACATAACACGTTACATTGACCATAATAAAATAAGTAATAACACAACATATATGCGTTTGGGACAAACACATAAATTTTTTGGGACATACATATAGAGATGATGCTTAATGCATGACATACTTGTTACCACGAGGATGTTAAAAATACATTTTCCACTATTGTGCTTATGCTTTCAATTTGATGATAATTTTGAATTGACTATAAATTTCTAAACCCAATAACTGGGAACCATATCTTAGTTCTTCATTTCCTAGAGGGTTGTGTTTTGTTGGAAATCTTGTCTTGTTGGGGAAGATGTTACGTCACTTGGACAAAGAAGATGTTGATATATATGCATGTCGAAACCTCCAAAGCGTGTGTTACTACACTAACCTTTAGGTTTGATTCGCCCCCACCAATCTAAGAGTATTGGCTGCAAATGGGATGAACAACGAATCCCCTTCAAGATACTTTGGAAACATTGATATGATTTGCACAAGCACAACAAGCGTATCTCTCAATAGTATTTTACAAATTTATGTTTCCCACAATTCTCTCATGCATTAGAGAAGTGAATGATGATTTCTAGGTTTAAATTTTCGTGTATTCTGATTATGGCTTGAAGGATCTCTATTTATGTACCTTCCCACACTACATCCTCACTTTTTCTACATTTTATATTTTAACAATTTAAATTTTAATTAATGTTTCGTTCTTATGTTTTGTTTTGCAAAAAAAATATCAACTATTGAACTTTAGAGGAGATTGAAATCACTTTTCACATTCAACCTGTTTTTTTTTTATGTTTATCATTTCCTTTCATTTTTACCATTACCCCTTCATATATCCCCTACCTCTTCATTTCTCCATACTCTTCATTTCTCCATACTGCTACGTTTCGCTCGCACGATTTACTTTGTCGTCATCACAAAATATATGCTTGTCTCTTTCTCTTCGAACAACATTTCTGTTCAACAATCTTTCCCTTCCAACTATCTTTTTTTGTTTATTTTCTCATTGATTTCTTTATTTTTTATTAAGGTTCTTAGTGATTTCATTATTTTTTAGATTTGTTCTTCCAACAGTTTTCTCCGTTAGCGTCTGATAAGCAAAGTATCATCCTAAAGGATGACCAAACCTTCAAAACATGTCTCATTTTATATATGTATATATATTCAGTTGCAATATTACATTTGTTTGTTTTTAATATTGATATATTTATTTCGTTCTTAACATTTTCTCTCTTCATTTGTAGTTTGGTTCTCCCTCGTAGCGTCTCTACACTTTAGTTTTATTTCTCTTAATCTCTTATTTTATTTATACATTTTTTTATACACATAATCACTAATTTAATTTTTTGTTTTGCATGTTTCAGAAACGCCTGAAGAATATTTTACTCTGAAATAAGATAAGAATCATGATTAGTTATTTACGGTTTTGTATTTTTTTTATTCGTTGATTTTAAAAATCTATTGTTTAAATTATATATTTGTTGCTTATGTTACCACAGTCATTTGGGTCCATTGAGAATGATAGAACTAATAGATTCAATAATTTTTTCTCTTCTTTGGCATTTTGGTTATCTTTGACAATTTCTTGGATCGTTTTGTATGATATAATTAAAAATAATAATATGTCATAAATTCTAAATTTTCTTTTTACATCTACATGTACTAAAATAGTTATAAATTCAACATTTCATTTTTACGTTTCATGTATAGTGAAATGCTCATGAAGTATTTAGTTAACTAATTAAACAAATTTCTCCATTTTTATACATAAATGTAAAAAAAATATAGAGATATTTCGTTTTCAGATATAATTTCCTTATATTATTACAATTGCTCGTAATTCTTAACATAGGTGAATGAATATCACATTAGAGACAACATTTATTTTGAAAAATTAAGGCCTAAATAGTGGTAAATAATGTGTGATATCAATTAATATATTATTTTAGTGGTTGTAATCCAAAAAAGTAATGTCTACTTTATTTTTTTTTAATCTAAACATTTAATTACAACATTTTCATTTTAATTTCATTTATTATAATTGTTCATGCATTTAAATAGTGTTGATCGCTGATCATTTATTACTATTACTTTTAACGTTCATACATTTTAATTTCATTTATTACTACTTTAATTGATGATCAGTTGCAAACTAATAATTAATAATTACTTTGAATAAATACCGCCGATCATTAGGATAGAAATAAAACTGATAAATATGTCTAAGGGAATAAAACAGATATTATCATTTATTTCGAAAAAAATCTAAGTAATAATTACAATGTCCCCCTTTTGTATACTTTAAAAAAAATACTAAATAATAAACCAATTACACAAGTAATAAAAAATAATATTCTAGAAATAAAAGAAATTATAAACAAGTTATATTAAGAAATAATAACAATAATATCATAAAATTAAACAAGTTCTCCATATGTACATTTATATTAAGAATTAGCAATATAAGTTTTTATTGTATTTATTAGTTACCCAAATATATAGATTATAGAATATGAAAATCAATCAAAAAAGTACAAAAATATACGGGTAACATGTATGTTTTTAGCGGTGCGAATGTGTGGATAACATGTGAGTTTTTAATCATGTGATTGCATTGATCACATGTGTTCTTAACAATACGAATGCACATGTAACATGTGTGTTTAACCATGCGAATGCAAAATAAAATGTGTGTTATGAATGTACATGTAATGTATGTTTTTAATCATACGGCAAAAATACTATCTCGTGCAAATGCACAGGTTACTTGCTAGTTTGAGTGAATAGATAAGTGAAGAAGTTAGAGAATAAGAAGATGAATAGAAAATGAAATGGGTGAATAAGAAAAAGAAATCATGGGTATGATTGAATTTTTTAAATGTGGTTTGAGAAGTTGATTGATGCACAATATGGAACAAAATTGTTTTATCCTTTTGTTTTGGTCCTTTTGGAATTTTGGTACCACTAGAAATGTCATTTTCGAGTAAGTGGAAAAAATCTACTCATTTTTTTATAAGCATTTCCACAATAGGCTTAACCTTGAGTCAAACAATGGTAAAAGGTTTGTTTGAAAAATGATTTTTGGAATATAATAAAGGAAAATTACTGAGAGTTATGAGATACATTTGTGAGATAATCCTAAAACATTCATTCTTTCTTTTTTCCTTTTTAAAAATCAACTCGCAAATAGATACAAAGTAATAGAAACGATGTAATATTAAGAAACATTATGATCCCAAATTAGGTTGAAACATTTTTTCCAGATGAAATTGGATGCATGAATCAAATTATCACGTTGCTATCTCATTTTAGTGCTATGATAAATGATATTGATTTGATAAAAATAATTGATTTTTTAAAAAAGTAAAAGAAATGGATTTATTACTTTAAGAAATAATGAAGTTAATTAGCTAGGAAAAATATATATGAGGAATTTGCGCCCAAAAGAATGGAAATTTTTGTTTTGTTTTTATAAATTGGATTTTTTAATACTCTTGACAAATTCTGGTGATAACATGCATGATGATATAAGCAACATATCTCTCACCATATGTCCCTCTCAATAATTAGGAATCGAACTATTGATTTTTAAGTCTAATACAATAAATACTAAAAGATCTAATGAAACATTACAATATTATAGTCAAATGCTTCAAAAACTAAAGGAAAATGTAACATTCAATAACACATATATCATTTTGATTACAATGAAATCTCATTTTTACCATTAAAAACAAAGGTAAAATATGCATTTAACTCTAGTTCCATTTCTATGGTCTTATGATGAAGGAAGACTCTAGGCAACTTCATATTAAATATTTAGTACTAGGACCATCTTAGCTTCTACACAACTTCAACACAATTAAGCAACTTCAACGCGCCACTTACCTACTTACATTATCTCCTATATATAAATAAAGAACCACTTTCATAATCAAATGTTTCATATAATACAATTAGTCAAACACCACAACATATATTATAACTAAACTCCCATTTCCATTTGCATAACACAAATTACATTTGTTGTTGCTGTCTCCACTTTATAGTTCAAAACAACTTGTACTTCATTTCTTTTGAGTTTTGTGCTATTATTTTATGTCTAGAAAGATGAGGAATGAGACACAATTTGAGAGTGTAGTTAGATATTTTGATGAAGATGGTGATGGAAAGGTTTCACCTTCTGAGCTTAGGCACAGGCTAAGTATGATGGGTGGAGAGTTTTTGCAGAAAGAAGCAGAAATGGTAATTGAAGCATTGGATTCAGATGGTGATGGGTTTCTAAGTTTGGAAGATTTGATTGTGTTGATGGAAGAAGGTGGAGAAGAAGAAAAGTTGAAGGATTTGAGGGATGCTTTTGAGATGTATGATACTGAAAAGTGTGGTTTTATAACACCCAAAAGTTTGAAGAAGATGCTTAGAAGAATGGGGGAATCTAAGTCCATTGATGAATGCAAAATGATGATCAATCACTTTGATTTGAATGGGGATGGAGTGCTTAGCTTTGAAGAATTCAGAATTATGATGCAGTGATGTCAAGGCTTTGTTGATTTATTCAAATGTGAAGTCCCACATTGGATATTAGGGGATGAGTAAAAGAGTTTATAAGTAGAAAAATAAGTTTTTAATTCAAAACGTGGTGTCTCACTTATGCCTCTATATATAGGTTGATTATGTGTAATGTATAGTTTTGTCAGAGTTAACTTGTGTTAATTTGATTCATTCCTTTTCTACATCATGTGTTAATTAAACTTCTTCTATGCTTTGCAAATTTTGTTTAGTTGCTTCTCAATAATAATTGTTGTTCAACCCAAATTGCATCCTACTTTGATAATTAGCCATATTTTCTTGTGATGGTAGTTTCTTATAATTAGAGGGTGTTAATTTTCTTTGAAGTGACGAAAAAATGTTCTTAGTCAAGACAAAAAGAAGGGGGGAAAATCAAAAGAATAGAAAAAACGTGTTGTATTGAATTGAGGTATAAAGTTCTTGGTCCATAAAAAATGGTTGCATACAATTATAAATATGTCATTGAAAATTACATTTTCCTTTGTTTTTTGAATCACTTGTCTCTCCGTAAATGTAGTGTATATTAACTCATTATGTGGCTATGAGAGGTTGACGTGTTCTTTGATTCTTTGCCGTTGAAGATTCTTGCCATCTATTTTTTGGTTGTAACTTCATTAATCCCACATGGTACAAGATTTTTGCTTGGCTTCAGGTTTTCCTTTTACCATTAGATGTTGTAGGACTTTTAGATATTATTAAGTCCACTATGTCTGACGGAATTTTGGATTCCTTTGTTACGGGTCAGCCTTCAATGACTACTATTACACAACTAAAACAAGTCATTTCAAAAACATCATGGTTCTATAAGTTTTTCGATTTATAAATTTTTATAGTCATCTTATATTTATTTAATGTGGACTTCATATTTGATTATACCCAACAATATATATCTTTCAGATTTTCAAGTGCTTATTAATCTATCGACTCTAATATCCCAGTCGAAGGATCTCCAATCACTGGTGAGTCTAATTGTTAACTACCATGGGAAAGGTAAAGAACTACAAGTTAACAAGGCGTATACCAATTTGTGAACCAAGACTTTAAAGTTACGATTTAATGAGTTTTTTCAACTTATAAGCTCTCTCACTAATCCTCTGGTATCAATTGTGCCCCTTGAATATATTCAACTAGTAATTTCCCCCTTCTTTTTTAGTTTGTTAGTTCTCTTTCTCTTATGAGATTAATTTCTTAGAACTTTGATGTTTTATATGGTTTGTCTTGTACCCCTTTGAATTACCTTGTTTGAGGAAAAAAATTAGTTGGGATATTTTAGGAGTATAGATTAAAAGGATATAGCCAAGCTCATATAATTGACACCTTTTTGAGGTTTGTTAGAACAAAAATCAGTGGCTCTCTTGGCCTATAAGGTGAGTATATGTTTATACAACAATTGAGAGCTTATATGGAACCACTAAGAGAATTGTTTAGTAAGATTATTTGATAATCTAGTTGAAGGGAGTAAAATTAAATAAACATTTCAGAATTAATCTAGTTGAAAAGTAATTGATAATCTAATGAGGGTGACTTGAAAGGAAGGATTTGATTTATTTTTTTAGCTTAAATGTTTTAGAGTGTATTATCTATCCATTGAATAAGCTATATATTATGGGGATGGATCCACTTACTCCAAGAGTAATTGAAATTTTATTTACTCCACATCATGATCATTCATTCTTGGAAAATCCAATGGTTTGAATTGATGAGTAATATAAACCATTTGATTTTCTAAAATTGGATGGCTAAGATGTGAAGTATGTCTTTTCCACTTACTCCTGAAGGATTTTGATACTTATTATTAGGGGTGTGGACTTTGGATGACTTGATTCTATCGATGCATATGGCATAACCTAATGATAATCAGGTCCAAATAGAATTAGGCCGAGTTTAAGGCTGAGTTCAGGTTTAAAAATTAGACTCGATTAATATTTAGAATCATTCTTTTGGTTGGTACTGAACTATATTGCCGACAATATTATCCGCAATCTATAATTCATCTATATCAAAGAAAATTAAATTTATCCAAATTTATCCATTCAAGCTAAAGGATTTAAATTGATATATTACAATAAACAATTTTAGTAATAGATTTCAATCTATCTATTATATCCAATGAATATACATGAATATATTTATTTGGACAATCATCCAAAACACAAATGTTAAAATATAGTGTTTTTTGTTTTTCAATTTCATTCAAAATCTCAACTCTCACTTTTTTGCAGTTTTTCCCACTTTCAATTTTATATTAAATTGAGATCAATTATATCACATGTGAATATAGTTAGTATTAAAAGTTTATTATTAAGTACATAACATACATAAATACATAAATATCTGTTAAAAACTTTATACGTATAACCTTAAACATCGCATGCTTGCAGAATATTGCAAAAAAATAAATTTTTAAAAGCTAAAAACAAACATTTTTTTATTTAAAAAAAAAAAGATTTTTAAAAGTGATTTTAAAAAAAAGGTGATTTAAAAAATGTTTAATTGAGATAATGATTTTTAAAAGAATGATTTTCTTCAAAAGTTTTTTAATTCAAAAAGAAAATCATATGGAGCAGATATTCATCCATCAAATTACATGAAAATGAAGTCATCAATTGATTATAATTCATCTATTAACTTTGGATATGAATGAATTAGAGTGATGGATGAATTAGAATCCATCCACTAAGTTTAAATATGAATGAATTAGATAATTTAAAATATGATACAAATAAAGGTAATTAGAATGCAAATACAAATCTATTTATTTGCCACCCACACCTAACCAATTCCTTATTCTATTAAATAGTTTTTTTAAAATATACTTTATAATGTGCTATTCTATAATAAAAACATGGATTCTACTTCTTATTCACCTTATTAATTGCCTATAAAATAACTAATACACACTACATTTTTATTAATAAAAGAACTGACCCAAGTATTGTTCTGAGGAAACTTTTCTAGCACACTTGATTATAGCATTCAAATATTCAAATTATATCCATGAACATAAAATGATAAATTATATTTTGAAAAAAACAACGAAGATTTATCATGAACATTATTCTGAAGAGAAATGAAGGAAAATGAAAGACTTAAGAGTATGAATACAATTATAATATTACTTTGAAACCTTTCATTTCCCTCCAAAACTCAATTTGTAAAGAAACTTCAAAGAATCCTAACATTATGGGCATCAACGACTAACCAGAGATAACCAAAAGGGAGATGTATGATGAATGACAAGTACATGGAACATTATATAAAATGACCATTAAATGCTTTATTGGTCCAGCAATTTCCATTAGGAATGACAATAAATATTTCAGAGGGTTTTATTACTCTTATGTTTCTTCCTCTAATAAGACACTTATATAACTTCAAATTTCAACAGGGGTCTTCTGTGGTGGGAGCATGGGGGATTAGGAACAAAACAAAAGCAATGTAGCCTGGCCAAAATTCTGTAACAGGCTCCACTTCTTTCAAAACCCACCATCACACAGGTAAGGAAAAAAATAAAACCTATATATTTCATTTTATAAAGAAAACAGCCATGCCAGAACATGGATAATGAGGGTAAATATCTGTACAGAGGAGACTCTCACATGAAATAGCTGGGTGAGCTTTTTCTTCTTGAACCACCTTCACCATATAGTTCATTCCATTGTAAAAGCTCGGTCATATTTACGGATTCGGATGAAACACTTGCACATACCTGCATCAATATAACAGAAAGTTAATGTTGTTTTGGAGGTCTGAAGGGCAGGAGAAGAAGGTTGTATAGATAGAGATTTTGGTTCCATATACAGATGTACCTGTTGATGAGCATGTCTAAAGTCTTCCATGTTCAAAGATCGAATATCTGCACTTCCACTTAATGCTGGAGCAGGTCTACCTTCCACTAGAGCAGCAGCTTGTTCCTGTTATGCATCAAACAAGTTAGACCGAAAATGAATGATTAATGCAACCATGATGGAACGATTCATGTAAACATGAACTATTCTACCAGTAACATCACAATCGACAAGAATGACAAACTAGTTGAAGTACACCCACACCCAGCACTAGTATAATACACCAATTCAGAAAAACTATACCTTCTTTTCTTTTTCTAATATCTCTTTAATGGGACGATGTGCAGCAGTTACACAAAAATTCTGCAATAGAAGAAGACAACGCATGAAGGCACCCCAAATATTGACCAACTAACATCATGACTTTAAAAAGTTTAGGATAAAAGGAGAAAGAACACCCCAAATTAACCTTAAGATCACTTCCAGAATATCCATCAGTCATACTTGCAATTGCATCCAGGTCAACATCAGAAGACAAGTCCTCTTTTGCCAGTATAACTTTTAATATTTTTGCTCTATTTGGAGCATCAGGCAAATTTACCATTAATCTGCAGAACACCAAAGATTAAGAAAACTTCAACATCTTCCAGTCCCATTAACCCCCTTCCCCAAAAAAACAAGCAAATGAAAAAAGGGATTTAAAGTGCAGTGAACATGGTATTCACCTCCGCGGCAACCTCCGAATGACAGCCTCATCAAGGTCATAAGGCCTATTTGTGGCTGCAAGCACAAGAACTCGCTCAGTTTCCTTTGTACGTAAGCCATCCCAGTTCACCATGAATTCATTTTTCATCTTTCGCATGGCCTCATGCTCCCCAGTATTTTCCCTCCGGCCCAACATGCTATCAACCTATACAAGAAACCAAACCTCTTCGCTGTGACTTATTCGTCAACTGATGAATTAATACAAAATCCACCAACATTTCATGTAAAAGGCTTACTTCGTCGACAAATATAACACTAGGAGCAATTTTACTCGCCACGGAGAAAACAGCTTTTACATATTTCTCACCCTCACCAAACCACTTAACCAAAAAGGGGAAAGAATACAAGTTAACACCAATAACAAACTGATAAAGGAGAGATTAAAATACAGACAAAGAAGCAAGTCTAAACCTTAGACGTAATGCTTGACATGGAAATATCAATGAAGTTTGCACCTGCTTCAGTAGCAACGGCTTTCGCAAGCATTGTCTTACCAGTTCCAGGGGGTCCAAATAATAGGATACCCTTGCATGGCTGCAACAAAAGGCAATTCACAGTAAGAAATCCGGGTCCAGAGAGTTCATGGTACATAAGCAATTTTGACGAGGAGTCAGTCATTTAAAGATAAAAATTACATACTTTTTGTAGTGATTTGTACAAAAACAAAAATACGTGTCAATGTTTCTGGAAGCAAAGCATCACGGGTTGTCCTAAATACAGTTTCTTAAAACCAACTGCATATGATGCTTTTAGCTTTCATGGCAGAATATAGCCATGTTACATATCTTGCAGAGAGGCCTATATTATGCATAAAGGCTACAAATGATAAGATATCAAAAGAAGGGCATTAGAAAATTAAATCCAGTCAAAAGCGAAATAAAATCAGTTAGCCAACAAACTGGTAAAAAGGCAGAGAAGGAAATTTTTAGAGAATCACTATTCTGGAATCTGGATATTATGTGTTATTGGCATGGACCTATATCAGTTGTACTGACTAATATCTCTCGGTATATATATGTAGATAGGGAAGGTAGCATGTTAGTTATTCTCATTCCCAAATTCCTCTCACATGGTATCAAGAGCTAAGTTAGAGAAATCCTAAAACACACACCAGTACCGATGAACACAATATTGTGAGTTTTTCAGTAGTTTGAGCGTGATTTTCATGCCACGTCAACTGAGTCTTGGCCATGGTGCTGCAGGTGGTCTTTGTGGCAAGTAAAGTTGCTACCGGCCAGAATATTGCCACTAGTTACTCATCTTGATATTGCCTTCTTTGTCAGTGTGGTTAGTAAGTTTTAGTTCACGTCATCTCCAGGGACCACTCGATGGGAGCCAGCTCTTTGATATATTTAGATATTTCAAAGGGGCTCTAGGACGTGGTGTCTTGTATCAAGATGATAGAAATACTATAGTGGAAGCGTATTCTTATGCTAAATGATTTGGATACCCTATTGTTGTGAGATCCACTTCTGGTTATTGTGTACTTGCTGGTGGTAACCTTCTTTCTTGGAAAAAGTAAGCAGCAAAGTATTGTTGCCCGATCTAGTACCGAATCAGACTTTTGTGGCATGGCTCAATCTACATGTGAATTGGTGTGGTTATAAAATCTTAATGAGATTGGATCCAAGAATACAATGCCTATGAAACTATGGTGTGTTAATAAAGCTTCCATTCATACTGCCTCCAATCCTGTTCATCATGATAGACCAAAGCATATTGGCACTGATTACCATTCTGCGTATGAAAGATTCAAAAGGGTTTTTTGCTGTTACTGAACATGTACAGACTCGAGAACAACTTGCAAACATAATAAATAGATTATATTTGTAATTAATATCAATACTTCAGTTTGAGGGGGAGCGTCAAAGAATAGCTATTTTGGGTAATTATGTACTATTGGACTAGACCTATCTTGTTTGCACCGATTAATCTCTTTTTCAGTGTGTGGGTATATATATTGGGGGATTAATAAGTAAAGTTAGTCATGAATATATTATACAATAAAATGCACTTTAATATGTAAATAAAAACCTTGGTTAATTGCCCCTTGCAAAAAAGCTCAGGCCTCTGTAAAGGAAGCATAACCAATTCTTTCATTGTATCCTTGACATTTTCAAGAGCTCCAATATCATCAAAAGTAACACCAATGTCATTAGGTGGAATAACATCAGCCAAAATACTCTTTTCAAACTCGTTTTCTGTTACAACATCCTGATTTCAGACAACACAAGAAGCACGGTTATTCAGAATACATACTGCATTTGTGAAATAATATATAAGTGGGAATAAACTACCAGATAGCACCATCTACTACAATCCAAACAGAAAAAGTTCATAATAAAATCACCTTAAGAGACTGCTTCGTGCTCTTTGACTCATTCTGGATAGCCTGTAAAATCCCAATTCCATACTGGATACTGGTAGATTAAATAATGGTCAACGACATAACAAGTATGAAGGTGAAAATAGAGTATATATAACAGTGCAAGCTAGTTAATTACCTTTCACAAGACAACACAAGCTTTGCATCATGATTAACTTCAGAACTCTGCATGAGGTGGTGGCTTAAAGCCCAGCCAACAATCTTCTCTACATCTGCAATATATCAAACATTATGTAGAAGGGACATTTAAGCTGCAGATCACAAACACTAAGCACTTAGTGGTAGAACATACTTTCATTTGTAAGTGTCTGATCCTTAATGCACAAGGTCTCAAGTCCTTCACATTCCATTCCACAACGGCTTAAAACCTATATAGAAAATTCAACAATATGTAATTGTAAGTTAAGAACACAAAGGTTAAATTATAGCTATACACATTAAAACATTTATGTCACTACACAGTTCAACACGGACAACTATCTACAACCTGAAACCTTGGAAGTTAGAATGTGATGTATTTAACAAGGGAAAAGGGAAACAGAATGGTAACTGACAGCAGACGATTAAGTGAACTAACCACGCCAATTAAAATAGCACATTAAACTATAGTTTGTCCACCTTCTTGTTATTTGAGATGTGTCCTGTTTCTCATCTTAACCAAGTCAAAATCACAATATGAGACAGTGGTCTGTCCTAGTCCGCTCTGTCCTAGTCCGCGTGTGACAAACTCCAAAGCTTTATGAGATAAAGGACTACATTGTCATCAAGAGTACTAAACAGTATAAATATTCAAAAATCAAAATACAGGCTTAACTTCCTTTACCAAAGTTGTATAATTCCTGCAACACTCCATACTGCTCTACTTATTTTTCCTCATGTTTTTAGTCATGCTCACATCCTTCTATTTAAGCTGTGTAGTCAATCGCACGCGATAAAGGTGTCGTGGAGGTTTCCGGCCCTTCTTCATGATGAAACGGCTGATAGCAGTGCGACTTGCCATCGCGGATGTTGCAGGCCGAGTCACGCTCCATTTCGCAATCCAGAACCTGCTACAGGTTGAAGGTAAGTGAAACCCTAATTTTTAAATGAGAAATGTATTTTTTGTCCTTATTTTTTAGCTGTTAGTTCTTCAGGTGTTTTTTATTAAAAAAACTCTTCCACTTCTTTCCCTCATTTAAAACACATACGCTGTATAACTTGAAAACTGAACTCTTTCCATTTCTTCCCCTCATTTAAAACTCCTCCATTTCTTCTGCTTCATCGCTGCTCTCTGCTACTCTCTGCCTCATTACTCCTCTCTGCTTCATTACTCCAATTCTGCAGAATTACTCCAACTCTGCAGAATTACTCCTCTCTTCTCTAAATTTTCCTCAATCATGGCCTCATCTCAACCTCCCACTTCCACACGCACTCCCAATGATGTGTTGCTGAAACTCATTGGAAACAACATTGATATGGTATGGGAATCACATGAAAGACCCTAACAATAAAAAGACTGTTACTAGTAATTTTTGTGGCCATACCAGTACTGGTGGATAACTAGAGCCAAGAAACACCAAATGTGAGTGAAGTATTTGGAAGGAAATTCCACCAGACATAAAACAACAGATTATGGATGCTTTTATCAAGAAACAAATCCGACGGAGATGCAATTTTTTGGTGAGTTAAGTGACTGTTTTGATGATGCAGAAGCATAAGTGCAAGAAATTGATGATTTGATGGCCAGAAAAGAATCTTTAAGTTGGTGTATTGTAGTATTTTTGTATATTTATATGTGTAAGCAATAAATTACTTTCATATTTTTCTTAGTTGTAGCTATAGTGTTTCGGGGTCGACCGCTATGCTCTGCTATCCGCAATTGACTACCTAGTATTTAAGCCCATAACTTTTGCAGCCAGTGATTAAGGATACATGTTAAAGAGGTTTCAGAAGAACAACAACAGTAATGGTCATACTAAAAGGCAGGAAAAATGTACAATGGTAAGAACTTTAGTGCCAAAGAAGAATAAGTTTACAAGCTCTAAGAGAAATTAAAGTAGTGAAGTGAAGCCCAAGTGCCCATTTAGTCTCATAAAATCTAAGGTCGTACCACAAACATACAGAATCACATAGCAGACTAAATCTTGTATTGCCAAAATTGCATTTCCTGTATACAAAGACTCAAACCTAAAATTACTTTAGACAGTTAGTCTTGTCATAGGCCATTATTTTTTTCACAGAATAGATGGGATTAGCAAATAGCAATAATAAGGCCTAGGTTAAACATGCAAAATAAACCATATGTATCGGTCAACATACATATATTTAGCATTGTTTAATAGAAAATAATGGTGAATGTATGAAAATAAATTACATTGAAGCCTCCATAATCAGCAAAATAATTTATGTAACCATCAATTCTATAAATATTGCCTTGGACACTTTAGAACAAGAAGTTCAAAGAATACACCCTTTTCAAGAAGTCCTAGTTCAAAAAGTTATCCCAACTGCTTTGTACAAAATTTATCTACTAGGATATAAAACTTCAATTAATCTGCCATGTAACATTGATCAACATAAATAATCACCAACTCAGATCAAAACCATAAAAAATCGGTGCACTTGCTGGCAATTAATAGTAGTAGCACAACCAAAATGGAAGGTGGGGGCTCAATGAACAAAATAGCTTAGTTTTATAATGAAACTCTAAAATAAAATGACATATATCCATCAAAACATTGTTTTTGGACACCAAATATATCGGTTTAAGGTTTTTAATAGAAATTAAATAAATACAAAAAAATGTGGTTTGAACTAAAATTACAAGATACGTACTGTGCGCAAATGGTGCAAATTTGCATTGATTTTGAGAGTCTCAACATCTCGATTCAGTTGCTGTTTCCAAGATGCTAAAAGCCCCTCATCCTAGAACAAGAAACATTATTAAGCTAACATTATATAGGAGATTCTTTTGATGAAACACTATCGACTGCACATACCTGTGGCTTGAGAATTGTTACTTTATTTGGAAAAAGCTTAGTCAAAGTTTTGTTTGGCTTTGGGACTTCCTTTCCCCTTTCTTGCAATCTTCCAAAACCATCCTGAAAAGGTTAAAGAGATGTGATATTACTACTAGTTGAGAAAACCTGAAAGAACTTTCATTAAGTTGCATGTAAGAAGACATCAAAACACACACATACAAAGGAAACAAATGCATAAACAGGCAATTCATGTTTCTCTGTTTGCAATAGAAGAATGGACTCAAAAGGAGATAATGCTCTTACAGGGAAAGCCAAGTCCAGAAGGGCAGTCTGATTGCTGCCGAACTTTGTAAAAATCAAACCCCCAGGATGCGACTGCAAGGGAAAATTAGTTATACATGTCATAATCACTTATATAAACCAGAGATGAGAGAGAAATTCAAAGGATCAAATATACGGGATATCCAATTTGTATCTTCAACTGCCATGCACATCTTTTTAAGTTTCTCAATTAATAAAAGAAAACCAGATATATATATATATGGTGTGTGGAAAATAATATATTCTCTTACTAAATCTTCCTAGTAATCCTCCTACCCACAAGAAATTGACATATGTCACAAGGTGATACTTTATTTATTAGTGATTGATTTACAAGTTACATGTGTCACTATCTTATGGGTAGGAGAATTAGTATGAGGATTTAGTATGAGGATATAACATTACTGTATATATAGCTCATACTTAATAAACATACAGAACCTTGGTCTCTCATAAATCCATTCAACAAAACTGCATGCACCTAAACCAAACCCAAATGGTATACATAGAAAACTTTACCCATACTATCTTGCAATGGGCAGTTAAAAAACTGTTTCTGCAATATTATAGCTTCTAATGCTTCAAACGTGCATGCCATTTTAGAATTATAAAATAGTATCCATTCAAAACATTTATAAAAAAAGGAGACCCAAAGACTCAGCTCATTTGATAGAGCCATGGGACATTACGTGTGGGCACCTGAGCTCAAACCCAGGCAGTTGCACTCTCTCCCTCCTGCTTAAAATAAAACAAAACAAAAGTTTGCCTATCTAAAAACATTAAAAAAGGGAAAAATTACCTTCTCCTTCCGACTGTCATCGTGAGTGTGTGAACCTATGACCACAACATTGTCTGGAAGCTTTCCAAGCTTACTTTTAAATGAAAATGGATCACCATTTCCTATTATAGACTTCTCTGCATCTTTCATGAACAAAATGAGAGGTGCACTTCTGCTTTCACTAAACACAATCTGAAACAATAAAACATATCAATTGTTATTGTAAACTTGAAGCACATTATGATTAGAAGTAAACCTTACTAGGCCAGAGGATGAAGTAAAAAGGCGACCTCAAACAATGCAGTAATAAGTATTTTGTCCAGTTCATCAACGCCGTCATTTTCCAAGCAAAGATCAGTAACTGGAAAGAAAGAAAAGGTTGCTTCAAAATCTAGAACCAAAATAATGCTCAAAGATAAAATAATATAAAAGATCTAAAAAATTTATCAGACAAGGCAGTACCATTGCAGAAAAATCCTTGACCACCCTCACAGGCACCTCCAAGATCAACTCCATCAGGTACGGGTTTATCAAATCTTACACCAATTTTTGACAAGGGATTATCCTCAAAAACCAAGACAACCTTTCCACGACATCCATTAGGAGGACCCCTGTATGTGCAAGTGCAATTATGAAGCAAAATTATAACAAAAAATACAAACATTTGCACTTTGTTTTGGATAGAAATGGTTTTTCAAGAAATGGAAATTAGATGTAAAAATAAAAGTTACATTACATTGTCTTAAACAAATGTTAACAAGGAGGAATTAAACACAAAATAATACTGGAGTAGAACTCTAATAAAAATGGAGATAACTCAATGTGGAGAGAAATTTAATGAAGCTGCTTATAGTATTCTGAACTACACAAAATTCGGATATCGTAGTTAAAGTTAGTTATTGCTGAAAATGATATTTTGTCTCTCAATTTTCTTGCCCCAAACTTATATGAATACCAAAAGGGAGAAGAAAATTAATTTTCCTACCCCTTCAAACGGTGCAATTCCCATATTTTCCATAAGTAGTATAATATAGTCATTGTCAATATTGCATAATTGGGTATTTAAAGTAAAAAGGCTCCAAGTTGGATTGCCATGTTGTAATAAAGAGTGATGGATTCGTGCTACAATCATTCAATTTTGGTGAAATTTTTTCCATTCAATCAATACACTACTATACATCATGTATATAATCATTATAGGCAACTCAAACTCTGTAGTTATTTTGATACATACAAAAAGATGATGCAAACAAAACAATGTGGATCGATGTGAAATAGAAACCAATTCAGAACAGTTTACTAGTAACTTTTACCTTGAAGAAGATGATAAGCTATATTTTACCTTATCACCTGCATGATAATAAATGGAAAACAACACTTTCAGATAAAATTAAGGCTCTGTAAAGATGGCAGAAAAGCAGAAGACGACATACCTAGTTTAAACAAACAATTTTTAGCTGTCCCAGAGGAAGGTGGCACACTATCAATTTCTAACTTAGGTTGAGACTCAAGCCCATGTGGAGTAGGTGCATTTGAAGAGCTAGGTGTATCTGTGTCTCTAGTTGATGGATCCATGCTAGCCATGTCTGTGGCTGTAGGAGTTTGCTTCGAGAAACTGCATGATTTTTCAGCATTGAATCCATCTTTGAGCAGCTCAGCTTCCTTTGAAGATAAACCCTATCAACACACAACCACTGAAGATTCATTACCGTGGTTTTCAGGAAAAGGATTAGTTCAACGATGCATCAACAGCAAGGAATAATTTGGTAAAAGGTATGCATGGATTGATTCCAGTATCAGACCAACAAGGAAACTTTATCTTACACCCAAAAGCAAATGGCTATCAAATATGAGCAATTTCGCTCCAAAGTAATTTGCTAGTGCTTTCACCAGCACCTCCTGATATATTTCTGATCCTGCAGCAAAACAAAAATTGGCACCTGATGAGTTCTAAAGTAGAGTAGTTAAAAAAAAGTAAAATTAAAATAAAGGAGAGCAATAGTGCAACACAAACACCTGCAGGTCCTGAGAGTAGAATACGAGGGTTTATGGTTGTAAGATCTGTGGTATACTTTGCATGTTCTTTATGCTTTAGGTTTATAAAGCATGCTGCAACCAAGACCTTTTTTGTATTCTCACTGCAAAAAGATAATTATAATTAGGTAACCCATAAAAAAAGAAGCTCTAAGAATGGCAAAAATATATGAAGGACCAAATCAAGTCATATAAATAGCGATTAGTGTTAATTTTACTTAAGAAAAAATTAATCCCAGAAACTTCAATACCTAGTTCAAAATTAAATGCCAACTTTTATGCCATTGTGAACTCACATTGGAAGAAAGGAAGATAGAACATGCAAAGCTAAAGCTAGAAATTTATTTGGAATTATCCATTGAGAGACCCCTCCTAGAATTTTTTTCTCCTAAAGGTATTCCGTGGGCTATACACCTTCCAAATCCAACCCAAAATTTTATCTTGTGATCAGTGTTACCGAATTCTGGCCATGGTGGAAAGCAGTGGCAGTTCAAGGCCAGACTCTATTCACTATTTCGAAAGACACTTTAAATGATGACATCAAGCATTTTGCACTTTAGGACCACCATGGCGGTGGAAGCTGATGACAGAAAAGGTGTTCATGGCGCTGCTAATGGGATTCTATAGGGTTTTGTGGTTTCAGGTTTTTAAGCTCAAAATTGGGAACTCTAACTCAAAGCCACCATTGTCTTCTTCGTTTGAAAGAGAATCAAACCTCTCTCATCTTCATGCTCTCTCTTGTTCGTCGTCTGTGACTCCATCTGCTTCATCTGCTTTCATTCTACTTCGTTTGAAAGATGGAAGGAAGATAAAAGGGCCAAGTTTTTATTATTTTTTTAATTTAACTATGGTTATAAAAAAACTTAATTGTAATGTGGATGGATTGAAGCAAAAATTAAATGATAGTAGCATGTATTTGACTTTTTCTTTAAATTACCAACGCCAATTTTTTTGGTAATGAGTACCAAGGTCAATTGTTTGTATACTTAAATAAATTATGAGAATAAAGTATATCTTCGTACTAAGAAATAACTTATCTCCTTAAATCTATTCATTATTTGACATGTGTCTTATTTTTATTGCCTCTAGAAGTTTTCATTTAACAATTTTATAAAAAAAACAAGACACATGTCAAACAATGAGCGAATTTAAGGAGATAGATTATCTCCTGGTATGAGGAGATACTTTATTCTCATAAGTTATTACTAGTTCATTTACTTTATATTATTTAAATCAATAATGAAGTAATAAACTATTAATCAATATGTAATTTTTTATAGAAATATAATAAAAGTGTAATATCTATCTATTAGTGTAAATATTTTTACACAGTCAGTATATCATTTACCATTAATTTGTAGTACTTTTTTTAAGAGTTAATGATGATTAAAATAAATGATTGATGATGAACTGACACTGTATAAAACTCTTACACAGTCGGTGCATTCATTTTTTCTTATATAAGAACTCATATTTTGACATCAATTGAAATATTTATATAATATTACATAACAATTTTCGGGAAAAGTACATAAAGTTCCCCTAAACTTTATGTATTTTGCAAGTAGTATAATGAACTATTTTTTCTTACTCATTACCCCTTAATCTTTTTCAGTTGATGAAGTTGGTTCCTATATAAATATATTGTTAATTAGTAGTGGCAAGGCTACACAAACACTAAATCCCTTGTTCCCAAAGTTAGAACTTCTAACTTACAAAATACCAAATCCCTTGTTCCCAAATCCAATCCCATCCAAGACCTACATCTGCTACACGGCTATACGAACATGAGATGGAGTATTTTGCGAGAAGCCGAGAAGGAGAACTGGAGAAGTAGAGCTACATAGGTGGTGATAGCGGCCTTGCTCATTTGACATTGTACTCAAGCGATATAGAGTGTTGCTTTTGGGCAACGAACTAGGATTAATTATCATATCATTGTTTTCGTATCATAGATATTCGACAAAGTTTCACGTTGGCTATCGACTGCCTAATATAATCTTCACCTAGGGAGGTTCAATTACATAAATATATAAAAGAAAAGATAACCATTATTAATATGGCCATAAGACCTTTAACATAACACTACAATAAATATAGAATATAATAGAATTATACCTTAAATAGTATGGGAAGTTGTCGAAGGACACATCAATTTCTTTTCCATCCAGAATTGCAGCTTCAACATCTGCCTTAAAAACTGCACAGCGCACAGACTTACCCAAAGTTGTTGCAGCTTGTGCCCCCCTCGTCCCATTTCTTTCTTCTAACACCTGTTCACAGATACTTTTGCTCAATTTCAATTTAAAATTAGATCCAGCTAGGAACCTGAAGTAAGGCGTTAGGAAATCATTCACCCCAGAGAGTTTTACATTGCCTGCCTCTGTGCCCGCATCATATGGATCACAATCCATAGGAGAGTTTTTGTAGCTTGCTCCAACATCAGAAGCCTTATTAGTCCCTACATTTGGAGCTGAGTTGCCTTTGAGACCATCAAGCTCAGCTTCTGTACCATCAATGAAAACAGAATGATTAGAAACGTCGGTAACATGGTGAGGTTTATTGGAAGTCTGAGATGGAGACTTCAATTTTGTAAGATCATGTCTGAAGATAGAAAGAGAAGCCAAGATGGAAGCCCCATCCAAAGCTGAAGGGTCTCTATTTCTCCTATAAATCTGAACAAATTTCCCAGCATAATTTTGAACTTCTGCACCCTTAACAGCAAATTCAGTATTTAGTTGCTGAAAAATCTACGCCAAAATAAGTCAAGGAAACCCATGCAAAGACAGGTAAAAGACAATCAAGAGCAAGGATGTAACAGACAATTTTGATACTGCTACTTTATAAAATAAAAATGAAGGAGGAAAGAATGACATTCCACTAAAAAAACTAGAAGGATACATAAGAATGATTCCCCAGCGATCCAAAAACCACCTCGTCACCCGAGTTAAGCACACAGCTAGTATTCTTCTTGACAAGCATCCCATTTACTAGCACTGATCCTTTGCTACCCGTACTTTGTAGCACAGCTACAGCATTTCCCTCACACTGATCATTTCCACAACCAATATTAATAATACTGCACATAATATCCTATGATATTCACCCTAAACAACTCTAAAGAAAATGGAAAAAAGGCAACCAAACACACAACTTCAGATAAGCATTTAAGGGCTTAGACATAGCAGCTAGTCCTGGATAGCGGTGTGGAGCGACCAATCCCAAAAACTCTATAGCAGGATGGCCGCTACTTTAAAAATAGCAAATATATATGGACATGCATATACACATTTGTTACATAACTTCAGAAACTAAGTGTCTGTTGATATGTATACAATTGTTATACATAATTATAAAGAAAATGCTTGTAATAATGACATGAAACTAATAGATAAGTGTTTAAAACATAAGAGAACGTGAAAAAAATTAAAAACTAGTAATTAATGTCATAATCACTTAATCAAAAAAGCCAATCACTTGAAAACTAGTGAAGGTCATAATCACTTAATCAGTTGTAAACTTCTAACATGATACATAACTCATAATCAAGAGTCAATATCAGAGTTGTGGATGTGCAACTCTTAAGCATGTCTGTATGTGGAAGATAAAGAGGTAGAAACTATATATATAATAGTACTAATAATAATAAATAATAAAGGAAAGACAGAGAGGCCTGAAGAAAGTGAATGCCTAAAACACTGAAAACAAAGAGATGCAAACGAGGGTGGGCTCCCAAAAAAGGTCTGGGATGTGGTCCAGAGGAATAGGCTGGCCAAATATGAAGTAGTTTGCCGAAAACAATTTAGTTAGTCCTCTATTTAGCTATAGCAGATGCAACAGCCAGGCTGCAGTAAGCCTCTATCTCAGCCAGGACAAATAAACACAGAGAAGAAGCTTCCATAGCGGCCAAAGGCCGCTCAACAATGCACCATTGCTATCCGCAAATAACACGATTAACTACCCATAAGAACCATAAACATCTGTCAAGTAGTAACTAGGTAAAGCAAGTTATAGCGTATGTGCTTGGAAAAGCATAACTAGTAACATACCACATAGAGCCTCATCAATGCAACTTCCAAAAGTCCATCAAAAAATACTATATTATCCTAAAATGTACCTCGGTATGTTTGATCTTGCATAAAATTCCACTTATTGTCTGATCCTTCAACGGAAAGTTGCAATTTCTACTCGAACCAATCATAAATTTCAGCATGCAAATGGCAACATTTGGATTCTGCAGCAATAATAAATATTCCATATAAATATACCATGTGTGTTTATGTTAGCTTATTTTGTACTTACTTTATCTTCAAAACAAGAAAAAAAAATGACATTTTTTCCAAAAGTAATCAAATCCAAATATGCTAGAAATCCAGAGTCAAAATTGTGTTATATTTATATACCTGTGAAGACTGAGTTAAAAGCCTGCACCAGGGAACTGAACAATCAGTTTTTGGATTCTGCTTCTGATACATGCTCCATGAAGAGAAAGAAGGTCTTGGCTTTTCAGCCACCATAATTGTTGGCAAAAACCCTTCACAATAAAAAAAAATTAAATAAAATATAAAAAAATCAATTTTTATTTTCAAAGTAAAAATTCAGTTTCAGTGTAACTAACTGCCAAAAAAAGTACCCTCAGCAATCGGTGGTGCCGTCACATCCACGTCAGGTTCAACGTCACCTTTACCATCAGCACCGCCATCTGAAGTGACCTGAGTATCGCCGGGATCAGCAGGAGCCTCAAGAGTTCCCAAATCCTTGGAATTCTCCGCCGCCGGCACCGGTTTCTCGGACTCGGCGCCGTCATTATCAACCTAGGGAAGAAAACAAAAGAGGAATAAATCTAGAAACCCTAATAGTACAATAAAAAAGTGAGATTTTCTTATGGAATGGATTGAATCGTTTGAGAAGTAGAAAAGTAAAGAACCTTTTGTCGTTTTGAGGAAGGAGAAGGAGAAGAAGGTTTATCATCGGAAGAGGAAGAAGGTCGTTTAGTGTTGTTGGAGGAGAGAGAATCATTGTTGCTACTGGTTGAAACCATTGTTGTGTGCGTTTCTTCTTCTTTGGCTTCAATGAAAGAAGAGAAATGAATACATAATGGGTTTATGAATTACTATTCAACATTAGTATTTATTACTTACTATAATACTTTTGTATATTATGGTGTATTAATAATTAATCACTCTTAAAATAAGTATTTTTCGTAGTGGGATGAATGAATAGAAATAGAAACTTTCAGTATTATTTAATAAGTATATTTCTTAGTATAAAGTATTTCATTTCTCTTTATAATCAAATCGTTAAATAAAAGTAAAAGTAATATAATGTGGATAATATATTAAAGAATGTGTAATATTTATGTATTGTTGTGTAAAAAATTATACAATACATTATCTACTATTCATTTATATTATTTTTTAAAGAGTAAATAATGATTAAATATAAGGTATGAATAATATAGTAACATGGTATAAAATTCATACATTGTGATTGCATTCAATTTTTCTCTATATTAAAACTTTATACTTATTATGCATTTAATATTTTAGATTGTAGGGCGAGATGAACACGAGTAGTAGTGCATACCCGTGTCTATATTCGTACTATTTGTGAGTATGTGTGTAGGTGGGGTGGGGGGAGGGATGATTATAGGGCGAGATGAACACGAGTAGTAGTGCATACCCGTGTCTATATTCGTACTATTTGTGAGTATGTGTGTAGGTAGGAGTATCTGTGAATACCCAACTGATTTTCAATTTTAATTATATTTTCATATATTTTACAATAATTAATATATAAAATAATTATTACTTAAATAATATGATATGTATATAATAATTTTATGATTATAGTCTATCACTAAATTTTATTATGAAATAATAATTAAATCAACAAATATAATATTAAATTAATAATAATTAAATATAAAATATTTAAAATATATATGCTAGTACTGGCCGGACGGATATCATGAGCTATTTTTGTGGGTACCCATTATAAGTATTTTTAACGGGTACCTACGGGCTCAGATATTTTTGTCATCTCTAATCAAGGTTTGATGGAGAGCAAACGTAAACTTTAACTTGTGACATGTCTTCTATTTAACAAGTTGCTATAAAAATATTAAGTCATGTGTCATGAATTTATCTCCTTGTATACGGGATGATTATAGGGCGAGATGAACACGAGTAGTAGTGCATACCCGTGTCTATATTCGTACTATTTGTGAGTATGTGTGTAGGTAGGAGTATCTGTAAGTACCCAACTGATTTTCAATTTTAATTATATTTTCATATATTTTACAATAATTAATATATAAAATAATTATTACTTAAATAATATGATATGTATATAATAATTTTATGATTATAGTCTATCACTAAATTTTATTATGAAATAATAATTAAATCAACAAATATAATATTAAATTAATAATAATTAAATATAAAATATTTAAAATATATATGCTAGTACTGGCCGGGCGGATATCATGAGCTATTTTTGTGGGTACCCATTATAAGTATTTTTAACGGATACCTACGGGTTCAGATATTTTTGTCATCTCTAATCAAGGTTTGATGGAGAGCAAACGTAAACTTTAACTTGTGACATGTCTTCTATTTAACAAGTTGCTATAAAAATATTAAGTCATGTGTCATGAATTTATCTCCTTGTATATGAGAATATAATTTATCTCCTCGTATGAGAATATAATTTATTCTTGTATTATTGAAGAATATAATATATATACTATTTTTCACTACACTTCCCTCCTTATTATTTTAGATGAGTCCCACTTATTTCCCTAGTATTTGATCCATAATTTTAGGCATCTATCCCCCCATTGCCCCCTATTGGTTTTCCAATTATTTTTGTTCTTTTTCAGGTTTTGTTTCTTTCTTCATGTCATTGGTTCTTCCTACACTGATTTATCGTTCATATCCATAACTTCAATCTCTTATGTTGCCATTAATATATGTTGGAACATTTGCTTTTTACTTTTTTATATTTGTATGTGTTTTTTAATAAATTAAACTGCTTTCCAAATAAACTTAGCTTATAAAAAAAAGTTTATAAACCAAAGTAAGAAAAAATAAATAAAGAATCTATGTTTTAAAAAAATCTTAATTTGAATCAGAAAAAATTGTAAGTTTTTTATAAATTGGAATTATAAAATTTTGGTTAACTAATTTATATTTATATTTTTTATGATAAACTCATTTATATATAATTTCTACTTTTTTCAAAGGAAGTTCATTTTGCCATTTATATTTGATCCAAAAACTGAAGGTTATTAATCTTTCTTTTTAATGGGATGTTTGTTTATGTTTATAAACAAATATTCCTGCAATAGTGGTAAATATATAGATATGTTTGTTTCAAGATGTAAAAAATATTTTTGGATATAAAACTAAGAAAAATATATTTCCATGTTTCAATGTTTTCTCATTTTCATAGAATAGTTTGGGAATGTTTCATAATTTGTTTTTAATGTTTATTTGAGTAAAATGAGTTGTGTTTAATAGTTAAATTAAGTTGTATTTAAAACTTTTAATTAATTTTTATAATTTTTTATCTGGTTGAATGTCTAAATAACATAAGAAACAAATACATAAATGCATAAATTACTTATAATTATTTTTAATAATAATTTTGAATTTATGAGTACTCATAGATCTGCTGAGTACCCAATGACCCACAGGTAGTATACGTAGTGGGTATTAGCATGAGTCTGAGGCGAGTCTAAGCCAAAACGTTAAGGAACGGGTGGGTCCGGTTAATGCATTACTCGGACCCATCGAGACTCATTGTCATCCCTAGTACAAGTAACTAAAACACATTTTTTTGTACAAAATTTACTACATAAATAATCAATAACAATTTTAAATCAAGTATCATTTAGCCTAAATTTGTTATCTTAATTATATCACATAAATAATGTTAATTTCGCTTCATCACTATATAACTATAATGATAAATAAAATAATATTTTTAGAATAAGAATATTTTGATAATTATATAATCTATTTCTAGGAATATACATCATAAACAAATGTGTTTCTAAGTTATTTCTCACACATGTCAGTAAAGATTCCTAAAATGACAATCAAACATATATTTTAATATATGGAGAAATTACATTAATGTTAATAACATTTCTAAAAATGTGATTCCAATGATTATAAATCTATACCGTGAAACAAACACATGGTATGGTTTCTAACTAAATTTTGAATGAGGAGATATGTAATGTGGCAAAGAAATGGTAAATTGATAAGGGAAAAAATTATCATATAATAATTATAATCAATTCCTTTCCATATAATTTCTTAGACATTTATTTCTTCAAAAGAGGTTCCATCTCCCCACAAGAAAAATCTAAGGTTATTAATCTCTACTCTCAAAACTTATAATTCAAATTAGATAAATTACTATTACCTTTTCTACATCTACTACATCTATGCAAACACTTTAAAAGATTACATTTATCTGCAAGAGATAAATATAATCTTTTAGACAAAAAAATATGATAAGTGTAATTAAGTTAAACAAAATATGTCATATTGTGAAGAAAATCCAAATAATTTATGAGTCAATATTTCTTTATTACTTTTGGTTTATTTCTTTATTACTTTTGGTTTGTTACAATATAGTATAAGATGATTTAAACAATATCTCTTTAGAATTATTGATGCATTTTACGAACAAAAATAATAAATAGACATTGACTCTTATACTATTTTGACTTGTCTCCATAGTATATCATATTTTGTTTAACTTAATTATACTCATCATTATTTTTTGTTTAAAATATCATATTTATTTCTAATGTATAGGTAGTTAATGTAATATATGAATATATATAAATCGGGGTGGTTTAATTTGTGTAGGTACAAAAAGAGATAATTTATTTAATTTAAGCGCAGGATATGAGTATAATTTATTGAATTTAATATCATTCTCTTTTTTTTACATAGGTAGAAGGGCTTAATGGCAACAAGTTAATATTAATTATTCTATTTGGTAGTATAGGCCCACATTTATCCAGTTTTTAATACACATTTATGATTTATCCTTCTGAATTTTTGTTTTTATTATAAGGAAAATCCATTAAGTTTTGCATATAAAGTAATTTATAATGCATAATAAATAAACTATTTATACAAGATAAATTGTGGAGTAACGTAGAGTAAATTTTTGTCCGGGATAATAAATGGTGGATGATACATTAAGTGTGTATAAATATTTACATTGACAGTGTATAAATATTACACTCTAAACTAAGAGAAAAAATATATATACTAACACTAAATGAATTTTATACAATGTGGCTGCATCATCCACAATTCATTTTTAATTATCATTGTCTATTCAGAATTAATACAAATGAATGCGGATGAGTGCGTATAAATGCTTACATTAACAATGCATAAATATTACACTTTAAACTAAGAGAAAAAATGTATATTTGATTGACAATGTATGAATTTTATACAACATCATTGCATCACCCACCATTCATTTTTTAATCATTGACTCTTCAAAAAAAGTACTACAAATAAATAATAGATAATAAATGTAGATTACACTCTAAAACTAATTACTTTTAAATTAACTTATCATCATAATAACTGAAAAATTTCTATCACATCAATAAAAAATGTGTTATTTGAAACTCATTTAATTGAAAAAATTACACCTTTCATACATGATTGATCAATATAATGTATGTTTATAAATTAAAGGTTTTTTGTAAGTATAGAAAATGGAAGGATAATTTGTGTAATTTCAATAAAACTCATGGAATATCAGTGTAATTTAAATGTATTTTTGAAAAGAAAAATAAAAACGGGCCAGTCTGCTGGCCTGCCAGCCCTACCAAATATGAGTCGGGCTGACATTTTGAGCCCTTTTAACAATAAAGGTCGGGCCAACCCAACCCATATTTTGACGGGCCAAAGGCAGGCCAGACAGGGTTGTTTTGCCACCCCTAACCACCAAGGCACCAAGTGTGTTTAGACATTTTCTTAGGAAGAACTTTTCTATTTAGGACAAAAATTGAAAAATATATTACAAATTTAGGAAAAGTTTTATTGCAAATAACATAATTAATAAAATGAGCAATTTAAACTCTTGTATGTCATGGCATTACCAATTTAATACATAACATTTTTTATAACTAATCTTTATATATCACCAAATTATTTTGTTATATTTGGATTTAGGTAATGAAGGAACTTACATCTAAAGACAATGTAGAAAAGGCAAAATACACATGTAGATATTGTAAATTTTTTTAAAATTCACTATCACTTTATAGCTGATACTTAAACTTATTAGGACATGTGAAAAACAAAACAAACTCTCCCTATATAACACACCACATTATAATAAAATTCTTATATATAAGTTTTTGCAAGATTCACTTTCTCATTCAAGTGAGAATAAGAACCTTGTCTCAGCCAATAACAATGTGTCACATCATTTAAAAAAATATACACGACTTTTTATTAAAAAAATATTTATTTATATGACTTTTCATTTCTATTTTCTTATTAGCTATGATAAGGTTTGTGACACCATTTTGGGACAGGTAATCCTTTTGGGTGAGAATGATCATCTTTCACTCTTTTGCATACCTACTACTCCAACAAAAGAAGAAATGAAGAAATTTATGATGTTGGTAAAGGCGTACAAAATTCTTCTACCAAAAATATGAGAAATGTAAAGATTGAAACTAATTGAGTTTTAGATTCAGTTTAAAGTTCATTGAACCGACCATATTCAAATCACATTTCATTTAAAAAAAATAATAACTTGGATGGGAGTTTTCAACTTTTTTCACATTTTAAACTAATGTCTCACTATTTACATTATTCAATTGTTAAAATCTGTTTTATTATTCATTGCATGGTCCATGGATCATGTGCTTCAAGAGTGCATCATACTCCTCCTCATAGTGTTATTTCTATCCTCACAATTGCATCATATTCTTCTGGGCTGCGTAATTTATCACTGTATTCCATAATAAGAAGCATATGCACATGTGATTGTCGTCTTTTATGAAATTCCTATTAAAGAGCTATGGAAGAAAACTTTTTGATGAATCAAGAAGTATGAGAGCATGCATGAATGATAAATAAAAACTTGAAGAAAGAAAGAGAAATAACAGAAACTCTATTTCTCATTGAATTGAATTTCTCCATATTGAATCAAATTACAAGGATTAAGGAAATCACCATTTATATACTACATTGCCTAACTAACAACTAACCAACTGAAAGTAACTAACAATTAATTGATTAACTCTTACAGAATTACAACAGTTTCAATATCCATATGATGATTAACCATAGTGTTAATCGATTACCACATACAGAATCTAAACTATTTTAACAATTCCATAAGAGACATGTAGCTCTTAACATTTCCCAATACGCCTTTATCAATGACATCAACCCTCAGTTGCTCAAAATTGGAACGAAATATTCTTGTTGTCAAGTCAGGGTGATCTTGTGCAGTTTGAAATTGTTGGAGTTTAGAAGTGATTCACACCAAGATGGATTGCATGTCATTGTAAGGAAGATGTATGGTTTGCCATCGTTAAGCACAATGGCCCTACCATCTTCACAATGTTGAGTCAAGTCTCAACAACTACCAATGAAAGATGATAGTAATACAGTTCATTGTCAAACATCTGTTGTAACAATAAAATGACTTTGTTAATGTTTGGTTACCTGCATCTTTTATCCTACATGCAAAGCATCTTGTAAACCTTGCGCAAATATTATTTTGATGAATCCACCTCAACCTTTCTGCCTCAACTTTGACGTAGTTGTCAATAACATATTGTTGTAAAAGTCGTTCTGATCGTAACAATAATGATCGATCATTCAGAAGAATCTACAAATAGACATTGTTAAATTATTATCTATCTAAATGAAGTGATAAAATAATATGTGTGGAATTCAAGCACTGTCTAAGACTAAAAGTAAGGCTTGAAATATCGGAGAAATCCAAAGTAGATCTTAAGAAAAGTCGTGTCACGACTATGGTAAGGTATATTTAGTTGTAGAACCAGACCAAAGTGGTATTACATGCACATGAGTTTTGTTTCCAGAGTATTAATAAAATTTCTATCACTAAGGTGCACGTCTTTTACCGAATCTAGTGATTGATTTTAATGATAGTGTTGTGTTGTACAATGATTTACATTCCACTCGATTAGAAATTTTCTCAAGAAAATAATAATATAAGTTATGAGTTTGGGTTGATGAATAAGGATTGAGGTAGATAATTATATATCTATGTGCTATGAAAATGTAATGAGAAGAACAACAATAGGCACACATACATATCATTATTATCTAATAAATAATAGTAGTCTCTCGACGTTTTTGGGAACTTATGTATATATTGACCGAACCTCATTACCACATTCCTTATATATGTTATATTCTCTTTTCCCCATTCTCTTTTAGTATTTTATTTTTCGCTTATTCCCAACCGTCGCGCCTGGGTTTTCGGCCATGCGACCTCTTGAGGATTCGCCACCACGTTTTTTGCGGTTAAAACGTGGAAAACTCGAATTGTGCCCAAATTAGATTAAATTGGTCTTTTAAACTAGAGTCGTGAGTTCGAGAGTCGATTACGAATCGAGGAAGGTATTAGCACCCTGTTCGCCCGTTATTAAACTGTACCCTAACTAATTGCATGCTTTTAATTTACCCATACTTTATTAAAATTAAATTGATTAAAACAAAATGTTTATTTTTTATTTTTGTGTCTGATAAGAGTTTATCTTGCGCCTACATATGTGACACCCTAGAATTAAAGTCATTAAATTATAGTATTAGTTCTGAGAATCTCACCTGAGCGAGAAAGGTGTCGCCTGGGCGAGAATGGCTCACCTGGGTGAGTGAAATACTAGGCTATACTGAAGGATTCTCGCTTGAGCGAGAGTGTTCTCGCCTGAGCGAGTGTTGCCCCGCTTGAGCGAGAAGTTACATTCTGGGGCTGTCAAGGCTGTAGGATTCTCGCTTGAGCGAGAGTGGTCTCGCTTGAGCGAGAAATCCATCGCTTGAGCGAGAAATCCCTCGCTTGAGCGAGAGCGTCATATCTAAAATTTTAAAAAGGCAGGATTTTCTCGCTTGAGCGAGAATCGGCTCGCTTGAGCGAGAACCCGACGAGTTTACTTTATAATAGAAACCCCAAACACATTTTAGGGTTAGAAATTGAGAGAAGAGAGGAAAAGGTAATTTTGAGAGCAATAACTCGTGGGAATCATCTAGAAGCTTGAGAAGAGGTAAATCTCTTGATTTTAACTCTCTTTCTCCTTTTCAAACTCGTTTTGGTAATGTTGGATCTCTTCTCAAAATGTGGGAAACAATGAAAACTCATCATTTAGAGTTATGGTTCGTTTTATGTTGTTTTTCTCTTGAAAACTCTCGGTTTAGAGTTAGCATTAGATAAATGAAAAGGTTTGGTGAGTTGGTTTATGAAAACCCCAAAACCCCCCAAAATGAGAATATGAGTAAAAAGTGAAATAGATGAAATGGTAGAGGTAGAAGATGAATATGTGTTCTAATGTTGAATATAAGATGAATGCGTATGTTTTGAATGTTTGGAAACTCTTAATGAAGTAGTTTTGGAAACATTCAAAATGTGTGAATCTCTTGTATGTTTAAAGATGAAATATGAGCTGTTTATGTGTTATTTTAAATAAATGACTGACATTGTTGTTATTGGTGGGAATGAGGAAAAATTCTAAGGTTGGAGGAAATCGCGGAGGAAACTTGTAAAGTTACTCGAAACCGACTCCAACACTCACCAAGGTAAGGGATAAGTGTCTCCATTATATAAATGAGATGATGTGAACATGGTAAATGTACGAACTAACATATTGTGTTATTGTCCTACCCGATGTGGTAGTGGATCATCTGTTATAGCCCTACCCTGAGTGGTAGTGGATCATCGTGGGTTATAGACCTACCCGATGTGTTAGTGGAATAACTAGACCTACCCGATGTGGTAGTGGAACAACTTGACCTACCTATGTGGTAGAGGTGTGACTCAATCTATCCGATGTGGTAGAGGTTTGACTAGACCTACCCTATGTGGTAGAGGTGTGACTCGATCTATCCGATGTGGTAGAGGTTTGACTAGACCTACCCTATGTGGTAGAGGTATGACTCGACCTACCCAATGTGGTAGGGGATTAACTAGAGCTACCCGATGTGGTAGAGTAATGACTCGACCTACCCGATGTGGTAGGGGATTATCTTTATGGTGTAAACTAGTCGAATGTGGTCAAGGGTAGATTACTATAGATTATTTGTGATAAGATAAGGGTATGTTTGGAATGAAAGGAATATGCATGCTATAGAATATATTATGAGATATATATATTATAGGGTGAATATGAACAAGTGGAAAGAAAGAAATATGCAGACTATATTATATATATTATGGGATATATATATATACTATATGGTGAATATGAATAACATGAAAATGAGTATGTTTGGATGAAAGGAATATGCATGCTATAGAATATATATTATGGAATATATATACTATAAGGTGAATATGAATAACATGGAAATGGAAGAAAGAAGATACGAATGTTTATATTTACGTGCTTGTGATTATAATTTATCTCAATGCTTAATCGTATTTAAAATGTGGATTATCATGTAATGTTAGTCTTGAACTAATGACTTATTCCCTTGTGTGTTGTGTTGTTATGATAATCCCATTGTAAGTAAACGAAGGATTTGAGGAGGCTCACTTAGGAATTTTATGCGTTTCTTAACTTAGATTTCTCTATCTATACTTTTTGTATTATAGCTGACTAAATGCTATTTTGGGATAAATGTAATTTTGAGTATTGTAACAATGGATATGTGTAGTTATGAACATTATGATTCTTGGAAACCCATAACTAGTTGTATGCGGTAGTTACTAAGGATTAATCGAATGAATTATGTTTTCATGCAGTAGGAAATGTATTGTAATATAACATGTTAAAAAAGGGTTTTACGGAATGATTAATGAGTGATTAAAATAAAATGATGAATGTATGCATGAAATGATTAAAATAAAGGAAAAATTTTCAAGGGTAAAATTTGGTTCCTTACAACGTATCCCTAGATGCAATAGGGAAATCAAGACTTATGTAGTTCTTTAGGAAAATCGTTTGTTGGTTTGGTTTTATTTAAAATAGTCTGATTGAAAATTATTAATATTTGGTTTGAGTTTAATTGAAGCGGGACTAATAGACGACAAGTTAATATTGACTGTTTACCCTCTTCTCACTTCGATAAATAAAAAAAGCAGTACAAATGACCGCGAAAGGTTCTCGACTCGAAGCAAGAATTAAAATACATTATTTATATCATCACTATTATATTCTTAAGAAAATGTATTTAATCTTAGTTTCGACTATTATGTTATTATAAAGCATTTAACTTTTGTAAATAAATGAATCAATAAGTATGTACAACAATCTCTATATTATTTATTTACTAGGTATAGAGTATTAAGGGATAAAAATAAATGTAGTAAATAATTGGATGGGCCCAAAGCCCACTAACTATTAGGCTGAAAACTAAGGGGAGGGAAAGAAACCCTATTCCCTTTTCATTTCAAGAATTTGCAAGAAGAAGCAAACCCCATGGGGGCTGCGGCAGCCATTGCAGCGGCCTGGAGGTCGCTAGAAACGCCGGGACACGGTGGCGCACGATGAAGGCGCCTGGAGAACTATGGTGAGGTATGGCGGTGGAGAAGGCGGAGCCCACGGTGGGTAAGCTGCGGTGTGAGAAGGACGCGAAATGGTGCTCTCTTTATCTTCCTCAACTCGATGGCAGGGAATGGATTTTCTATTCGTTTTTCAGGTTTGGTTTTTAATGATGGGTGGGGATCCACTTACTCAAATGGTTTAGATTTACCTACTAATTCAAACCATTGGATTTCCCTAGAATTAATGGTTAAGACTTAGTTTTGGAGTCGATAAATCCCTACTCTTTAATGATTATGCATCAAAACAAGGTTTTTTATGAACATAAACTCAATGTAGGTTAGGTTGATTTGTGGGAAACTTTCTGCTTTAATTCCATTATTCATTGCAAAACACCATGTCTTTCTGTGTGTAAAAAATGGTAACTCATAATATGTTAGGTTCTGTTTTGTCTTAAGGAATACGATAAAATTCATTGGTCAAGAATGTTGGATTGTTAAGCTGTTATTCATTGTTATTTAACGAGATTTATGTTGATGTTCATACTAAAACAAGCATATTACTAAGTCAACTATCATGTTATTATGCTTGTGATCTTAAACCTCTCATTAGGAAACTTATTGTGACACTACCTTTTTAATGAATCTATTCTTTTGGATTAAGCAGGAAAAAGAAAGAAACCACACAATGTCACTAAAAAACTTGGAATAAGGAATCAATATCTCTTGATGCAGACAGATACTCAATGCATTGCTCATACTAATCTATTTTTATGCAGTTTAAATCACTCAAACGAAAAGAACATCACAAGTTACATTGTAATCCACACAGATGTAATTTTTACTAGATGTATGCTAATTATTAGAGTTACTAATGACATAGGTAGTATGTCATTCTAAAGACTCTAACATTATAGACTAACCTTGTGCCTTTGCTGGATGTATGAATGGATATGTCTCCTATGTCCTCCTTCCTAAAACCTGCCTTTCCAGTAAAGTTCAGTGTACTTCCCTATGTGCTTTCTTTTGTTCTCTTTGGTTGGTTGCTGTGTATCCCCTTAGGTTCTGAAAGGTTCCCTTTTTATAAGGATTGGGAATCTCCTTTCATAAAGCCTACAAATTTTGAATTTCCAATCATGGTTAATGCTCTCTATTACCCTTATTTTCTCCCTGGTTCTTATATCTATGTTATGGAATAACTCCTTTTTTTCAGAGATTGCCTTACTGTTTCTTTCATGCTAACTTGATTTTCTTTCCTTTTCAGCGATTGAATGCGGTCTGTATTTAAGCCAAAAGAGGTGGTGTATGTGCAGAATATGGGAGAATCTTCTTACTAAAATAATTGGGTGTATAAGGGAGAAATTTTGCTTTCTCCTTTAGTGACTGAATATGCTTTTTATGGCCAAAAGATGCACGACTTAGCTGTTGCATGTATTGCTTGAATTTAGCATAATGTTTATCGCGTGAATTAATGGATTGATTTGCATCATTGTAGTGTAATTATTGTATTAGTTTAAATTATTGCATCATCAATTGATATCTTTAATTCTAGCATATATCAAAAGTTGTAGCAAAGCCAATTTTTAAACTTGTGTAATTAGGGTAGAAATACATTGATATTGTTACTTATTTATTTGAGAAGGTATTTGGGCCGGACAAAATTGGGTACTCACACGCCATGTTATAGTTGGATTTCGAGAACATAAATTAAAAATAAACCAAGATCCCACCCCAAGCATTGCTTGATCTCGAGAACTAAAATTAGAAATAAACATAGATATGAGGTAGGGGTACTATTTGTGAAGAATATATGTCTCTTGACCTAGGTTAGGTTCTGATGAAGTTACCAACATCAATAAAAATAAGAAAAAAATTGAAGACCTTGAAGAGTTAGAAGCATGCTCATAAAGTGAACAAGACATTTAGCTTTCTAAGTTAGGTACTTCTAACCTAAAGTATCTTTACTTGAAGTAATAGTGAAATGCTCTGAGGAAAGTTTTCTAAATTTTGTAACTCTGTTTAAAATTGATTTCAAAAAGTTGAAAACAAATTTTCAAAAAGCTGAGTGACAGGTTACTCGAACTGAGTAACAAGTTACTAGGACATATAAAATGGTTACCGAAGTAGAGTAGCAAGTAACCAGACAAAAAATAACGAGTAACCAACTAGTCAATCTGGTAACCAATTTTTCATTGGACATAAGCTTTAGGTAATCAATTATATTAGTCAAGTAATCGATTACTCATAGATGATGTAATCGATAACTCATAGTTGTTTTAACAATTTTCAAATTCAAACTGAAACAACTTCTTCCAAAATGAATGAATTCCTCTCCCCCGACTTTTGCCTCTTGGAATGGGTATTTTGTCTGGTTGGAAGCCTATTTAAAGGCCCTTGACATTCATATTCAAAATCAATCATTAACTACAACCTTCTATACACTTTTTGCAACAACTTAAGCAAATTTTCTGATTTTTTGGAAAGTTGTCTAAGTGTTTTTCATTCCAAGTTTATGCACTTGATTTTCATAGAGAAAACACTCGAGCATTTGTGTATTACTTGGAGTGGTTGACATACAATGATTGAAAGCTTTAAACATTACAAATTCATATCAATCCTTTGCTAGACACAAATTCTTCATCTATTAATTTTCTGTAAATTCACTATCAGGTGTGGTAAAGGGAAAGAATAGTAATTTAGAAATGGTGTACTTCTAAATTTTTGTGATTGTCGAGTGTAATATGAGACAAAGTCTTGGAGTTAGCATTGTAAAGCGTAAAATTCATCATATAGTGAAATCTCTTGTGGTTTGCAAGAAGACTGGATGCAATCTTCAATGGATAAAAGGTGAAACATGATATATCAATGCTCTTTCAAATTTTTTATTTGATTTTTGCTAACTTGGTGTTCATTTGCATATATGATTCTTATATTTTTATAAGTTTCAAAATTTTACATTAGATGCAGAAAAATTGAGAACCCATAAAACTAATTCACTTCCCCTTTTAGTTTGCCACCTAGACTTACAATTGGCACCAGACTAAAGGTTGGGAAATTATTCCTTAGATCCTAACTTTATTGATGACCTCTATTTATTTCTTAATAGAAGGTTCTGAAATTAATACACCTCAAAGTTTCATTGGAGAATATTATGAATACTCGAAAATTAGAATGCCAATATTCATAGAGTCCCGAAATCTAGATTATGGAATTGTATATAAGAATGTCCATTTATCTCCAACATAATTGTTAATAGGGCTAAACAATCTAAACTAAAATGTGCATGGAATGAAAAACTAGAGTCCATAATGACCTTAGAGTAAAAAACATTATAACCTTGACTTTTGGAGTAAAATAGTTCTTTATAGTATGAAGTTGTAAAACTTCTAAAGAAATATGGGACGCTCTAGAAAAGACGTATGGAATCAAATAAATTAAAAGATTCGCCACAAATAGTGAAACATTAACATCAAGGCAAGATTTCACATGCTCTAAATGTAAAAGTCCAGATTATATTAAAGGTGATTATCCATCCTTATAAAATAAAAATACTTTCAAATGAAAGATGGTAAACAAGCACAAAAGATCAAACATTATATCAAAAGATAATGATGCTAGTTCAAATGTAGAACTCAAAATTGAGGAGCAAGCACACCTTTCATTGATAGCTTCACACCAAATAAATGATGATTACGAGGTTAGCGACTCTGATCCAAGTGATAATAGAAGAAAATAAGGACAAGAATGGATTGATGCTATTCTTATTAGAATTGTGAAACGTGAACACTAGTTTTTGGTTTTTGTTACATTGCTATAGCAAGCAGCATAAATAGAGAATTGATCCGGATCAATTCTATACTTGGAATAAAATAAAGAAACATAAATACTATAGAGAAAAACATGGTAATTTCAACAGCTAAAAATGGAAGGAAATAATGGCCTTCATAAGTGATTGATTGAGTCATTTAGTTGAGGACAGTTGGGTATGGTTAATATCCTCCCGCAAACGAGGCCGAGGTTGAAGGCAGAGTTTGTCTTAGAAGCGCATGAGAATATATTTGGACACTGGTTTAGTGAAGAGGTCTGCAACTTGATCATTAGTGGGAACGTAGTGAGTAACAAGAAGCCCAAGTGAAACTCGTTCACGAACAAAATGATAATCCAATTCAATGTGTTTGCTGCGAGCATGAAACACTGGATTGATGGTCATGTGGAGCGCACTAATGTTGTCACAATAGAGTATTGGAGGGGAGAAGAGGGGAACACAAATGTCGTTTAAGATGAATGTCAACCATGTGAGTTCAGCTGTAGTGTTTGCCATGGCCCTATATTCAGCTTTAGTGCTTGAGCGGGAGACTGTGTGTTGTTTCTTTGCGCACCATGAGATGAGATTTCCTCCAAGAAAGGTACAATAGCCAGTGGTAGAGCGTCGAGTGGTAGGACAACCTGCCCAATCTGCATCAGAAAAGGCAAAAAGGTTAAGATTAGTGTTGGAAGTAAAATGGAGACCTACATCAATAGTTCCTTTGACATATCATAAGATACGTCGAACCATTTTTAAATGGATAATTGTGGGAGAATGCATGAATTGGGAAGCATAGTTAACACTATAAGAGAGATCGGGACGAGTAAGAGTAAGGTATTGTAAGGCTCCAACAATCCCACGATAGTAGCTTGGATCATCAAGGGGAGTGTCATTTGACCCAGTCTTGGTCTTGGCTTCGAGTGGTGTGCTGATTGGCTTACAATCAATCATGTGGGATCGTTCGAGGATAGTAGCAACATAATGTGTTTGAGATAGATGGAGGCCATCAATTGTCGGGAGTATCTCAATTCCAAGAAAATGGTGGAGAGTTCCCAAGTCCTTCATAGAGAATTCAGATTGCAAGAGTTGAATGAAAGCAGTGACTAGAGAGGCAGTGGATCCTGTAAGGAGTATATCATCTACATACAGAAGAAGAATTAAGGATCCTACATCAGAGTGCAAAATAAATAAAGATGGGTCAGCCAAGCTACAAAAAAACCATAGTTGATGAGATAAGAACTAAAACGGTCAAACCATGCTCGAGGCGCTTGTTTAAGACCATAAAGAGCCTTTTGTAGTTTGCAAACATGGTTTGGGTATTTAGGATCAGTCATGCCAGGAGGTTGCTCCATGTATATGTTTTCAGCAAGCACACCATGCATGAAGGCATTTTTGACGTCAAGTTGGCAAATGGACCATTTTTGAACAAGAGCTATAGTGATAATTAACCGGATGGTTCCTGGCTTGATTACAGGAGAGAAAGTTTCAGTATAGTCCATTCCATCAACTTGGTGATATCCCTTTGCATCAAGGCGAGCTTTGAGGCGATCTAGAGTCCCATCAGGTTTGAGTTTAGATTTGAAGACCCATTTAGAGCCAATAACATGCATGTTCAGGATGCGAGGAACAAGCTCCCAGGTTTGATTCTTATGCAAGGCTTCGATTTCTTCGCCCATTGCGGCTTTCCATCCGGGGTGAGATAATGCCGAACGAATGATATTCGGGTTACGTGGAATGTCGGCACAAGGCATGGTAATCAAGACGTACTTAGGATTAGGCTTTATAATCCCGTGTTGCGAGCGAGTAACCATTGAGTGTACAGGTACATCATGTGGTAGTTGAACCGGTATAGTAGTAATAGGCTCAGGGTGTTGATTTGAAGTAGGACTCAGAAGCTCATGTTCAGTATGTAAATGGTGTGATGAGAGGCCAACTTGTTCAGGTTCAATCTGTGAGGATTGGTCTGGTTGATCAGTAGGAGTGGCAAGCTCAACCTCATTTTCAGTATGTAAATGGTGTGGGAAGTGTTCCGGCTCCTCAGGTTCAACATGTAAGAATTGTTCTGGTTGATCAATAGGCGGAATAGGAAGTTGTAAGGCAAGTGAGTGCGCTAAATTTGTGGGTAGCAGACTGGAACATGGTGATGAAGTGGAAGTTGTTGCTGTTAAATCTGCACAAGATTTAGAATAAGTATGAGGTAGCCAAGAATCAAATATGCTAACTACATGTTGTGTAGGGGGGGATTATATTATGATGATTAGTTTTATATGGAAAAAATAATTCATCGAAAACAACATGCCGTGAGATAAAAAATTTCTTAGTAGAAGGATGAAAGCATTTATATCCTTTATGTGTATCACTATATCCAACAAAAACACAAGGAATAGTTTTGGGATCAAATTTGTTGCGTCTTGTGTCCCACGTGTAAGGGAAGCATTTAGAGCCAAAGACTCGCAAAGAGGAATAGTTAGGATGTGTACCATGCACGAAAAAATAAGGAGTTTCAAAATTAAGAGAAGAGGATGAGAGTTTATTAATAAGATAAACAACAGTAGTAAAAGCTTCTACCTATAGAAATAAAGGAGCACCACTATGGAACAACATAGTCATACCTAGTTCCCGTATTATTCTATGTCGTCTTTCGACCATACCTGTTTGTTCTGGTGTATATGGGCATGATACCTGATGTATAGTACTTGTTAAACGAAAATGAGTTGAAAGTTTGGAGTTGATGAACTCACCTCCTCCATCAGAATGAAAGATCTTCATTTCTTTGTTAAATTGCCTTTTAACATACTACTCAAAGGATAAGTAAGCATTAACAAAATCAGATTTGTGTTGTAAAGGAATAATCCATGTATACTTGGAGAAATCATCAACTAAACATGCATAATATTTGAATTTAGAAATAGATAAAACGGGAGCAGGTCCCCATAAATCGCAATGTATTTTTTCAAATATAACAGAAGTAGAATGCTTAGAAGAAGAGAAAGGTAATTTATTAAGTTTTCCTAATTGACAACTATCACAAAGATGTTCAGGTTTAACAGTTCCAACTACATCAATGAACCCTTTATTCTTTAGTAATTGTAAAGCCGAAGTTTGAGGATGTCCTAGTCGCTGATGCCAAATGTCTGCTGAGCCAGATTTGAAGCGATGTGAGAAATATAATTCAGGAAAAGAAGAAAGAACATATAGATCACCCTTGCGTTTCCCTGTGATCATTGGTTCCCCAGTTTCTCGTTCCTTTACACAAAAATCAACATTAGAAAACTCACAATTAACAGGAAAATGTTTGGTTAGTTGGCTTACAGAGAGCAAATTTTTTGTTAAATCGGGAACAAGTAAGACATCCTGAAGGGGCAGTGTGATATTTTTTTGCTTAATGAAGGAATCACCAATACCATGAATTGGTAGAGGAGAACCATCACCAATAAGCACAGAGTCTGTACCTGAACATTGTCGAATGTTGCTCAGCATACTAGTTTTACATGTCATGTGATTGGAAGCTCCGGTGTCCGAGATCCATTCTGTTTCAGCAATTGTATTGTCCAAGGTGAGTGCTGCAAGTGCTTGAGGTATATCATCAGATTGAGTTGGTTTCTTAGGCACCCACCAACATATCTTTGCTATATGACCTTCTGTGCCACAATATTGACATGTTTCATTCCGATAGAGATCCCGTTCTGCAGGAGTCATACGACGTTGTCCCGGTGGTGGTGGGCGTCTCTGCTTGGTGGTTAAGATGTGTTGATTCTTACTTTGGCTACTAGGTTGTTGAGCCTGGAACCCTCGCCCTGTCGATGTGAAGGTTTGAGAGTTCCCACGGTTTCGAGAGAAAGATTGATGAGATTTTTGTTGTTGGCCATAGAAGGCCATTTGAGGAGCAAAGGTGTTTTGCATCTTAGCTCGGTTGGAAAACCAATTGCGTCGTTGATCAAGACTTTGGAGTTGTGAGATTACCTCGGAGTATGGTGGCCTTGGAGGTTTTAGCATGGTTGTTGTGAATGTTTCATATTCAGGTCGAAGGCTTGTGAGGAGGTAAAATACCTTTTCTTTGTCAGGAACAGGTTTCCCAATTGCAGTAAGGTTGTCACATAAACCTTTGAAAATGCGAATATGTTCACCAATAGTTTGGTCCTCTTCCTTGCGGATGTATGTGATTTGTTGACGGATTGTGAATTCACGTTCTTGTGAATCTTCTGCATATGCATCTTTAAGTGCGACCCAAATGGCGTGAGCAGTGTCAATCCCGACGACCAGTCCAAGTGCTTCCTCAGAGAGGGTTCCGATTATCCAACCTCGAAGAAGACGATCAAATTTGCGCCAAGTGACAAATTCGTCAGTTACTTTGGGAACAAATTGTTCTGAGTTTATGGTGTTGGTGGTGTATTGAGTGTGTGTTGGGTCTTCATTTGTAAGTTGACCCACCAAGTCTTGGCTTTCTGCAAATGCTAAGGCTTGTTCACGCCATAATGGATAATTTGTAGGGCTTAGTTTTAGGGTGATAAAGTTGTTGACATTGAGGGATAATGGAGTCATGATTTTGTAGGTAGTGTTCACAGAGGCTCTGATACCAAGAAGAAAATAAGGACAAGAATGGATTGATGCTATTCTTATTAGAATTGTGAAAGTGAACACTAGTTTTTGGTTTTTGTTACATTGCTATAGCAAGCTGCTGCAAGCAGCATAAATAGAGAATTGATCAAATGGATTAATTCTATACTTGGAATAAAATAAAGGAACATAAATACTATAGAGAAAAACATGGTAATTTCAACAGCTAAAAATGGAAGGAAATAATGGCCTTCATAAGTGATTGATTGAGTCATTTAGTTGAGGACAACTAAAAATGGAAGGAAATAATGGTCTTCATAAGTGATTGATTGAGTCATTTAGTTGATGACAGCTGGGTATGGTTAATAATAATTTCTTCATATGATGAGTTATACGATGCTTTTAGCGAATTGCATGAAAAATATATTAGACTCTCTAGAATCTATATCTATATAAGAATAGAAATGCCTAATCAATTATTAAAATAGACTACCACATTTGTGACACTTGGATTTTTCAAGGTCAATTTTGTAATTGCTCATTTTTATTTATTTATTATAAATTGACAATTTGTCCTTTACATAAAATGTCATTTATCACTTTTGGCCATCCTCTTCCTGGAGTCACACGTCCTCTTCCCCAATCTCACTCTCATTCTCCCATTTCTCTTCACTTTTTATGCTCACTCTCACTCTCCCATTTCTCTTCACTTTGTATGCTCATTCTTGTAAGGACCCAATTTCTACCCTGAAAATTTTTCTTTCATTTTAATCCTTTTATACATGCATCTCACATCTTACTCTAATTTCCCCCATAATCACTTCGTAAAACTACCTTTATAATATATTATGTTAACACACATCTCATGTTGTGAAAAACATAATTCATATATAACTTTCATCGGCAATTACCGCATATGTTTAACTATGAGTTTCCAAAACACCCATAGTTACTAATATTCAGCATTACGCAAATATGTAGTAAGTTAAATGGTTACGAATACAATCATCCAAAAAACAATTTACAATTCAACAAGAAAAATGGAGGATCCAAGTCCTAAGCTCCTAAAGCCGCGAACCAAACATCCTCAACTACCCTGTTTACCTGCAATGGGATTATCAATGGAAAATACACACCACATACAAAGGAGTAAGTCATCGAAACAATAAATACCATTATAAGATAATCCACATTTTTAAAGGGGTTAGGAAACCATTTGTTTTATATATTCATTTTGTGCTACCTTACTTGAGCCAAAGCGTTGCTACATACCTTGAGCCAAAGTATCGCTACATAACTTGAGCTAAAGTATCGCTACATAACTTGAGCCAAAGTATCGCTACATAACTTGAGCCAAAGTATCGCAACATAACTTGAGCAAAAAATGTCGCTACATAACTTGAGCCAAAGTATCGCTACATAACTTCAGCCAAAGTATCGCTACAAACTTGAGTCAAAGTATCGCTACATAACTTGAGCCAAAGTATCGCTACATAACTTGAGCCAAAGTATCGCTACATAACTTGAGCCAAAGTATCGCTACGTAACTTGAGCCAAAGTATCGCCACATAACTTGAGCCAAAGTCGCTAACCAATTATGGTCGGCTAAAAACATATTTTCTTTTCATTGATACATCATCAATCCGTAAACAGTAAATCCACGCGTTCCATTATCATAAACATACCCATATATGTTTACAATAACTAAGCGATTCATCACTTTATCCTTATACACAATCAGAAAATCCACATATTATCCATTTCAATATGCTATTTAAAGACTCGTCCTTACCTTGGTGAGTGTTGGGTTTGGTTCTTGGCAAATTCGCAAGTTCCACTGACACCTCCTCCCATTTTAGGATCTTTCCTCATTCCCACCATATAACACAATGTTAGTCATTTATTCCAGTATCACATAAATAACTCATATTGTATTATTTAACCATACAAAATATTTATCATATTTTCAATGTTTATAAACTACTTTCATCATAAGTTTACAAACATCTAAAACATACATATTCATCTCATATTCCAATATTAGAATGCTTAATCATCTTCTACCTCTAGCATTTTACTCATTTTCCTCTTTAACCCCATTTTCACTTTAGGGTTTTGGGGTTTTCATGAATCAACCCCAAACCCTTACCCATTTAAATACTAACTCTAAACCAAAAGTTTATAAGATAAAAACAACATAAAACGAACCATAACTCGAAAAGATGAGTTTCCATGGTTTCCCTCATTTTGAGAAGAGATCCAACATACCCAAAATAAGTTTCAAAGGGAAGAAAAGAGTTAGAATCAAGAGCTTTACCTCTTCTCAAGCTTCTAAATGACTCACAAGCCTTCTTGCTCTTGTAAAAGCTTTTTTCTCTCAAGGTTAACCCTCATAAATGTGTTTGGGGTTCCCTATTTAATGTGACAGCGTCGGGTCCTCGCTTAAGCGAGCCCTTTCTCGCTCAAGCGAGAAAATCCCGCCTATTTTAAAAACTCAGATCTGACCCTCTCGCTCAAGCGAGGATCCTCTCGCTCAAGCGAGAATCTTACAGCCTCGACAGGTCCAAAAAATCACTTTTCTTGCTTAGGCGAGCCAACCCTCGCTCAGGCGAGAATCCTCCAGTATAGCCCAGGAATTCACCCTTCCAGTTGAGTCTTTCTCGCTCAAGCGAGCCAACTCTCGCTCAGGCGAGAATCTTCCAGTATAGCCGAGAATTTCACCCTCCCAGGTGAGCCTTTCTCGCTCAAGCGAGCCAACTTTCGCTCAAGCGAGAATCTCAGGACTGATACTATAATTTTTAAAGACGTAAATTTAGGGTGTTACAATCCTCCCCCTCTTATAATAATATTCGTCCTCGAAAATTAAACATACCTCGATTCAAACAAATGAGGGTAATCCTCCCTCATCTCACGCTTCACCTCCCAAGTAGCATATCCTTTGTCCACTTGGCTCCACAATACCTTCACCAAGGCAATCTCATTGCCTCTCAATCTTTTGATACTGGTATCCATGATTCTCACGGGCAATGTTGTAAAAGTCAAGTTATCATTCAACTCTATCTGATCAGACTCAACCACATGAGATGGATCCCCAACATATTTCCTCAATTGAGACACATGAAACACATTATGGAGATTCGACAATAACGGAGGTAAAGCAATCCGATATGCTACCGGCCCAATCCTTTTCAATACTTGATATGGCCCAATAAATCTCGGAGTCAGCTTGCGAGACTTCAACACTCTACCAATTCCGGTAGTCGGGACTACTCTCATGAAAACATGATCTCCCTCATTAAACTCAAGAAGTTTCTGCCTCTTATCGTAATAGCTTTTCTGCCTACTCTGGGAGATCCTCATATTCTCCTGAATTTTCTTGATCTTATCTGTCGTCTCTTGGACCAGTTCTGGCCCCAATATCAAGTTATCCCCAGTCTCAAACCAACTCACTGGAGTTCGACACTTCCTACCATACAACGCCTCATAAGGTGCCATTCCAATACTCGAATGGAAGCTATTGTTGTAGGTAAATTCAATCAGAGGCAACATGCCATCCCAACTCCCTAGTTGTTCCAAGACGCAAGCCCTCCGAAGATCCTCCAATGACTGTATTGTTTTTTCCGATTGACCGTCCATTTGTGGATGATAAGCTGAACTCAACTTCAACTTAGTTCCCAATGCAGACTACAAACTAATCCAAAAGTTCGAAGTGAAACGGGGATCCCTATCCGATATAATGCTCGACGGTATCCCATGCAAACGAACTATTTCCCGGATGTATAATTCCGCCAATCGCTCCAAAGAATACCTCATGTTAATAGGCAAAAAGTTTGCAGATTTAGTTAACCGATCCACGATCACCCATATCGAATCATATCCTTTCTGAGTCTCCGGAAAACCCGATACAAAGTCCATGGAGATACTATCCACTTCCAGACGGGAATTTCTAGGGATTGTAACTCTCCCGCTGGTCGCTGATGCTCAATCTTGGCTTTCTGACATACCAAACAACTCGAGACATAAAAAGCCACATCCCTTTTCAACCCAGACCACCGAAACAATGTTTTCAAATCTTGATACATCTTCGTGGTTCCCTGGTGAAAACTCAATTTGCTCTTATGAGACTCCTCTAAAGTATCCTTCCGTAATTTCTCATCACGTGGCACACACACTCTCCCTTTGTAACGCAACATTCCACTAGGGTCCGCTGTGAAATCAGTATCCTTAACACTTAGCATCAAATCCCGTTTAGCCATTAGCTCATTATCCTCGACTTGCATTACCCGAATTTGATCAAATATCTCATTTGTGACTTTAAGCATTCCCAAAATCATACTTTGAGGCTTTATCTGAACATCCAAGTTCATATCCCTGAACTCTTCAATCAGTTTCCCTTCTCTAACCATCAAAGCCGACATATGTAAATATTTCTGACTTAGCGCATCGGCCACCACATTGGCCTTTCCCGGATGGTACTGCAATCCAAAATCATAATCCTTAAGGAATTTCATCCACCGTCTCTGCCTCATATTCAATTCCTTTTGATCGAACAGGTACTTCAAACTCTTGTGGTCGCTATACACCTCAAACCTCACGCCATAAAGATGGTGTCTCCAGACTTTTAAGGCAAAGACCACTGCCACTAATTCCAAATCATGGGTAGGGTAGTTTTGTTCATGTGTTCTCAACTATCGAGAAGCATAAGCAACAACATTCCCTTCTTGCATCAACACACAACCCAAACCTTGCTTGGATGCATCACAATACACACTGAAATCCCACTCAGTACGAGGAAGAACCAACACTAGCGTTGTAGTCAACCTTCTTTTCAACTCTTGAAAGCTTTCTTCACAACGAAGTTTCCAGACATACGGTTTTCCTTTCCTAGTGAGTTTTGTCAATGGTAGTGCTAACTTCGAAAATCCCTCAATGAATTTCCGATAATAACTAGCCAAACCCAGAAAACTTCTGATCTCAGTGACTGACTTGGGCACTTCCCATTCCAAAACCGCTTCAACCTTAGAATGATCTACTGCCACTCCTTCCTTGGATATTACATGTCCAAGAAAGTTTATCGATTCCAACCAGAAATCACATTTTGACAGCTTCGCATACAACCAATTCTTACTAAGAAGTTCTAACACAATCCTCAGGTGCTCAACATGTTCCTCTTGGCTTTTGGAGTAAACCAAAATGTCATCAATAAATACCACTACGAATGAATCCAAATACGGATGAAAAATCTGATTCATGTAGTCGGTAAATATTGCTGGGTCATTCGTTACACCAAAAGACATGACCAAATATTCAAAATGCCCATACTTTGTCCTAAAAGCAATTTTAGGAATGTCTTCCGACCTCACACGAAGTTGGTGGTATCCTAACCGAAGATCAATCTTCGAAAACACTACTGCTCCTCTCAACTGATCCATCAAGTCATCAATCCGAGGCAACAAATACTTGTTCTTAATAGTAACTTTGTTCAGCTGTCGGTAGTCGGTACACAACCGCATACTACCATCTTTTTTCTTAACCAACAAAACACGCGCACCCCACGATGAAACACTAGGACTAATAAACTTCTTTGCCAATAAGTCCTCAACCTGTTTTTTCAACTCAACCAATTCTAATGGTGCCATCCTATAAGGAGCTATAGAGATGGGTCCAGTTCCAAGTACCAAATCAATAGAGAATTCCACTTCTCTTACTGGGGGCAATTCCGGAATATCACCAGGAAAAACCTCAAGAAACTTACGAACTACCGGAATATTCTCAACCTTGGGTTTCTCAATGCCCTCCAGGAATGCCAACAACATAAATACGACCCCTCCCTCCTTACAGGAAGTCCTAACTTCCTTAGCCGACAACGGCTTTATATAACTAGCCTTATCAGAAATCTCATCCAGATTTCTGAATACCATGGTCTTGTCAGCATAATTAAGCACCACCTGATTTGCCGACAACCAGTCCATCCCCAAAATTAGATCTAACTGGGATAGTGGCAAGCAGATTAAATCCACGGTAAATGTCCCACCGTTTACCACTACTGGACATCGAGCCACAACTGTCGACACCACCACAGGTACATTAGTTGGGGTGGATACGACCAAGTCAAAAGGCAATGACTCTATTCGCAATTTCAATATATCCACATATTCAATAGACACAAAGGAGTGTGTCGCTCCCGAATCAAACAACACTAAAAGAGGGATACATGCCACCATGCAATTACCTTTAATCAGGACATTTACACCCGATGTCTCTACACCACTCATGGTGAACACTATGCCAGTGATTCGAGGTCGTTCAGCCCTCACATTATTCACGCCCTGCAGTAGTTTAGGACAATATCTTTTGATGTGCCCAACTTCCTTGCAATGGAAGCAGCTATGTGTCGTCCCAGGGCACAACTCACCAACATGATTCTTGCCGCACTTGTTGCAAAAGGACGTAGATTGAAATTGTGATCCTCCCACCTTCGCATGTGGCCTCGGCCCATGCGAACTATTTTCCCGATTCCCAGCAGGAAAGGAGTATGGTTTTTGTTCCTCTCGGACAACCTTACCCTTCCCCTTCCCATAACTCCTTTGAGGTCCAAAGTGTCACGGAGGAGTGGTTCGAGGAGTCACCACTTCATCTTTTGTCAAGTCGCCCTCATACATCCTGCACTTGTTTACCAGGGTGGCAAAATCTGCAATTTCTTGATGCCCGAACATCCTTTTTAGCTTGGGCTTCAGGCTTGATTCAAACTTAGAACATTTGGACCTCCGTCTATCTCCAACTCAGCGTATGGACAAAATCGGGCAAATTCCTCAAACTTGGTCGCATACTCTCCCACAGACATGTTAGCTTGCTCCAACCTCAGAAACTCCATTTCCTTCTTCATCTTCAGATCAACAGGAAAATATTTCTGAAGGAATTTCTCCTTGAAGGCAGTCCATGTAATCACTCGCCCCTCCGTTTCCATTTGTCGCCGAGTAAATTCCCACCAAGTTTCAGCTTCCCTCGTCAACATATAAGAAGCATACGTCACCTTTTGAATGTCACTACAACCCATGGCTCGGAATATGCGTTCCAAGTTTTGAATCCACTCGTTCGCCACATCAGGAGCGAACCTGTAACACCCCAAATTTTAATCTTTAAAAATATAGTATCAGTCCTAGAAGCCTCGCTTGATCGAGAGACTCTCGCCTGAGCGAAAAAGGATCAGCTGGGAGGGTGAAATCCTGGACTATACTGGAGGATTCTCGCCTGGGCGAGAAATGGCAATTTTGGGCTGTTGACACAGTGTAATCGATTACACTCTGCTGGTAATCGATTACACACTGATGGTAATCGATTACACTCTTCTGGTAATCGATTACATCGTATTAAAAGCATCAGATATGTGCATCTAACACAGTGTAATCGATTACACATTTATGGTAATCGATTACACATTTCTGGTAATCGATTACACATTGCGGGTAATCGATTACACATTGCTGGTAATCGATTACATCGTATTAAAAGCATCAGATATGTGCATCTGACACAGTGTAATCGATTACACATTTCTGGTAATCGATTACACATTGCGGGTAATCGATTACACATTTCTGGTAATCGATTACACATTGCGGGTAATCGATTACACCCTCCTGGTAATCGATTACATCGTATTAAAAGCATCAGATATGCACATTTTTCACGTTGTAATCGATTACACAATGTTGGTAATCGATTACAACCCGACGACACCTCTTTAAAACAGAAACCCAAACACATTTTTGGGTTAGAACTTCGAAGAGAAGAGAGAAATGAGAGCTTTTCAAGAGCAATGAGCCTTAGGACTCATCTTGGAGCTTGAGAAGAGGTAAACCTCTTGTTACTAACTCTTCTTCTTCCTCTCTAACTTGTTTTGGGTATGTTGGATTTATTTTCAAAGCATGAGAAACCATGGAAACTCATCCTTTAGAGTTATGGTTCGTTTTATGTTGTTTTTATCTTGTAAACTCTTGGTTTAGAGTTGTTATTTGATGAATGGAAAGTTTTATGGGTTATTCATGAAAAACCCCCAAAAACCCCCCCAAAATGAGAATACGAGTATAAAGAGAAAGAGATGAAATGTTAGATGTGGATAATGAGTAGTGCTTTGATGTTGTTATATGAGATGAACATGTATGCTTTGATATTTAGAAACTTGTATTGAAGTAGTTTTGGAAATATTGAAATATGAGATGTTATGCATGTTTTAGATGGTTGAATATTGATGATGAATATTTTGTATGATTAAATGATGCAAAGTAAGTTGTTTATGTGATATTTGGAATAAATGACTAACATTGTTGTTATTGGTGGAAATGAGGAAAGATCCTAAGGTTGGAGGAAATCGCGGAGGAGACTTTTAAAGTTACTCGGAACCGATCCCCAACGTTCACCAAGGTAAGGGATAAGTGGCTCTAATTCATACCCACTTATGTGAATGAGGTATGTGAAAGAGGTAACGTGTTGGTAAGTTTATGGCTGTTACCCTACCCGAGGAGGTAGTGGTTTATCATTGTGTCCTACCCGGAGTGGTATTGTGTATGACTTGCCCTATGTGGTATTGTATATGACCTACCCGAAGTGGTAGTGGATCATTAAGGGAAATTGCCTACCCGAAGTGGTAGTGGATCATTGAGAAATTACATACCCGATGTGGTAGAACCGGAGGTAGTAAAGAGTAAGCCTGATGGCGAGAATAAGCAATGAGACAAAAAGATTTGAGATAAACGAATATGCATGCTATAGGATATATAGTATGAGATATATATTCTATAGGGTGAATATGGATGATAAAGTGGAAGATGTGAACAATGAAAGTCATATGCATGTTATAGGATATATAGTATGGGATATATATTCTATAAGGTGAATATGAAGGATGAGAAATGAGAATGTCACAATGAAAGTCGTATGCATTCTATAGAGTATATTGTATGGGATATATATTCTATAGGGTGGATATGAATGATGAGAAGTATGAGGTTTCAAAGGAACGTAGTAGGCGTGCTATAGAATATATATTATGGGATATATATACTATAGGACGAATATGAATAACGTGGAAATGAAAGAAAGAATATATGAACGTTTACATTTATTTAATTGTGGTTATGATTTATATCAATGCTTAATTGTATTTGAAATGTGGATTATCGTGTGATGTTAGTTTTGAACTAATGACTTACTCCCTTTTGTTTTGTGTGTTGTTTATGATAATCCCATTGTAGGTAAATGAAGGATTTTGAGGATGAAGCTCAATTAGGAAGCTTTTGTGTTTATTTACTCGATTGTCTTTATTGCTATTTGATATTGTAGTTGATTTGATAGTATTTTGGGATAAATGTAATCTGATTAGGATAATATGGTGACATGTAGTTATGGACGTTATAACTCTGGAAAACCCATAATTGGACGTATGTGATAAAGGCTATCTGAATGAATTATGTTTTTCCGCAACATAAATTTGTATGATAATATAATAGGGTAAAGAGTATTTTCAAAGAGATACTTGAGAGTTTTTAATGAAGGTGACGACTGTATGTAAGAAAGGATTAAAATAAATGAAAAATCTTCAAGGGTAGAATTTGGGTCGTTACAGAACCCACCTTGGAAATGTCTAGGATTCTGCTTGCGGAACTCATTCAACCCACGGTACTCGCCCGACCCCGGTGGAACTAAAGGTTGTGAGCTAGGACTTGGCGCAGGGTTCTGGTTCAGATTGTGCAAGTTCTCGTTAACCTATTGCAATGCCGCCACCATCTGTGCCAACAAGTCGTTCGGAACATTCTGACTCGCCTCTCTTCCTCTTCCTGCCATAGGTACCTGTACTCAAGTACTAGTCAGTCAACACTTTTCTATTAAGGTAAGTGTCACATAAGCACACAACAGTCAATGCCAACTAAGCAGTTCAAGCACATACAGATCACAAAGAAGCATGTAAGGCCATACCCTAGGCCGCAAAATTAACTATGCTCTGATACCATATTGTAAGGACCCAATTTCTACCCTGAAAATTTTTCTTTCATTTTAATCCTTTTATACATGCATATCATATCTTACTCTAATTTCCCCCATAATCACTTCGTAAAACTACCTTTATAATATATTATGTAAACACACATCTCATGTTGCGAAAAACATAATTCATATATAACTTTCATCGGTAATTACCGCATATGTTTAACTACGAGTTTCCAAAACACCCATAGTTACTAATATCCAGCATTACGCAAATATGTAGTAAGTTAAATGGTTACGAATACAATCATCCAAATAACAATTTACAACTCAACAAGCAAAATGGAGGATCCAAGTCCTAAGCTCCTAAAGTCGTGAACCAAGCATCCTCAACTACCCTGATTACCTGCAATGGCATTATCAATGGCAAATACACACCACATACAAAGGAGTAAGTCATTAAAACAATAAATACCATTATAAGATATCCCACATTTTAAAGGGGTTAGGAAACAATTTGTTTTATAAATTCATTTTGTGCTACATTACTTGAGTCAAAGTTTTGCTACATAGCTTGAGCCAAAGCGTTGCTACATAACTTGAGCCAATGTATCGCTACATAACTTGAGCCAAAGTATCGCTACATAACTTGAGCCAAAGTATCGCTACATAACTTGAGGCAAAGTATCGCTACATAACTTGAGTCAAAGTATCGCTACATAACTTGAGCCAAAGTATCGCTACATAACTTGAGCCAAAGTATCGCTACATAACTTGAGCCAAAGTATCGCTACATAACTTGAGCCAAACTATCGCTACAAAACTTGAGCCAAAGTATCACTATATAACTTGAGCCAAAGTATCGCTACATAACTTGAGCCAAAGTATCGCTACGTAACTTGAGCCAAAGTATCACTACATAACTTGAGCCAAAGTCGCTAACCAATTATTGTCGGCTAAAAACATATTTTCTTTTCATTGATACATCATTAATCCGTAAACAGTAAATCCACGCGTTCCATTATCATAAACATACCCATATATGTTTAAAATAACTAAGCGATTCATCACTTTATCCTTATACACAATCAGAAAATCCACATATTATCCATTTCAATATGCTATTTAAAGACTCGTCTTTACCTTGGTGAGTGTTGGGTTTGGTTCTTGGAAACTTCGCAAGTTCCACTGACACCTCCTCCCACTTTAGGATCTTTCCTCATTCCCACCATATAACACAATGTTAGTCATTTATTCCAATATCACATAAATAACTCATATTGCATTATTTAACCATACAAGATATTTATCATATTTTTAATGTTTATAAACTACTTTCATCATAAGTTTACAAATATCTAAAACATACATATTCATCTCATATTTCAATATTAGAATGCTTAGTCATCTTCTACCTCTAGCATTTTACTCATTTTCCTCTTTAACCCCATTTTCACTTTAGGGTTTTGGGGTTTTCATGAATCAACCTCAAACCCTTTCCTATTCTTGAAATACTAACTCTAAACCAAGAGTTTACAAGATAAAAACAACATAAAACGAACCATAACTCGAAAGGATGAGTTTCCATGGTTTCCCTCATTTTGAGAAGATATCTAACATACCCAAAATAAGTTTCAAAGGGAAGAAGAAAGTTAGAATCAAGAGCTTTACCTCTTCTCAAGCTTCTAAATGACTCACAAGCCTTCTTGCTCTTGAAAAAGCTTTCTTCTCTCACTTCTCTCTAGGTTAACCCTCATAAATGTGTTTGGGGTTCCCTATTTAATGTGACAACGTCGGGACCTCGCTTAAGCGAGCCCTTTCTCGCTCAAGCGAGAAAATCCCGCCTATTTTAAAAACTTAGATCCGACCCTCTCGCTCAAGCGAGGATCCTCTCGCCCAAGCGAGAATCTTACAGTCTCGACAAGTCCAAAACATCACTTTTCTCGCCTAGGCGAGCCAACTCTCACTCAGGCGAGAATCCTCCAGTATAGCCCAGGAATTCACCCTTCCAGTTGAGTCTTTCTCGCTCAAGCGAGCCAACTTTCGCTCAGGCGAGAATCTTCCAGTATAGCCCAGGATTTCACCCTCCCAGGTGAGCCTTTCTCGCTCAAGCGAGCCAACTCTCACTCAGGCGAAAATCTCATGACTGATACTATAATTTTTAAAGACGTAAATTTAGGGTGTGACAATTCTCACATGCCTCTTCACTTTGTAACCAATTTCTCACAGTCTCACCCTCATTGTCAATGTGTATGCTCACTACCACCCTCACTCTCATCAGTTACGAATGGTTATAAACAGATGTAACCATCCCAAGCTAACGATGAAATCGTTTATTTTTTACATTTCATTTCTTTTTCTTCGAAATCATTTTGTTTTCTTTTTGTTCCAAATCATTTCTTTTTCACGTTTATTATAAAGTTTTCATCTTTATCTTTTCTTGTTTCATCATTATGTTATATTGAATCTTTTTTTGTTTTTGAGAGGAAGGTGTGTTAAAAGGTGTTTTGGATTGAGAGAGATGTTTGCTAAAAAATGATGGATTTCTTACATATTTCTCTGTTGTTTATTGAAATTGTATAAATATTTGAATTAACAATTTTCCTAATATTACTATTCTAATTTTAGGTGTAATCATATCAAATCATTCATTACCTAAAAATTGCAATTGATCACTTTTAGAATTTGTTGGGGAAATTTAAAATCACACACATACATTACAATTTATAAATTGTTTTGGTTATTATTTCAAGGTTATAGTTCTATTTTTTAAATTCTAATATTATGTAATTATGTTATTACACCGTTGGAATTGTAATATTACAATAATTGCACAATAGTGAAAATAAAAAAAATTATATTTTCTTTACTTTTTAATAAAAAATTAAAATTACTATTCAAATAAAAGATTTATAATATTTTTTTCTTCTCATTGTTACTATTTTCATACTGCAATATTATAGACTACATCATTATTATGAGTTATACATATTTCTTATTACTTATTTTATAATTAAAAAATAATTGAGTAGAAATTTATATTATGGATTAACTATAATTAAGGAATCACAAATAAATTTTATTGAAATTGTATTAATATTTGAATTAACCATTTTCCTAATATTACTATTCTAATTTTAGATGTAATCATATCAAATCATTCATTACCTAAAATTACAACTGTTCACTTTTAAAATTGGTAGGAGAAATTTAAAATGAGACACATATATTAAAATTTATAAATTGTGTTGATTATAATTTCAAGGTTAATAATATTATCTTTACTTTTTAATAAAAATGTAATAATATTTTCTTTAATTTTTAATAAAAACTGTAATAATATTTTCTTTATTTTTTAATAAAAACTGTAGTAATACTTAATTGAACTTTGAATATAATTTAAAGTCTAAATTGACTGGTTACAAAATTTGAATAACTACAAACTTAATTGTGTCATCTTATACAAAATGTGAAAATAAAAAAAATATTTTATTTACTTTTTAATAAAAAATTGAAATTACTATTCAAATAGAAAATTTTGAATTTTTTTCTTCTTCTCATTGATACTATTTCCATACTGCAATATTACGGACTACATAATTATCATGAGTTATACATATCTCTTATTATTTTTAAAATCAAGGAATATATATTTATTATGAGTTATACATATTTTTTATTACTTATTTTATAATTAAACAATAAATGAATAGAAATTTATATTTGGCATGACCTAAAATTAAGGAATCACATTTAAAATTTATTGAAATTGTATTAATATTTGAATTAACCATTTTCCTAATATTAATATTCTAATTTTATGTGTAATCATATCAAATCATTCATTACCTAAAAATTGCAACATATCACTTTTAGAATTGGTGGGCTAAATTCAAAATCACACATGTAACACCTCAATTTTTTAAACACGGAAAATTTTCAATTCTTTTCTAAATGCAAAAATTACTTAACATAGGTAATCCGTTCAAACATTGATTCAACAGGATCCATATGAGTATTGTATATAAAACGATAGGATGTACAGTTGACTTATCCCTTACAATATCAATTCTTATACAATCAATAAGATAAACCAATAACCAAACATAAACGAAACTCCCACATACGGGTCCAACATCGTCAAATACAAAAAATAACAACTGAACATAAAGCAATCCCAAGTAAGCTAAGACACTCCAAGACTCTGATATCTTCTATTTCTTGCCTTCACCTACAATCCGATTACCACGAATTGAGCCAAAAAGAAAACATAGAGAGAGTTAGTCATAAAATTAATGCAATAATTAACATGGTGGATTTAAATAGAACAATACCATTAGAAGCTACAAACCCAAAGGCATTCAACTATTCCCACATAACCGCAACTCTATTCTACCCGTCTACTATACTCCAGATTACTATCATATTCCTCATAATTATACACTACTCAAATCACCAATACTCAAAAGTACAACCAATTTCATACCACAAAGGCAGGTCAAATCCCAAACCACGAAGGCAGGTCAAATTCCATACCACGAAGGGTAGGTCAAACTCCATACCACTAAGGGTAGGTCAAACTCCGTACCACGAAGGGTAGGTCAAACTCCGTGTCACGAAGGGCAGGTCAAACTCCATACCACGAAAGGCAGGTCAAACTCCATACCACGAAGGGTATGTCAAACTCCATACCACAAAAAGTGTAGGTCAAATATCACAGTCCAAATATATCATGCACATAGGGTATGACTAACTCGGTTAAATAGGAAACTACACGGTTTCCCGTTTAATCGTTTTAGCCAATGAAAATCCTCCAACTAGTGAGTGTTGTTCGAGTGCCCAATGTCACATTCTAATGCCACAAGTTTTAATGCTGCTCCCTCACCTGAGTATCCGCTAAAGCTTTACACTAAGTAGCTCGGTTGCGTTCTCCACCGTCTCCTCCAACCTTAGGGTCGTTCAACCCCAAAACAACAACAATTGCAACACATCATTTTGCATATCAAAACAATAATACTACCAAACAATACTCACAACCCACAAGAAAAGCAAGTTTACATCATCTATTCCATTTACTTTTCAACAAAAGGGTTTCCCCAATTTTTTAAATGACTCAACGGTTTTGAAAACAACTTCATACACTATTTTCGAAAACAACTCATACACTATGAGTTTTACAAGGTTTTCCAAGACAAAACGAACCACAATCTCAAGAGAGAGTTTATGGGGTTTTATCCCCAATCATGGAGAAGAGACCCAATCCAAAAATCATGACATTCAACCATAAGGGAGGCTAAGTTAAGTAATTTACCTCTTCTCCAGTCTTTCCTTCGACTCTAAGGGCTCACAATTCTCCTAACCGCTTCTTCTCTCTTTGGTTTTCGAAAAAAATGATCCAATTCTCACTTGGGACTTTTATTTTAGGTTTCAGGATTTCGGGCTCTCGCTCAAGCGAGAATAGGCTCGTTTGGGCGAGAAACCACGACTCTTCGCATCACTCAGGAACGGATGCTCTCGCTCAAGCGACGTTGTCTAGCCTAAGTGAGATTCGTCCAGCCTCAACACTTTTCTCTCGCTTAAGCGAATTCCTTCTCGCTCAGGCGAGAATCCTAGAAAATTCCTAGGAACAACTCTGAGTCCCTCGCTTGGGAGAGCTCCTCTCGCTCAAGCGAGAATCACCAGTAGCTCCTAGACCTCCTGATATTCACAATACTCAATAAATGTAATTTTTTTTGGGATCTTACAACACACATATATTAAAATTTATAAATTGTGTTGGTTATAATTTCAAGGTTAATAATATTTTCTTTACTTTTTAATAAAAACTGTAATAATATTTTCTTTAATTTTTAATAAAAAAATTGACATTACCATAAAAATCTAAAATGTCAACAATAACTACATACTTAATTGAGTTTTAAATACACTTTAAAGTCTAAATTGACCGGTTATAAAATGTGAATAACTACATACTTAATTGTGTCATCTATACAAAATGTGAAAAAATATATTGTCTTTGTTTTTAATAAAAAATTGAAATTACTATTCAAATAGAAAATTTTAAATAGTTTTTTTTCTTATTCTCATTCTTATTATGAGTTATAAATATATATCGTTCTTTTTAAAATTAAGTAATACATATTTATTATGAGTTATACATATTTAATATTACTTATTTTATAATTAAACAATAAATGAGTATAAATATATATTAGGCATTGCCTAAAATTAAGGAATTACAAATAAAATTTATTGAAATTGTATTAATATTTGAATTAACTATTTTCCTAATATTACTATTCTAATTTTAGATGTAATCATATCAAATCATTCATTACCTAAAAATTGCAACTGATCACTTTTAGAATTGGTAGGAGAAATTTAAAATCACACACATATATTATAATTTATAAATTGTTTTGGTTATAATTTCAAGGTTATAGTTCTATTTTTTAAATTCTAATATTATGAAAGTGTTGGCTTATATCTGTCTAGACTAGTTTTCAGTCATGAAAAATTATACGTTGCTATTTCAAGGGTTCAAAGCAAGAAGGGATTGAAGATATTGATACATGATAAGGATTTCCAACCATTAAAGTCAACAACAAATGTAATTTATAAAGAAGATTTCCAAAATTTATAACAAGTACTTTATAACTTCTCTTATATTGTAATCTTCAATTTTGTTCATACTATTTTTTTTATTGATATGAAATTATCTACAATATCCTATTTGTCAATATCTCTATTTTACAAATGATACATAAAAATAACTTTAAATAACTTAATAATTACCATGTTTCTAATTTAATATTTACTTCTCTTTTTCTAAATAAATCATTCGGATAAAAGTAGTTGTTTATTACAAATGAACATAAAAATAACTTCAAATGACTTAATAATTACCACGTTTCTAATTTAATATTTACTTCTCTTTTTTTAAATCTCTGTTTGTTTTTATTGCAACAAATGAGACATACACCAAACACATGTTATATTAGAAAATAAGTCATAGCCAATGATCAATTCAGACGGGTTGAAAATGTGTTAACCGTAAAGGACCCAAATCATATTGGGTACCTACAATATAATTTTAATTTGTTTTGTAGGAGTGCTTGAAAGCCATATACAAAAATGTATTATCTTTGTCGCGATTGTTCAAGACATATAACACAAAATGATTCAAAGACTTATAATAATCTTCAAATAAAGGCTTTATTACCTATGGATAGAACAACAAAAGAAAAATCTTTGGGATAAGTAAAGTTATTAATCTATGTAAATTTAGAGTCCGGTATGATAGACTTAATAAATTTTTGTTAAGAAAATTGATCACCATTCACTACTTGTTCAAATTTATGTTCCAAGAGGTCATATTGGTAGACGTAGCCTTCAGTGGATAGAAGGTGAACCAGAATATATCATTGTTCTCTCGTTTCCCTACTATTTTATATTCTGCATTTGATTTTTGCTACCAACATTCTAATTGATTACTCGGATGCAGTAATCCATTATTGTTCCCTTTTTTTACAGGTAACATGATACTCTGTTTCAGGTAACTTGTTAATTGGTTTTCTAAAAATTATTTTTATAACTTTGTAACTTATTTTCATCCTTATAAAATTTTGTGAACTTTTAAAAAAAAATGTTTTTAAGAGCATTTGTGATATAAAGTAAGAATTGACTTAGGGAGTATTAGACCTATACTAGAAAGCTAATAAAATCCTTATCTATTAATCTATGCTTGTTTTCCTTGTATTAAGGCCTTTATTCCATTTTCTTCTTTTTGTTGATGTTGATGTCTTCATCAAAACCTAGCGAAAGTCAAAGGAGAATGTTTTTCTTTACAGACAATTGAGATCGTTATTCAGGGTATTGACGAATCTCAGAAATAAAACTTATGAGAAAACTAAGATCGCAAGTCGAGTTACTATAAGGTATTAGAAACAAATATTAAAATAAAACATAGAGCACATGTTGCGGTACTACTAGGTCTATGGAACATAAATTGAAAGACAAAGAGAATCACAAGTCATGGTATTTTCGGATCTAAAAAACATAAATTAAGAGAAAACGTAGATCACAAATCAGGGCACTCCTTGATCTCAGGAATAGAAATTTAAAGACTACAAGGATGATGATGACCTCACATATTATTTGATAATGTTGATGGTGTGAGTAATGATTGGATTAACCTGAAAAGACCTAGGTTATCTACCAATAAAGACTTTGAGAATCTAAGAACGAGATTAACATATCATAATCGTTCCGTAGAGGCTTGGAGGGAAAAAGTGACTCATGGCCAAAACTCCTCCAGCCTTTAAAAATAAATGTATGCTTTGACTGTTGCTCATCATGTATGAATTTGAAGATGCAATGATTAATGAAATGAAATGTGAAAAAAGGAATATGCTCGTAGAGGATGGTGTATGAACCACAATTGGTGAGTGTTGATTATGATTTTTTTAATACGAAGGTCTTATCATCATGTTTGTTGGATTTATTCAAGTGTGAAGTCCCACATTGGATATGCGGGGAGGAGTAAAAGAGCTTATAAGTAGAAATTGCCCATGAAACTATGTCGTAAGGTTTTGGTTCAAGACGTGGTGCATTACTTGTGTCTTTGCACTCTTCCCATACCACAGTATCAATGGAACTCCCCCTTAGTTAGAGGCTTCCCGGGTACCCTATGGGCACTTGGGCCCATGAGTGTGATAGGGTTTGTAATCATTTTACTATTTGAAGAGGAAGGTACTACGCAAGGATAAATGAGATAGATTGAAGAGGAAGAAAACATGGCGGACCAGAAAGTGTGTGATACCCACACTTGAGGGGGAGATTGTTGGGTTAATTCAATTGTGAAGTCCCACACTAGATATGTGGGGAGGAGTAAAATAATTTATAAGTAGAAAAGGCTCATGGAACTAATGCCTTAAGGTTTTGGTTCAAGACGTGATGTCTCACTTGTGGCTCTCCACTCTTCCTATACACCGGTAGCAATGGAACTCCCCAGCGGTTGGAGGCTCCCCAGTCGCAGTCTGGTCCAACAAGTGGTATCAGAGCCGATGGTTCGACAAGGACATGATGGACTTAATGGGGAGCGGATCGGAAAGTGTGTGGTACCCACACTTGAGAGAGATTGTTGGGTTTATTCAAGTTTGAAGTCTCACATTGTATATGCGGGGAGAAGTAAAAAACGTAGAAAATGCCCATCACTTATGACAAGTAATTAATACCTGGGCTTATATTATTAAGTGAGCTAACCTTGGTATGGAAGTTATGCATGAACGTAATGCTCATAACTTCCCTCTCGACCTAGCTGCGGTCAAGGATCCATTTGTAAATGGATAATCTTTTCGTCTTAAAGTATATGAGCTTTTGAGAGTAAAGGAGCAACACCAACTCTATTGATATTGCTCCTTTACTCTCACTTATTTATTTAGATTACATTTTTTAAAGTTTTATTTATGCACTCTTACCATACCCCGGTAATAATGGAATTTCCCGATGGTTTGAGACTCCCCAGTCGCAGTTTGGTCCAACAAATCCATTAGTCAATCATTGCATTGGCTTAAGATATACTCTTTAAGCTTTCTAATATTGCCTCAATACATTTCCTTTTGAAGAATTTCCTTAGCGCTAACTAATTTTTTTTCCCTTCTAAATTGAGGACATGGATGAGATAGACTTTCCTTTTTATTTAGATACCTAACTTTTGCTTAGGTCTCACTTTGAGTTTGAACCTAACAAACTTTTTCTTCATGATCACAATGTGTAAGTGGTATTTAAAAAACAACTTCATTTAAAAATATTCATTTCAATCCAATTTGATTTTTTACGGTAGTCTAATCCCAAACAAATATTCTTCAATGAGAACTATTAAGTTTGTATCAGGTATAGCTAAATGGGTTTTTTGGAATAACGGGGATATAAGGCTCAAAATAATGTTTTTCCTCCTCCTTTCATCTCATTCTTCTCCTTTATCTTATTTCCAATTATTTTCTCACCTAACAAAGGGGATTTCAATTTATATTTGTTATAATTTCACACAGTTTGGGTTAAATGTGGTTTATTTGTTGTTTTGTGTAGATTTAATAAAAAGAGACTCAAGTTGTTAAAAAACATATTTTTTGATATACTTTACTTGATAGATATTGTGAAGATATTGTTGCATGACCGAGGATCAATACCAGCAAAAGAAAAATTCATATTTTATTTAATTTGATAGATATGGTGAAAATTTAAAATTGGATTTAATATCCAATAAAAAAGTATGTGAGCTTAATTATTTTAGCAAACCCGAATTGCAAGTAGGGGTGTTCGCAGTCAGTTTAGATAAATTCTTACACAAAAAGTCATTGATCCAAAGACATAAATAATATGCAGGATGATTCGTTTTGATTGATTTACATTAAAAGTATGATCCAATGGATCCAAAGTTTATATATGTTTTCGGTTCAATTCATTCAGTTTTTTTATTAGTAAAATAACAACTCTTAACACACTTTCAAAGTGTCAAGTTTACATAAAAACATGGACATTTCACAATACTAAGTTTAATACATATTCAAAGTGTCAAATTAAAAAATAATTAATAAGTCTACTTCACGACCGTTAGTACCAAATGTGATATACACAAACATTTAATTGAACATTAATAATATTTATTTGAAATAAAATAAAAAAGCAAAAAAATACAAAATAAAATATCAAAAAAACAACATTGAAAACACACATCAACATACTTTTAACAGTAAGAAAATGTAAACTAATAATTAATAACATATTTAATAATTAGGACATTATGAAAAAAAAATTAGATTATCAATTGTAATATTAAATTGATTTAGAAATGAAATAATCTTCATTCTATGTATATGTAATTAGTTCTGGTTCGATCTAGAACAGTTGAGTTTCTAAAATTAGAACTAAAACTCAAATTAGATCAATTAGTTTTTTAAAAACCAATCCAACATGATTCAAACAATTTCAATTTCTTTGGTTTGATTTTCGTTTTCTTTTTTGGATTGACCTGGATCTAAACACCCATAATTGTAAGGAGATTGATAGCCAATTACTTGGTTTTAATTAAATAAAAGTAATGCTACACAACACCCACTTTAAGAAGATATTAATTAATATGATTTGCAAGAAATAAAGTGGCGAGAAATCTACCATATGGAAAGTAATATTCTCTCACGTGGTGAAAAGCTCTTGGCAATTGATTTGAAGATTAATACATAATTTAAAGTGGCGACCTGGATCTGTATTTTTTTTATTAATTTGAACATTTGGACTTCAAATTATAAAATTGGATTTATATTTCTCATTAACTATAAATATAGGGCGACGCAAAAAAGGAAGACATAATCCATGTACAACAACACAATTTGAGTGACCAAAATATGAGTTACACACATGATTAAATTATAGGATTTATCTACTTTTTCTTTTATTCTTCAATAAAAATATCTATATATTTTTCTATTACCATGAGTGAGTAGTTCCATAGTTTCAGGAGTAAGGGCTCTTCCCTTCGACTATGATGGGTTAGTTTTCCCACTTTTCCTTCTTGTGAGTGTTACAGTTCAAATATTAGAGAGGTAACTCGTGTGATTGTATTGACCATATATAAGCACACATTTTAGGTAGATTGGGGAAAAACTAGGGGTGAACCTAATATGACCTATAATACCAAACTTAAATCTTATACCATGAGAGTAGGTGTAGACTTCAAGTGAATATATGTTTTATTGTTCGAGAGAGAATATTACTAGTTATTGGATTTTATTCCTTTTGTGACTTAAATTCTATTGAAGGAAATGGTAAACATTAACATTGTTTGGTAACCTCTATCATGAAAACTCTTTTTGATATATGTTTAATTCTCTTTAATTCTAGATATTGTTTACTATTTTACACTTTAATGTTCTATTATTTTATGGAGACTCAGTAGATTAATTAATTAATGAAATCAATTGAATAACCGGTCCATGTGTGATCAAACATTTTATTAATTAGCGACAAAACCACACACTTGCGGTATTGCGCGCATCGAGTTCTTACCGGACTCTTAATTTTTCATTTTCATTTTTCTCTTTTCTTTTTTGTTTAGAATTTCTAAACTCTTATGGTTTTGAATGGAGCAATGCTTTCATTTTAGTAATTGAATATCAAGGACAAATGGTTGAAAGACTACTCTCCCTGGTATATTGATGTTGTTGTAAGAAATCGAGGAATGATATTCTTTCATAATCAATAGGGTCAATTGGGATATCTTCATTAGAGTTTGGGAAATAATGAAGAAACCTTGTATAATTAGAACAATTGGTCTAGGAGTTTATATCATATAAGCTTTGTTTAGATCATCCTTCATTTTATTTTAAAACATGCATGTAACAGGAAAAGTGGTTCTGACCATTGTAAAAATATACTTGTTCAACATAAGGTTTTCTTTTTACATGTGTATTTTTTTATTTTTCTAATGAAAAGTAATCTCAAGTGTTAGAGTTTACGGAAAGGTGGAGGTCATCTCCATCCATGTTGGTGAGAATAAGAGCACCTCTTGAGAAGACTCTCTTCACCATTTGAGGTGACCCTTCATAGTTTAGGGTCCACTTTCCTCCATGGTCTTTCTAAATAGCATCATGATCTTTTTTTGTTAGGAAAAACCAGAACCAATGCTCTTGAATTGAAGGTGAAAGAAAGAGAGAAAATCGAAGGAAGAAGATGATGCGTGAGTAAGTAGAATTACAGAGAAGAAAGAAGAGAGATTAAAGTAGAGTAGGTGATTATTTGTGGGAATTGTGAGTACCCAATTTTGTCCGGCCCAAAATACCTTCTCAAATAAATAAACAATAATATCAAATATTTATGCACCAATTACACAAGTTTAAAAAAATTGGGTTTGTGACTACTTTGGTCTTATGCTAAAATTAAGAATATTGATTAATTGTATAACATTTCGCAATAAAGTACATCCAAATTTACAATATGCAATAACAAACTGCGGTAATGCAAATCAATAGAATTAAGACAGTAATAACACTGATCAATTTGATTAAGGCAGTAATAACACTGCAATAATGTCAATCAATTCAAATGAAAGTCGTAATAAATACTACAATATGCCTAATTTCAGCCATAACTCTTTAGGTGCTACAACTAGGCTTCATTTGGCCTTGAATGAGACCACATTCAGCTTTTGAAAAAAGAAAAAAACATCTCCCCCTTAACTCAGCTAAACACTTTAATGGGAAGACTCCCCCTCATTTTGGTGCGCATATATCATCACATATGTCATCTCTTCTCACCTAAATAGAAATGACATTAAACCCCTGAAAAGGAAAGAAAATCAGGTTAGCAGCAAACAATAAAAGGCCACCAATCAACATAACTCCGAGAAATATGGCACTAAGGAAACACATATTAGGATCACAAAGATATCAACACAATTAGGCAGCATTAAGGAGCAGCATTATGGTGATAATCAACATTAATAGGTAGTAATTAAACATACCATAAAGGAACGAGCTCAATAAGGCAATTAGAGTAAAGAATAGAAATAAAATCATGGCATAAAAAGGCATTAAATTGTGGATTGACAATTAAAAAGTTACCATAATGGAGGGGAATCCCAAGCATTATAAAAAGATAGAAAACAAAATAGAAAAAAACAAGGAATATAACAGGGGCCATCCAAAGCAGGAAAAGCCATTCAGGAATATAGAATCTGTGCTCAAGAGGCAAAGAGTGGAAAACACATACTCAGGTAAGATATTCATCCAAACCATTAGCATATACAGCATATGTCCTGAACAGCAAAAGTAAACATATATAGCATATCCATATATATTTAGTTATTGATTCTGAATGCTCAACTTGTATGTATCCCCACTCATTTATCCATGCTTAAAAGTATTCATTGACCCCTACAACATTGTTATGTTAAAGCAATTTTGAGATATGATTTGTGTATGAGTGCATTGTTAAATAAACCCACTTTCATTTTATGCCACTAACCATTACATGTCAGTAGGGAGAAATTCAAAGTATGCATTGATGCCTGCAACATTGTTATAACAATTTTGAGATATGATTTGTTTATGAACCTGTTTTCATATTATGCCATTAACCATTTCATAGCAGTAGGGATAAATCTGTTTATGAAAGTATTGTCACGCAAACCTATTTCCACACACTATGATGTCAAACAATATTAAGGTATGACTTGTTCATAAACATATTGATAAATAAACCTATTTTTATACGTATACCATTAATCACCTCACATAGTAAGAGATAAAACTGAAGAGAATAATCATGGATATAAAGTGATGAGTAAAAATGAAGAAAATGTATACCTTTAGCTATTATTCCCTTTGTTTCTTAAACCGAAATCACCCGATAACCACCACTTTAAAAAGGGATTCGTTGTTTTCCGCTAACGAGGTTTCCCCGTGCCACCCGGACCGGCCTGGTCTCAGCCATGGATGGTCCTCTTCGTGCATCACTGTTGTTTCCTCTTCACGTGAGCCAGCGTAAATGAGAAGAGAGCAAGAAGAAGGGGTGAAGGAGAAAATGAAGAAGTTAGGGATTACATTCTCATCCCTCTCTGTCCAGATGTGAATAAAGGGGATGATTCCCCCTTTAGCCCCTCTATTATGTAACATTTTACTATCTTATCCTTCACTTAATTCCAACCCCTTTTATTTATTTATTAATAGCTTAATGGATTTATGTTTATGATTTATGTGTCTATGTTTTAAGATTATATGCCTTATAAATATGTTGCTGATCATTTCCTTAATTCCATATCATTTGATTCGTTTATTTTTGAGGGATCTTATTAGTTTAGCTTAGTCCATTACATATGTAAGTTAGTTTATAAAAATCAAGTAATTAACATGAGTTCATTAACAAAGATGATAAGAATGAATATTCTTGGATCCTTGAATATACTATAAATCAGTTTTCACTATTACAATTATTTTTTTTTTAAAATCTTTTTATAATCATTTTCAAATCATCTTCAAGATTTGATGTGGCGCGGACATTAGTTTCTGTTGTTTCATCTATCTTAAAGATAAATAATTTAAACCATCTTTCAAAAATCGTCTTAATTATTTTAAAACTTCTTTAAGGTTTGATGAGGTGCGGACATTAGTTTCTGCTGCTTCATCTGCCTTAAAGATGATGGTATTTCAAAAAAAAACATCTTAAATATTTTAAAACCCCTTTAAGGTTTGATGAGGTGCGGACATTAGTTTCTGCTGCCTCATCTATCTTAAAGACAAATAAATTTCAATTATATTTTAATTATTTTAAAATCTCTTTGAGATCTGATGCGGTGCGGACATTAGTTTCTGCTGCTTCATCCTATCTCAAAGTTAATAAAATTATATCGACATTCCAAATCAACTTTAATTAATTTTCAAACCAGAACTACGTAGTCTTGATTTCCCTATTGCACCTAGGGATACGTAGGAGCAAGATAATATCTTGTCAGACGCAAAAATAAAAAATAAAATATTTTGTTTCAATCATTAAATGTTTAAATAACTTTTAAGAGTATAAAAAGTCTATGTTATTAACGAGGGTACCGTTTTAATACGGGCGGATGGGGTGCTAATACCTTCCTCAATCCGTAATCGACTCCCGCATCCATATCTCTGATTAAAAAGACCATTTTTATCCAATTTGGGCTCAAATTGAGTTTTCCATGTTTCAACCGCAAAAAACATGGTGGCGACTCCTAAAAAGGTCGCGTGGCCGGACAAAATTGGGTACTCACAGTTGCCCCTCTTTACTTGTTGTTTATATGACAGCACATAAACTCATGTTTGGGTGTTGTCGCGTTAAACAACAAGTAAAGAAATGAGTGCTAATTTTGGACGGGGCCTGAAAAAAAAACTTTTGTGTTGACGAAGCGGGATGAGGTACAACGGTCTATTCGTTTGAGGGTGCTCAGCACATGGGGATTTTAATAAATAAAAAATGTCAAGCATGAGGCAGAGAAAAGAATGACTTCGAGGTCGTCAAGCATGGGGTCCTCGAAGGCATGGATTGAGTTCGTCAAGCACGGGGGTCCTCAATCTCATAATTTTGAGGTCGTCAAGCATGAGGATCCTCAAAATTATAGATTCTATAAAATAGCCAGACACTGGGCCTGAAAGTGATGGCTTGGAGGTCGTCAAGCACGGGGTCCTCGAAGGCAGAGATTGAGGTCGTCAAGCACGGAGGTCCTCAATCTCATAATTTTGAGGTCGTCAACCACGAGGTCCTCAAAATTATAGATTTTATAAAATTGACAGGCACTGGGCCTGAAAATAAATGACTTCGAGGTCGTCAAGCACGGGGCCCTCGAAGGCAGAGATTGAGGTCGTCAAGCACGGGGGTCCTCAATCTCATAATTTTGAGGTCGTCAAGCACGGGGGTCCTCAAAATTATAGATTTTATAAAATAGACAGGCACTGGGCCTGAAAATAAATGACTTCGAGGTCGTCAAGCACGGGGTCCTCGAAGGCAGAGATTGAGGTCGTCAAGCATGGGGGTCCTCAATCTCATAATTTTGAGGTCGTCAAGCACGGGGGTCCTCAATCTCATAATTTTGAGGTCGTCAAGCACGGGGGTCCTCAATCTTATAATTTTGAGGTCGTCAAGCACGGGGATCCTCAAAATTATAGATTTTATAAAATAGTCAGGCATCGGGCCTGAAAGTTTAGTTTCACATCGAGGTACAGGACCGGGAAAGTTAAGTTTCACGTCGAAGTACAAGACTTGGAAAGTTTAGTTTCATGTCGAGGTATAGGACCCGCAAAGTTTAGTTTCATGTTGAGGTATAGGACCCGCAAAGTTTAGTTTCACATCGAGGTACAGGACCTGGAAAGTTTAGTTTCACGTCGAGGTGCAGGACCCGGAAAGTTCGGATTTTGATGAATTTAAAGTAATAAGTGAGTGTTTGAAAGTATATTATGTGTGATGTTTGTAATGATGTCATGCATGAGTTGTGAATATAATTTTAATGAAATGAAATGTGAGAATTATGTGTCAATATTCTAGCGCGTTCATGAATTGTCTTTGATATACGAACTTGTTGAACCCATTTTTTTTGACAAAGATAATTTGTTGATGATTTCATTCCATCAGTGTTGTATTGAGAGGAACAATTAATTCCAATGATATTGCCCCAGTATAAGTTGTTTGGAACTTCACCCTCGGGATATGGGAGTGTGATTGATTTTTTTCTTCGGAGAAAATAATTGTATTGCCCCAGTTTGCTTAAACTAGAATGGGCATTTATGTAAGGGTATTCATTTATTTTCCCTAATTTTTGCCCAGAATACCTAATGTAGGTATCTGTCGGGAATTCTCTCTTTTGTAATGATACTAGATCTCCTTTTCAGGTTTTCGACTTAGTACTGCTCTCCTTTTCTTAGGTCACCCTTGCGGGTTTTCAACCTACCACTCTTTTTTTTTTTGTTCTTTTCTTGAATTTGAACACCCTTATGCTTATTTGCCTTAGTTTTGGGCTTCATTAAAGTGGTCAATTACAGAAAACAGGACAACCCAAAAACTACCCCAATATGAGATGTTGGGGGTTACCCTTCTATTCAAGTTGTTCTGATAGGATTTAATTTGAAAGGATTTCCGCTAGAATCATTCTAAAAACTGCCCTAATATGGGTGGCTACCTCTCCTTTGATTTAGTGATCTTTATTTCATGCACAAATCTTTTAAAAAGAAATACTAAAACAATGATCATGCAAACTTGGCTAGTATTTGGGCTATGAGTGGTGATGGGAGAATTGAATATGAAATTGAAATTGGATTTGGGTTTTGATATTGATGTGATGATTGTGATGGTGATTTTTCTTAGAGTGGAAGTGCTTCATGTATTAAATGTGAGATATATCTTTTATCAAAAATTAAAGTTTAGTGGAGTCAGCGATTTCTTTTTTTCATGGACTGAATCTTTAAGCAAATAGATCCTCAACAAGGTATTTTTAAGCTTGTATTATGGTCTGGCTAAGAGCTTACAGTAAAAAGATATAAGGCTCAAATACGTGTTTCACATACCCATTTCTCTTTCTCCTATCTCCTTGTCCTATTTTCAATAGTTTTCTAACATGACATTCAATTACTAGGATTCCATTTGATTTTTGCATTGTAATGGGTCAATATTGTAATCGCTCTGATAGGATCTGAAAATTTCTTTTATTGGTCTCTGACAAGGCATTTATTTTGCCCTAACTTCTTCATTTTCTCCTTCACCCCTTCTTCTTGCTCTCTTCTCATTTACGCTGGCTCACGTGAAGAGGAAACAACAGTGATGCACGAAGAGGACCATCCATGGCTGAGACCAGGCCGGTCCGGGTGGCACGGGGAAACCTCGTTAGCGGAAAACAACGAATCCCTTTTTAAAGTGGTGGTTATCGGGTGATTTCGGTTTAAGAAGCAAAGGGAATAATAGCTAAAGGTATACATTTTCTTCATTTTTACTCATCACTTTATATCCATGATTATTCTCTTCAGTTTTATCTCTTACTATGTGAGGTGATTAATGGTATACGTATAAAAATAGGTTTATTTATCAATATGTTTATGAACAAGTCATACCTTAATATTGTTTGACATCATAGTGTGTGGAAATAGGTTTGCGTGACAATACTTTCATAAACAGATTTATCCCTACTGCTATGAAATGGTTAATGGCATAATATGAAAACAGGTTCATAAACAAATCATATCTCAAAATTGTTATAACAATGTTGCAGGCATCAATGCATACTTTGAATTTCTCCCTACTGACATGTAATGGTTAGTGGCATAAAATGAAAGTGGGTTTATTTAACAATGCACTCATACACAAATCATATCTCAAAATTGCTTTAACATAACAATGTTGTAGGGGTCAATGAATACTTTTAAGCATGAATAAATGAGTGGGGATACATACAAGTTGAGCATTCAGAATCAATAACTAAATATATATGGATATGCTATATATGTTTACTTTTGCTGTTCAGGACATATGCTGTATATGCTAATGGTTTGGATGAATATCTTACCTGAGTATGTGTTTTCCACTCTTTGCCTCTTGAGCACAGATTCTATATTCCTGAATGGCTTTTCCTGCTTTGGATGGCCCCTGTTATATTCCTTGTTTTTTTCTATTTTGTTTTCTATCTTTTTATAATGCTTGGGATTCCCCTCCATTATGGTAACTTTTTAATTGTCAATCCACAATTTAATGCCTTTTTATGCCATGATTTTATTTCTATTCTTTACTCTAATTGCCTTATTGAGCTCGTTCCTTTATGGTATGTTTAATTACTACCTATTAATGTTGATTATCACCATAATGTTGCTCCTTAATGCTGCCTAATTGTGTTGATATCTTTGTGATCCTAATATGTGTTTCCTTAGTGCCATATTTCTCGGAGTTATGTTGATTGGTGGCCTTTTATTGTTTGCTGCTAACCTGATTTTCTTTCCTTTTCAGGGGTTTAATGCCATTTCTATTTAGGTGAGAAGAGATGACATATGTGATGATATATGCGCACCAAAATGAGGGGGAGTCTTCCCATTAAAGTGTTTAGCTGAGTTAAGGGGGAGATGTTTTTTTCTTTTTTCAAAAGCTGAATGTGGTCTCATTCAAGGCCAAATGAAGCCTAGTTGTAGCACCTAAAGAGTTATGGCTGAAATTAGGCATATTGTAGTATTTATTACGACTTTCATTTGAATTGATTGACATTATTGCAGTGTTATTACTGCCTTAATCAAATTGATCAGTGTTATTACTGTCTTAATTCTATTGATTTGCATTACCGCAGTTTTTTATTGCATATTGTAAATTTGGATGCACTTTATTGCAAAATGTTATACAATTAATCAATATTCTTAATTTTAGCATAAGACCAAAGTAGTCACAAACCCAATTTTTTTAAACTTGTGTAATTGGTGCATAAATATTTGATATTATTGTTTATTTATTTGAGAAGGTATTTTGGGCCGGACAAAATTGGGTACTCACAGAAATAAATTTCTTGATTTTATTTATCCATTCACCAAAACATTTATACAACTTTCCCAATATGGCTTAACTAACTTAACCACATTGCTAATAATAGAAAATTCTCTAACTGGATTACCTAACTTTCCTATTCTCTTGGATTAGTTCACAACATCCACCCTTAATCCAAGAGTTTACAATTTGAAAATATTACAGCTACAAGCTTAAAGCCAAGTCACAAAACAGTAGGCTCAAAGCCTTTAAAACAGTAAAAACTTCAAACAGAAAAAAACAACAACAATATGTCTTAAGCAGAGTCAAAACTTAACTACACCCAACTTGCTTCTTAGCTTCTCAAACCTTTCAGCTTTTAGAGGTTTTGTCATCACATTAGCTACTTGGAATTCAGTGGGACAGTGAATCAGTTCAACTCTTCCTTTGCTCACTTGATCTCTCAAGAAGTGGAACCTTGTTTCAATGTGCTTGCTTCTCCCATGGCTTACTGGATTTCTTGCTAAGTTAATGGTTGATTTATTGTCCATCATTAGCTCAAACTTCTCTACATCTCCACACTTCAAATCTGCCACTAGAGAGCTTAGCCACACACCTTGACAGGCTGCATTGCAAGCTGCAATGTATTCAGCTTCACAGGTTGAAAGTGCCACAACACTTTGCTTCTTAGAGTTCCATGAGATTGGTGCACCACACAAATAGAACACATGTCCAGAAGTGCTTATCCTATCTTCTTTATCTCCACATCAATCTGAGTCTGAAAATCCAGTTAGCTGTAAGGCATTAGTTGTTCTCTGTTTTGGAAACAAAATGGCATAGTTCAATGTTCCCTTGAGATACCTCAAAATATTCTTTGCTTCAGCCTTGTGTGCTTGAGTTGGATTAACCATATGCCTAATTATTAATCCTGCTCCAAAAGCTATCTCAGGTCTTCTATGACATACAAACCTGAGGCGACCTACCATTTGTCTAAACAAAGTTGCATCAGCTGGATTTTTGTTAGCCAACTCATCAGATGTTGTGTCTGCTTCAACTGGAACATCTACATGGTTGTAGTTTAGCATTTGAAACCTTTCCAAGACTTCTGTGATATACTTCCTTTTATGCATTATAATTCCTTTGTCTGTCTTCATGAACTCAATGCCTAAGAAGTATGCAAGCTCACCTAAATCTGTCATTTCAAACTCAGATTTGAGTTTCCCTTTTAGCTCTTGTATGCCAGCTTCACTGCTTCCTGTGATGACCAAGTCATCCACATATAGACACAGCAAGATCACTACACCTTCACTTGTAGTGTTCACATAGACCCCATGCTCAACTATGCACTTATGAAAGCCAATAGAGGTCAAGAAGGAGTCAATCCTTTTGTTCCAAGCCCTTGGTGCTTGTTTTAAGCCATACAAGGCTTTCTTCAACCTTAACACTTTAGTTTCATCTCCTACAATCTCAAAGCCTGGAGGTTGGGTAATGTAAACTTCCTCCTCAAGAGGCCCATTGAGAAAGGCACTCTTGACATCAAGCTACCATAACCTCCACTTCTTTAGGCTTGTTGGTGCCACAATCAACCTCAGTGTCTCAAACCTTGCCACTGGTGCAAAAACTTCAGAGTAGTCATACCCTTGTTGTTGCATGAATCCCTTGGCAACTAGCCTTGCTTTGTGCTTGGAGATGGTTCCATCAGGACTTAGCTTGACTTTATAAACCCATTTGACAGCTATGGGTGTTTTACCAAAGGGTAATTGAGCCACTTCCCAAGTCTTGTTCTTCACAATGGATTTGATATCTTCTTCCATAGCATTGAACCAGACATCCTCTTTCATTGCTTGACTGAAGGTGATTGGTTCTGCTTCTACCATAAGTGCTAAGTGAATGATATTTCCATCATCTGTTATTGCATTATCTGTTAAGACTTCAAAATCATTGAGTCTTGATGGTGCTTGCCTAACTCTTGCAGATCTTGATTCAACCACCTTTGTTCTTGAGTCAGAGTCTTCTTGTGGTAGGTCTGTTTGTGCTTCTTCTTCTATAGGGATTAGAGCACCTTCTTCTTTGTTCTCAAGTTTCTTAAGAATGTCCTTCCATGTATTCATCTCATTAAACTTCACATATCTGCCGAAAGTAATTTGCTTTGTTATAGGATTGTAGAGCTTATAGGAACCTGTTGGATTATAGCCAACAAACACCATGAGCTCACTCTTGTCATCTAACTTTCTTCTAACTTGATCTAGTATGTGTTTGTAACAAGTAGAACCAAAGACCCTTAAGTGCTTCACATATGGCTTCATTCCATTTCAAGCTTCCTCTGGAACTGATTTGTCAAGACTCTGAGTTGGGCATCTATTTAGGACATAGGTGGCTGTTGAAACTACTTCTCCCCATAGATCAAGAGGTAATCCCTTGCACTTAAGCATACACCTCACCATATCCATCATTGTTCTGTCCCTTCTCTCAGCTAATCCATTGTGATGAGGTGTATATGGAGCAGTCACTTCAAGAATTATGTCATTCTCTTCACATAAATCTTCTAAGGATTTTGAGGTGAACTCCCCACCTCCATCAGTTCTGAAAATTCTAATCTGCTTGCCCGATTGTCTTTCTGCCATGGCTTTAAATCTCTTCAAATTTTCAAACACTTCACTCTTAGCTTTGAGGAGATAGACCCACATCTTCCTACTGAATTCATCTATGAAGGAAAAAAAGTATTTGTTTCCTCCTATAGTAGATACCTTCATTGGCCCACAAACATCATAGTAAACTATGTGTAGTGGTGCTGTAGCTCTATGTTGTGTATGACTGGTAAAATTGGTTCTATTTTGCTTACCAATCATGCAGCTTTCACATACTGATTGATGATCCTCAATATCAGGAAGTCCATGCACCATCCCTTTGGACTTCAACAACTTTAAGTCCTTGAAGTTAAGGTGACCATATCTCATATGCCAAAGCCAAGACTCATCTCTGCTTGTTGATGCATTCAGGCATTGTGATGCTATTGTTCCTAGCTTCACTTGAAATGTTCTATTGCTTGACAATGGTGCCTTCAAAATCCTTCTTCTCATTGAGTCATAGACTTCCATGAAGCCATTAAGGAATTCCATAGTAAGTCCTTTCTCATGTAGCTGACCAATCCTAATGAGATTTGTCTTCATGTTTGGCACAAACAACACATCACTGATGTATGCTTTCCTCCCATTAGCCAAGGTGAGTGGAATATCACCTGTTCCTTCTGCCATGATTACTCTACTATCAACAAACCTCACTTTGCTTCTCCTTGTGGGATCAAAATTCACTAACCACTCCCTATACCTGTCATATGGTTGGAACAACCTGAAACAAGGTATCATGACTCACTACCATAGCTTCCAGTGGTCATCATAAGCTGAACAATATTGTTGTCACCTTCATTATCATATTCTTTGGCAAGATTCACTTCAGTTTCTTCCTTTTGATGATGATTGTAATGATTCTTGAAAGGTGCTTGACACTCAGATGCAAAGTGTCCAAGCTTGTCACAATTGAAATACCTAACCTTCTTCTTATCTCCTTTCTTCTTCCAGTTCTTAGCCTGCTTGTCAAAGCTTTTTCTGTTCCTAAGCTCAGGCTGATCTTGTGTGGGAACATTGCTTGTGTGAGCCTCTTCTTGAGTTGTTGTGTTGCTCAAATGATTTGCCACTGTTTCTTCTTGAAGAGCTATCAAATCTTGACCTTCTTCTACTGAATTGAGCCTACAGAGCTTAATGAGAAGCTCTATCTGATCCTCTCTCAATCAATCTCTGTTCATGAGTCTCAAGTGACCCTTGAAGGTCTTCAACTTTCATCTTTTCCAGTTTACCAGACTCCTCAATAGCCACTACTATGTGGTCAAATCTTGGTGCCAATGTTCTAAGAATCTTTTCAACTATGGCAGCCTCTTCCATCTTCTCACCACAAGCCTTCATAGCATTTGTTTGGGTGATAATTCTTGTAAAGAATTCAGGAATTCTTTCACTTTCCTCCATCTGCATTAGCTCATATTTTATCCTCATGGTTTGCAGTCTGACCTTCTTCAATTGTGCAGCTCCAACATAATGTTTCTTAAGAATTCCCCAAGCTTCCTTTGAAGTTGCAGATTCTGCAATCTTCTCGAAATGTGCATTGTCCAATGCTTGATGCAAGAGACATAGTGCCTTGCAGTCCTTCTTCTTAAACTGCATGTGTGCATTCCTTCGAGCTTCACTAGCTCCTTTTTCTAAGGGTGGAAAGCCATTTTCCACAACTTCAGCCACCTCTTGATAGCCAAAGATGGCTTTCATTTGAATGCACCATCTTGACCAATTCTTGCCATCAAGTACAGGTAGATTGGTTGCATAATTTCCAGTTGCTTGAGCCATGATTTGCAGCGGAAAAGAGAAGAGAAAGAGTGGATCTTGAACAAGTGCTCTTGATACCAATTGTTAGGAAAAACCAGAACCAATGCTCTTGAATTGAAGGTGAAAGAAAGAGAGAAAAACGAAGGAAGAATATGATGTGTGAGTAAGTAGAATTACAGAGAAAAAAGAAGAGAGATTAAAGTAGAGTAGGTGATTATTTGTGGGAATAGATTTCTTGATTTTATTTGTCCATTCACCAAAACATTCATACAACTTTCCCAATATGGCTTAACTAACTTAACCACATTGCTAATAATAGAAAGTTCTCTAATTGGATTACCTAACTTTCCTATTCTCTTGGATTAGTTCACAACATTTTTAGCACCAAATTACCTCATGAAAATGATGAGTGTGAACCTTTTTGGCATGAGCATTAAGTATCTTTTGGTGCAATTTTCTGTGACATATAGTTGCTAATATATTTCCGTCAATTAAATTTAACACATCATACAGGGCTTGAAATCACCATGCTTTCTCCTCAGTTTCTAGGTTTACCAATTCAATGAGTTCTTCATCGGGTTTAATTTCTTTAGATTCTTTC